>JAESUZ010004052.1:0-12874 GCA_017311185.1 Proteles cristata cristata
AATAAAACATTTCTAAATATTCAACTAATTAGTACATTTCTAAGGTGCCCTTGCGTCAGAGGAGAAATTATAAGAGAAATCAGATAGCATTTTGATCTGAGTGAAATAAGAATAAAGCATATTCAAATGTATGAGAAGGATCTAAAGCAGTGCTTAGGAATTTGTATCGTTTAATACCTATATTAGAAAATAAAAAATGTCCTTAATCAGTAATATAAACCTGTACGTTAAAATCAAAAAAAGAAAACAAAGGGAAGCAGAAGGAAGGAATAATAAAGATTAGAGTGAAAATTAATGAAATCAGAATTAGAAAAAAGGTGGAGAAAAATCAGTGAAACTGAAATTGGTTCTGTGAAAGATAAATGAAATGGACAACTGTTAGTAGACAAACTAGTAATAAAAAAGAAGGTACAGTTGATAATTAGGAAAGAAAAAGGGAATATTACCACTGACCTCTCAGAAGTTAAAAAGATTATAGGGAAATATCATGAACAACTTGGGCCATCAAATTTAAGCAACTTAACTAAAATGGAAAAATTCCTAAGAAGTCACAAATTACCAAAAGTGACTCAAGGAGAAATAGAAAATCTGAGTATAACCTTTGATAAGTAAATAAATATATTTATTCATTTCAAATCTTCTCAGAAAAAGAAGAGAATAAAATCTCACAAAAGAAATCCCAGACCCAGATAGCTTCGCTGGTGAATTTTCATCAAATGTTTGAAGAAAAAATAGTATCAACACTTAATAAATGCTTCAGAATATGGAGGAGAATGGAATCATTTTCAACTTACCCTATGCGGCTAGTATCACACAGATAACAAAGCCAGACAGAAACATTGCAAGAAACTGATTGACCAATATCCTTCATGAATATAGACCCCAAAAAATTTTTTACAGGTTTTTTTTTTTTTTTACAAATAGTTTATGTCAAGTTGGTTTGCATATAACACCCAAAGCTCCTCACCACAAGTGCCCTCCTCCATGCCCATCTCCCCCCTCGCCCCCACCACACCCATCAGTCCTGTTTGTTCTCAGCATTCAAGAGTCTCTCATGGTTTGCCTCTCTCCACCGCTATTTCCCCCTTCTTCTCCCCCGCAGTCCTCCGTTAAGTTCCCCCTAATCCTTGTATACATGCAAACATATGGTATTTGTCCTTCTCTGCCTGACTTATTTCGTTCAGCATAACACCCTCAAGGTCCATCCTTGTTGCTACACGTGGCCAGATTTCATTCTTTCTCATTGCCATGTAGTATTCCATGGTAGAGATAAACCACATCTTCTTGATCCATTCGTCCGTTGATGGACACTTAGGCTCTTTCCATGTTTTGACTATTGAGAGTCCTGCTATGAACATTGGGTACATGTGCCCCTAAGCATCAGCATTCCTATATTCCTTGGGTAAATTCCTAGCCGTGCTATTGCTGGGTCATAGGTGAGTTCTATTGTTAATTTTTTGAGGAAGCTCCACACTGTTTTCCAGAGGGACTGCACAAGTTTACATTCCCACAAACAGTGTAGGAGGGTGCCCGTTTCTCCACATCCTCGCCAGCCTCTAGAGTCCTCTGATTTGCTCATTTTAGCTACTCTGACTGGTGTGAGGTGGTATCTCAGTGTGGTTTTGATTTGTATTTCTCTGATGAGGAGGGATGCTCAGTATTGTTTCATGTGTCTGTTGGCCATCTGGATGTCCTCTTTGGAGACGTGACTGTTCATGTCTTCTGCCCATTTTTTCACTGGATTGTTTGTTTTTTGGGTGTGGAGTTTGGTGAGTTCCTTATAGATTCTGGATTATAACCCTTTATCTGATTTGTCATTTGCAACTATCTTTTCCCATTCTGTCAGCTGTCTATTAGTTTTATGGATTGTTTCTTTTGCCGTGCAGAATCTTTTAATCTTGAGGAGGTCCCAGTAGTTCATTTTTGCTCTCGATACCCTTACCTTTGGGGATGTGTCAAGTAAGAAATTGCTGCGGTGGAGGTCAAGGAGGTTGTTTCCTGCTTTCTCCTCTAGGGTTTTGATGGTTTCCTGTCTCACATTCAGGTCCTTTATCCATTTTGAGTTTATTTCTGTGTATGGTGTGGGAAAATGATCTAGTTTCATTCTTCTGCATGTTGCTCTCCAGTTCTCCAACACCATCTGTTAAAGAGGCTGTTTTTTTTCCATTGGTTACTGTTTCCTGCTTTGTCAAAGATTAGTTGGCTATACACTTTTGGGTCCAAATCTGAGTTCTGTATTCTATTCCATTGGTCTATGTGTCTGGTTGGTTTTTTTTTTAATTTTTTTTAAAAATGTTTTATTTATTTCTAGGGGAGAGAGAGAGAGACAGCGTGAGCAGGGTTGGGTCAGAGAGAGAGGGATTCACAGACTGAAACAGGCTCCAGGCTCTGAGCTGGCAGTCAGCACAGAGCCCGACGCGGGCCTCGAACCCACAAACCGCGAGATCATGACCTAAGCGAAAGTCGGCCGCTTAACCGACTAAGCCACCCAGGTGCCGCATTTATTGCATTTTTTAATTCATCATGCCTATTTTTGTTCTCCGTGTTGTTTGTAGCCATAGTTTCTTTGATGTCCTCTATGCTTTTTTCAAGCCCCGTGATTAATTTTATGCTTCTTGTTCTAAATTCTTCAGTTATTTTGCTTATATCTGTTTTGAGCAGTTCTTTAGCTGTCATTTCTTCCTGGAATTTCTTCGTCAAGGGTTCTTCTTTTTCGTCATTTTGGTTAGCTTTCTATATCTTAATTTCATTTTTTTAAATTTTTATTTATTTTAATGTTTATTTCTAGGAGAGAGAGAGAGAGAGACAGAGAGAGAGACAGCGTGAGCAGGGGAGGGTCAGAGAGAGAGGGAGTCACCGACTGAAACAGGCTCCAGGCTCTGAGCTGGCAGTCAGCACAGAGCTTGACGCGGGGCTCGAACCCACGAACCGCGAGATCATGACCCAAGTGAAAGTCGGACGCTTAACCGACTAAGCCACCCAGGCGCCCCAGCCCTACCAAAATTCTAATGGTATTTCCCACAGATATAGAACAAACAATCCTAAAATCTGTATGTGACCACAAATGATCCTGAATAGCCAAGCCATCTTAAGAAAGCACAAAGCTGGAGGCAATATGCTTTCTGATTTCAAACTACATTATAAAGCTATCGTAATCGAAAAAGTATGGTATTGGCATAAAAGGAGACACATAAATCAATGAGAGCTCATAATAGAGAGCTCAAAAAATAAACCCTTGCAAAATGGTCAATTAATTTACGACAAAGGAACAAAGAATATGCAGTGAGGAAAGGATAGTCTTTTTTTTTTAATTTTTTTTTTAATTTATTTCTAGGAGTGAGAGAGACAGCGTGAGCAGGGGAGGGTCAGAGAGAGAGGGAGTCACAGACTCTGAAACAGGCTCCAGGCTCCGAGCTGGCAGTCAGCACAGAGCCCGACGCGGGGCTCGAACCCACGAACCGCGAGATCATGACCCAAGCGAAAGCCGGACGCTTTACCGACTAAGCCACCCAGGTGCCTCGTAACCACTGCCTTGTAACGACTTTGTCAGCACGTACGTCACGTCCGCTAGACTTCATCGTGTTACTTGTACGATTCTGTGGTCTTTATTCCATTTCAGGGTCGTGCAGCTTCAGCAAAATCTAGTTTGAGAACATTCCCACGTCCCCAACAAGGTCCCTCATCAGTTCCCAGCCTCAATGCCCAGCCACCCCGGCCCCCGGAGGGCAGCCTGTGGATTTTCTTTCCTGGACATTTCATACAAGGGACTCTTACACTGCGTGGCCTTTCACCCAGTGCCACGTGTTCAGAATCCAGCCCCGTTCCAGCGGGGCCGGTTTCGGATCCTTTTTACGGCTGAATAATGTGACATTCCATCATGGGGACAGACTACGTCTATGTAGCCATCCTCCACGGGGGGCATGCGGGTTGTTTCTGCTCTGGGGCTCGGGGAGGAATGCACCACAGCATCCGTAAAGGTCTCTGTGAGGACATTCATCTCCAGCTCTGTCGGGTACGTGCTAGCACCGGGCTCCCGGGTTCTGTTTTTGGAAGGCACATCACCTCGGAGATCTGAGGACCCAAGACTGTGGGTCGGTGGCCTGCAGAGTCTGTGAGCAGAGCCGGTTGGACGGGTGCGGCAAAGCACAGAGGCAGGATTCAGAAAGCTGTCGGGGGTCCTCGGATTCCTGCCGCTTCTGAAGCAGAGCCCTGACATCTTTAAAATGCTAGCGTCTCACAGCGTGGGCCAGAAACACAAACGTCTCTGTGCACCCAGCACCGCCGGAAATACGGGCCGTTTTTTGTAACTCGAGGTGGGTGGAAAGAGTCAGGGGAGAGGGCTTGAAGAGGGTGGCCCTGGCCCAGACTTCATGTTTGGGGGATAAACGCCATGCAGGCAAGCTTTTGCTGGGGCAGAGGAGGGGGCGTGAATGAGGACCCCGCTGCAGCACTCCTGTCCCGGTGATGCCCCCAGGGGTGGCCAGAGTCCACCTGCCCCTGGGGGCCGCCTGGGACACTCTGCTCTGCCTGAGGGATCTGCCCTGCCCCATGGGGGCCTGTCTCCCTCCAGCCAGGGCCAGCCTGCCACCTGGGGACACGGACACCCCGACGACGACCTCCAGCACCTGGGGAAAGCCGGTCAGGAAAGGACCGGGTCTCCTGGCCTGAGCGCCGGCCCACCACGGGGCTCCCCCTCCTCCTCCGGGCTCCCTGGACTCGTTCTCCCTCGAGCTCCCTGGCCCCTAGTCCTCCTCTGCTCAGGGACTACCGTCTGTCCAGGCTCCACACGTAGGCACTTGGGGCAGGTCGTTTGGAACTTCTGGGTTCGCGCTTCCCTGCTGGGACTGGGCAGACCGACGCCTGCCTCCCAGACTCGCTAGAAGGGCCACAGCGCAGGAAGCTTCAGAGCCTGCAAAAGAAGTGCCACGTGGGGGGACCCCGTCGGGTCGTGCTCACGGATGAGAGCACGGTGCTTGGCCCACTGCAGGGACCTGAGATCGCGGCTGAATGAGGGAAGGAGGCAGAGAAAGACGGAGTGAATGAGGGAGGGAGTGAAACCCCAGAAGCCGGGTCCACACACCAGGTCAAGCCAGAGGCTCGGGTCAGAGGGCGTCCCAGCCTGGGCCCTGGAAGGTGACACGGGACACGTCCTTGTGTGCTTCCAGTGCTGACCTTCCTTCGCATGGGACCTGCTGACACCCTGGGTCGTCTCCACCTGCTCCCCAGACAGTGCTGAATGTTCCCGGGAGCAGGACGGCAGGCTCAGGCTAAGGAGAGGTGTCCTGGACCCTGGGCCCCGGAGGAGCCGGTGACAGCGGGTCCCGTGGTTCTTGATGTCCTCCAGGCACCAGGCTGTGACTCCACCTTATCTCTCAGAGAATCCAGCGTCCCATCAAGAAGGCCTATTATCTCCCCGTGTCATAGATGGGGAAACAGAGGCCAATAAGCACATCTGGGTGGTTCGGAAGCAAGCTAGGTCAGGAACCCCCTCTCGTTGACTTTGGCTTGTCCTAATCACAGGCCTACATCTTGGGGTCCTGGAACTCAGGGTCTCTCTTCCTGGGGTCCCCACCCACCAGCCGTGAGGCCTCTCTGGACTCAGGGGAGCAGAGCTGACAGACCCCCCTGGGACGGGGCACAGTGCCAGGGGAGGGTCCCACCCTGGGCTCAGTGGGCCCTCCCAGTCCTGGGCCATCGGGTCAGTCCCCTGCAGGGCGAGGACTTCTCGCTGGGAATGTGCTGGGGCTTGTGCTTTCTCACATGGTCACCTGGGATGCCAGTGCCCAGATCATGAGCCTGCCCATCTGAAGGTGACCAGCGCTGCCCCCATGGGATTTCATTAGCCTGAGTCCTTCCGGGGACGTCCCGCATCTCTGACACCTGCTCCCCATGGGGGTCGCCTCCCGCTGGATGTGCGGGTGTTTGGTCGTCATCCCTGTGAATGCATTGGCTTTGGAGCCTTTTCTGGCCCAGAGGCCTGGGAACCCTTTCTCTGGCCTGGGCTTGTGAGGATGGCTTTCCCCTCTGTGGGGCGTCCGTCCCCATTCCTGCATTTCCCTGCTTCTCTTCGGGCCACAGGAGGACCAGCCGTGTCCTGTCTGGCGTCAGGCTGACGTGGCCCAGGACGAACTGGGTCTCCACCCCAAGATGGAGCCCATTTTCACCACAAAGGCCTCGTTTTGCACATCGAATCTTTAGCCATCTGGGATTTCAATATCAAATAGGAAAACTTTTGTCTCAAAATCACACACAAGAATTATTGTGTCCCATGTTAAAATATGTTTGCTGACAGAAGGCACCTTTTGCATGATTTCATTGATAGGAAACATCCGGAGAAGGTACCGGAACAGAGAGAACGCAGATGAGGGGCTCCCAGGGCCGGGACAAGGGTTAGGGTCAAGGGACGAGTGGGGAGTGAGGGCTTCGGGGACGCGGTGTCCCTTGGGGACAGAGATCCTCTGCACAGTATCCTGTGGCTGGTCGCCCAGCGCTGTGGGTGCAGTCAGTGCTCAGGAGTTGTACGAAGTACGAAGTAAAATAAATGATTTAATGATTTAATGATTTAATGAAAATTAATGACTGTCCACAAAACGGGGAAAACATAAAGAATTAAAAAACAGATGAGGAAAGAGATGAGGGGAAAAAGGAGGAGAGGCTCCTCTGGGACGTGGAGAGCGCGGGAGGGAGCGGCACAGGGCTCCGGGCTCAGGTCTTCAGGGTCACCCTTCGGTGATGGCGCCCCTGCAGGGGCAGGAGGTGGGGATTCACTGGGGTCGGGGGCGGAGGGGCAGGAGGAGGAACAGCCATGGGTGGAGGAGCGGCTGCGGGTGGGCTAGCAGCCACTGGTGCAGGAGCAGCCGCCGGTGGAGAAGCACCCGAGGAGGGAGGAGCAGCCGCCAGTGGATGGGCAGCGGAGGGTGGACGAGCAGCCGCCGGTGGAGGAGCGGCCGCGGGAGGAAGATCCGCCTCTTCCTGCAGGGGAGCAGCTGCGGGTGGGGGAGCAGCCGCGTTTGGAGGAGCATCCGGGGGTGGAGGAGCCGCCTCAGGTGGAGGAGCAGCGGATGTTATTCGAGAAGCCACCGGTGGAGAGGCAGCGGAGGGTGGACGAGCAGCCGCCGGTGGAGAAGCGGAGGGTGGACGAGCCCTCTCTTCCTGCAGGGGAGCAGCTACGGGTGGGGGAACAGCCGCGTTTGGAGGAGCATCCGGGGTTGGAGGAGCCGCCTCGGGTGGAGGAGCAGCGGACGGTGGACGACACGCCTCTTCCTGCAGGGGAGCAGCTGCGGGTGGAGGAGGAGCCGCGTTTGGAGGAGCATCCGCGGGAGGACGAGCCGCCTCGGGTGGCGGTGCAGCGGAGGGTGGACGAGCCGCCTCTTCCTGCAGAGGAGCAGCTGCGGTTGGGGCAGCATCCGCGTTTGGAGGAGCATCCGGGGGTGGAGGAGCCGCCTCGGGTGGAGGAGCAGCCACGTTTCTAGGAGCATCCGCGGGACGAAGAGCCGCCTCGGGTGGAGGTGCAGCGGAGGGTGGACGAGCCGCCTCCTCCCTCAGGGGAGCAGCTGCGGGTGGGGGAGCAGCCGCGTTTGGAGGACCATCTGTGGGTGGAGGAGCAGCCGCGTTTGGAGGAGCATCCGGGGGTGGAGGAGCCGCCTCGGGTGGAGGAGCAGCCGCGTTTGGAGGAGCATACGGGGGTGGAGGAGCCGCCTCGGGTGGAAGAGCAGCGGACGGTGGACGAGCCGCCTCTTCCTGCAGGGGAGCAGCCGCGGGTGGGGGAGCATCCGCCTTTTGAAGAGCATCCGGGGGTGGAGGATCAGCCGCGTTTGGAGGAGCATCCGGGGATGGAGGAGCCGCCTCGGGTGGAGGAGCAGCCGCGTTTGGAGGAGCATCCGGGGGTGGAGGAGCCGCCTCGGGTGGAGGTGCAGCGGACCGTGGATGAGCCGCCTCTTCCTGCAGAGGAGCAGCTGCGGTGGGGGCAGCAGCCGCGTTTGGAGGAGCATCCGGGGGTGGAGGAGCCGCCTCGGGTGGAGGAGCAGCCACGTTTCTAGGAGCATCCTCGGGAGGAAGAGCTGCCTCGGGTGGAGGTGCAGCGGAGGGTGGACGAGCCGCCTCTTCCCTCAGGGGAGCAGCTGAGGGTGTGGGAGCAGCTGCGTTTGGAGGAGCATCCGCGGGTGGAAGAGCCTCCTCGGGTGGAGGTGCAGCGGACGGTGGACGAGCCGCCTCTTCCTGCAGGGGAGCAGCTGCGGGTGGGGGAGCATCCGCGTTTGGAGGAGCATCCGCGGGTGGAAGAGCCGCATCGGGTGGAGGTTCAGCGGACGGTGGACGAGATGCCTCTTCCTGCAGGGGAGCAACTGCGGGTGGAGGAGCATCCGCGTTTGGAGGAGCATCCGCGGGTGGAAGAGCCGCATCGGGTGGAGGTTCAGCGGACGGTGGACGAGATGCCTCTTCCTGCAGGGGAGCAGCTGCGGGTGGAGGAGCAGCCGCGTTTGGAGGAGCATCCGGGGGTGGAGGAGCCGCCTCGGGTGGAGGAGCAGTGGACGGTAGACGAGCCGCCTCTTCCTGTACGTGAGCAGCTGCGGGTGGGGGAGGAGCCACGTTTGGAGGAGCACCAAGAGGTGGAGGAGCCGCCTTGGGTGGAGGAACAGCCACGTTTGGAGGAACATCCGGGGGTGGAGGAGCCGCCTCGGGTGGAGGATCAGTGGAGGGTGGACGAGCACCCGCCGGTGGAGGAGAAGCGGAGCGTGGACGAGTCGCCTCTTCCTGCAGGGGAGCAGCTGTGGGTGGGGGAGCAGCCGCGTTTGGAGGAGCATCCGGGGGTGGAGGAGCCGCCTCGGGTGGAGGAGCAGAGGACGGTGGACGAGCCGCCTCTTCCTGCAGGGGAGCAGCTGCGGGTGGGGGAGCATCCGCGTTTGGAGGAGCATCCGCGGGTGGAAGAGCCGCCTCGGGTGGAGGTGCAGCGGACGGTGGACGAGATGCCTCTTCCTGCAGGGGAGCAGCTGCGGGTGGAGGAGCATCCGCGTTTGGAGGAGCATCCGCGGGTGGAAGAGCCGCCTCGGGTGGAGGTGCAGCGGACGGTGGACGAGATGCCTCTTCCTGCAGGGAAGCAGCTGCGGGTGGAGGAGCAGCCGCGTTTGGAGGAGCATCCGGGGATGGAGGAGCCGCCTCGGGTGGAGGAGCAGCCGCGTTTAAAGGAGCATCCGGGGGTGGAGGAGCCGCCTCGGATGGAGGAGCAGCGGAGGGTGGACGAGCCGCCTCTTCCCTCAGGGGAGCAGCTGCGGGTGGGGGAGCAGCCGCGTTTGGAGGACCATCTGTGGGTGGAGGAGCAGCCGCGTTTGGACGAGCATCCGGGGGTGGAGGAGCCGCCTCGGGTGGAAGAGCAGCGGATGGTGGACGAGCCGCCTCTTCCTGCAGGGGAGCAGCTGCCGGTGGGGGAGCAGCCGCGTTTGGAGGAGCATCCACGGGTGGAAGTGCCTCCTCGGGTGGAGGTGCAGCGGACGGTGCACGAGCCGCCTCTTCCTGCAGGGGAGCAGCTGCGGGTGGGGCAGCATCCGCGTTTGGAGGAGCATCCGGGGGTGGAGGAGCAGCCGCGTTTGGAGAAGCATCCGGGGATGGAGGAGTCGCCTCGGGTGGAGGAGCAGCCGCGTTTGGAGGAGCATCCGGGGGTGGAGGAGCCGCCTCGGGTGGAGGTGCAGCGGAGGGTGGACGAGTCGCCTCTTCCTGCAGAGGAGCAGCTGCGGTTGGGGCAGCATCCGCGTTTGGAGGAGCATCCGGGGGTGGAGGAGCCGCCTCGGGTGGAGGATCAGCCGCGTTTGGAGGAGCATCCGGGGGTGGAGGAGCCGCCTCGGGTGGAGGTGCAGTGGACCGTGGATGAGCCGCCTCTTCCTGCAGACGATCAGCTGCGGTTGGGGCAGCAGCCGCGTTTGGAGGAGCATCCGGGGGTGGAGGAGCCGCCTCGGGTGGAGGTGCAGCAGACGGTGGACGAGATGCCTCTTCCTGCAGGGGAGCAGCTGCGGGTGGAGGAGCAGCCGCGTTTGGAGGAGCATCTGTGGGTGGAGGAGCCGCCTCGAGTGGAGGAGCAATCGCGTTTCGAGGAGCATCCGGGGGTGGAGGAGCCGCCTCGGGTGGAGGAGCAGCGGACGGTGGACGAGCCGCCTCTTCCTGCAGGGGAGCATCCGGGCGTGGAGGAGCAGCCGCGTTTGGAGGAGCATCCGGGGGTGGACGAGCAGCCGCGTTTGGAGGAGCATCCGGGGGTGGAGGAGCTGCCTCGGGTGGAGGAGCGGCTGAGGGAGGAGGAGCAGCTGCGGGTGGAGGAGCAGCTGCGGATGGAGGAGCAGCCACAGGGGGAGGAGTAGCCGCAGGGGCAGCAGCAGGACCGGGTTGTCCCCCCTCTGGCGCCCCTGGTCCCTGCACAGCCCCAGGGTCACCTGCGGACAGTGGGGCCCCCGAGGGACTCGCTCCTGCTTGCGGAGTGTCCGGAGCCCCGGACGCTACCGGGTCAGGCTCTGGAGCCGCACCGCCTCGGGCTCCTGCACCTGACTCTGCAGAAGCAAACAGCGATGGCAGGAGTGGGTGCACGTCCTCAGGGTGACAGGAGGCAGGACGCCTGTCCCCCCCCCCGCCGCCGTGCCTACCTCTCCAGGAGCCTCTGCAGGGACACGAACCCCCCACCCAGCCTCCCAGAGAAGCCATAGCCAGGACCCCTCCCCCGGTCCTCCTCCCCCCTGCAGACTCCTGGCCCCACCCCAGCCCCTGGGGACTCCTCCCTGGGCGGCCCTGCACCGACCGGGTCCCCACACCCACAGCCCCCACCCCAGCCTCTCCCCCCTCGGGCTCGGCCTCCGGGGCTCCTGGTCCTGAGCAAGGACGGGGGAAGCAGGACCCTGCAGAGGCGCCCCGCGGGGACGAAGGCCTCAGGCGATCCCCAGGCCCCGATGCTGGACACCTCCGTGCGGCTGCTGTCTCACCGAGTCCACGGTGGCCCTCCTGGGCGACAAGGCACACACCCACCTCCGCATGGGGTCGACTCGGGACTCCGCCAGCCGCCTCCCAATGTCGTCGGTTCTCTGTGAAGACAGGGACCCGCAGTGGGCCGGAGGCATCACAGCCCCGCCCTGCCCTCCTCAGTGTCCTTCCCCCTCCCCCTGCTGTCCCCACATCGGACAGAGACCTGCGTGTGCACAGTCCTGCCCCCGCACACAGTGACATGCCCCTGTAGGGCTCGGGGTGACCCTGGGGACCAGGGAGCTCCCGGCACACCTGTCCCTCCAGCCAACCTTGACCTAGGCTGTGAGCATGACCCGCCCACCAGGCATCTGACCCCTCATCAGCCTGCCCCTGCTCACGTGGACCCTCCACCATGAGCCCCCAACATGCGCACAGACACTCACACGCATGCTCACACACACACAAACTCACACACACACACACACACGGGAGGGGACCTGGGGTTGCACATGTCACATCACAGCAGTGTCGGCTGGACTGGCTGGCTCTGGGTCTCCCTGATTTACCTTTGCGTTCCTCCGGGTTAGGGACCTGAGGCGACCTGGCCAAGATCCTCCCCACGGTCTCCAGGGTCGGGAAGCATTGCCACCGTCGGCTCTCCTGAACCGACAGCAGCGGCAAACGGGAAAACAGCACAACATCCTGCTCACACGCACGCGTCTGAGCAAATGAGCCGAGGAGGGCGCTGTGGCCAGAATGTGGCTGCCTGGTGTCCTGGGTTCTGAATTCCATCGGGCTTTGTGACCAGGGAGGTGAGGTCACTGCCTGGGGACCCCTCCCAAGCTTCCTCCTCACACAAGAGGCCCTCCAGGCCTGCTGAGGGCTCCCCTCCCCCAGTGCCCTGGCCCTACAGGGACACCGGCACAGCCACTCACACCCCCCGGGAGGCCCGGGCGCAGTCGGGGCCCCAGCGCTGAGTGCGCAGAGGTGTGCTCGGACCTGGGTGCTCCTCCTGAGCAGGGCTGGGACCCAGCACGACCCCCATGCCTCCTAGGGCCCCCCAGGCTCCCGTCTGCACAGTGGGGTCCTTGTAGGGACGCCATCGGGGGGAGACACCTATAGGTGTGTCCCTGTTATCACACGAGGCTCGTGCACATACGTGGCCTCGGAAGCGTGAGGACGGGCTGTGCGTGGCATAGGACACACACAGCAGGCCTGGGTCTGCTCTGGGTCCAGGAGGAGCCACCCCTCCTGCCTGGCGCCCGGGCCCGGTGGGAAGGTCGAAGTGAACACATTCACACCACGTGCCCGTCTCACACGCACTTCCGGGGGCTCCCGTTGCATTTGGGCTCGGGTCCCCGTGCCTGGTTGGGCCTCTGTGCTGGGCTGTCTCCCCTGGGGCTCCCTCGGTCCCAAATCCTGGTCATTTAAAAAAAAAAAAAGTTTAAAAAAAAAAAGTTTTTTTAAAGTTTATCTATTTTGAGAGAGAGAGAGGGAGAGAGAGCGAAAAAGAGAGAGAAATCATCCCAAGCAGGATCCACACTGTCAGTGCAGAGCCCAGTGCAAGGTTCAAACTCACAAGCCAGATCATGACCTGAGCTGAAGTTAGATGCCCAACCAAGTGAGCCACCCAGGAGCCCCAAGAAAGTTGGAATTTCATATAAAGTTCAAACAAGCAATGAATAGCATGAATGTAGGGCACCAAACTAACATCTGTTTGCCAGTCACTGACTGGGATAGAGTCAGGACAGTCTGACAAATACAGGATACACGACAGACAAGAAACTCATTCTGGGATGTCCTGGTGGAGCAGTGGTATCTCAGAGAGATACTCTGTCTTGCTAGAACAAGAAGTCACAGCAATGCCATGCCAAATGTGCTACAATGTCATGGAGAGAGGGAAAGCAACTGTAGTTTCAGAAGTGAGCCACAAACAGCT
>JAESUZ010004054.1:0-320622 GCA_017311185.1 Proteles cristata cristata
GGGGGCAGGGGGCGGGGGCGGCCGGGGGTGGGAGGGGCGTGGGGGGCCGGGGGGGTGCGGGGGGCCGGTGGGGCGCGGGGTCAGGGGGGCGAGGGGCGGGGGGGGCCGGGGTGGGAGGGGCGCGGGGGGCAGGGGGGCGGGGGCTGCCCCCTGCAGACCTCCCCCCACTGCTGTTCCCAATCTCTGGACCTTCCTGTTCCCCGTCGGTCGGCCGCCGGGTCAGGGTGAAGACCCCGACGATGGCTGCACACGCGGCGCGGGTCTGGGCGCCGAGGATCAGCGGCGTCAGAACCTGACGTCCACCCTCCTGGTCTGAGCGACAGAAACGGGGTCTTGGCTTTCAAGAGCAACCACCGGCTCCCCAGGGAGCCTGAAGCTGAAAGGGTGGCCTCAGAGCCCCGTTAAAGGGATGGGGGTTGGAAATCCTGAAATAAGGTCTAGGCTGAGAAGTTTCTAACTGCTAATTAGAATCTGCTTTTCCACTCTGGGCTTCAGGCGGCTCCTAACGCAGACCAGGGTCCGGGGGCAGCTGGAACGGGCCTTTGCGGACCGGGGCCCCCAGGTGGGCGGACCCTGACACGGAGGGACAGAGCTCCTGAAAGCGCCTGCACACCCCACGCATCCGGGTCTCTCTGAGGGAACCATCTGAGGACCAGCTCTCACCGGAGGGCACCACGGGGGGGCAGTGGGGACACCCCTTTTCTGGCCCCCCAGCCCCCTTCCCCCAACCGGGGCGTGTTCCTGCAGTCAGTCCCCTTTGTCCCAGGGGAGCTGAGGGCTGGACTGCGTTCGGGCGGGTCCCTCTCACCCTGGGCCTGAGGCTGACCTCTTAACGTCTGCCCCCACCCGGGCTCCGCGCGCTCCCAGAATAAATACATGCACCGTTTTGAATCCAAAAGGTACTCACTCAGGTCTGTTCCTCCTCCCCTGGGCCTCAAGAGGTGAAATGGTTCCCCAAAGGCAAGAGCCACTCAAGACCCCTAGAGCCTAACTCAAAGGGGTGGTGTTATCTCTTTCAATTGCCCCCCGCCCCAGGCTTGGGCTGAAGTGTCACGTGAGGGTTCAAACAATACCCTTTGTTCTCGGACACCCTTAGGGCCAGTGACCCTAAGTGCTGCTGGGTGGGTTGGGCTGGCAAGCAGGCTCCTCCTCTGACCTCTGGCCCTAACTTGTCAATTATTGCCAGAAAATGCGTTTTATTTCCCCAAACCTTCCCCTCCCCTTTCTCGTCAGCCTCGGAGGAGGGTGACTGTGTGGGGAGCTGGGGGCCCCCTGATCAGCAGAACTCAGTGCCAGGCTAGTGGGGCCCCCTAGAATCAAGCCCCAGACAGGCCCCGGTGCCCTCAGCCTTCCTGGGGACACCTGTCCACTGCCACCATCAGAAGGTGCGCATCCCCGGCAGGGCTCGCCCGTGTGCGGCCGCCCCGGGGACCACCTGCCGCAGACCCCGCCTTCCGCTGACTCGGGGAAGGGACTTGTCACAAATGGGTTGTAACGTCTCCCCATCTTGTAGTATCTACAGAATGTTATGATTATGTTAAATTAAATCTGGACTTCTCGTGTGACCTTGCCTGTCGTTCTGGGGATTCCATACAAAGGAACTGAAAGCAGGGACTTGAGCAGACATTTGCACACCCATGTTCAGGGCAGCATCACAACAGCCCAGCGGTGGGAACAACCCCAGCGCCGGGCACGGATGACCCGATAAACAAAAACTGCTCACTCCCCGTACAAGGGAGTATCGTTCAGTCTTCAAAAGGGAGGCAGTTGCACACACCCCCGAACACGAATGAACCCTGAAGACGTTATGCTGAGAGAAATAAATCACAAAAGGAAAACACTGTGTGATTTCACTTGTAATCAAGAAGCCAGCGGTTCATCACAGCCACCGAGTCCGGCAGCGGCTGCCAGGGACACAAGACTGCGCGTCATTGTCCAACGTGCTCCGGAGCTCAACTTCTGCGACATGAAAGGCGACCTAGAGACTGACATTGGTGGCGGCCGCAGAGTAGTGTGAGCGTGCCCAGTGCCACTGGACCGCGCACTTAAACGTGGTTCAACTGGGAGCTTCCGGGCTGGTTGCCCATGGGGGGGGGTGGCGCCCCAGGGCGGGGGAAGTTCCTCGCTCCCTTCCCTCCCTCCCCTCCCTCCCCTCTCCTGGCTCCTGAGTTACAGCCTTTGGAAATCAGCCTGTGAGCTGGTGGCAGGTTCCTAACGGTGTGGCATCCACAAGTCACTGTAAGTGTGACAGTATCTCGGGCAATTGTTGAAGAGCATTCTCTGTTCAAGGATTTCAAAACACTTTTCTAATGTTTTTAGAACTCCTTTTGTGTTACTGAAGGCTCATTTTCTAGATCATTCCTAATTTTCATGGCACATACTCTTGGCCAGCTTTAATTTTTTAATTTTTAATTTTTTTCAAGTTTATTTATTTTGAGAGGGAGACAGAGAGAGCGAGTGGGGGAGGGACAGAGAGACAGGGAGAGACAGAGAGACAGGGAGAGACCGAATCCCAAACAGGTTCCTCACTATCAGCATTGAGCTGAATGCGGGGCTCGAACTCACGAGCCGTGAGATCATGACCTGAGCCAAAGTCGGGTGCGTAACAGACTGAGCCACCCAGGCACTGCCCCTAATTCAGTATGTGTCTAGAGTCTGCTACCTTGCACGTGTTTCTTTTCTTGTAAGAAAATGATAAACATAAAAATTATGTATTTTTAAATGGTAAATATTCTATTATGTACATTTTACGAACTTTTAAAAAAGCATCACTATCTTAAGGTTAAACAAAGTAGGACCTTGGAAATTCAGACACACAAATAGATGCAGCTCGTAGAAGAGGGGAGGTGGCTCATCCCATTTTAAGGGTGTGATGTGACATGGGGCGCCTGGGTGGCTTAGTCGGTTAGGCGTCCGGCTTTCGCTTGGGTCGTGATCTTGCGGTTCGTGGGTTCGAGCCCCACGTCGAGCTCTGTGCTGACAGCTCAGAGCCTGGAGCCTGTTTCGGTCTGTGACTCCCTCTCTCTCTGACCCTCCCCTGATCACGCTCTCTCTCTCTCTCTCTCTCCTAGAAATGAATAAAACATTAAAAAAAAATTTTTTTTAAATAAGAGGGTGTGATGTGACATTCCTTCAGAGGGTAGACTTCCTGCATGCAACATACAGTAGAATTCTGTCGACACAGACTCTGAAACCAGACCACCTGGGCTTAAATTCCACTCAGCCACTGTGTGTCCTGAGGCAAGCTACTCGATGTCCCTGTGCCTGAGTCTCCATCTGTAAAACAGGGGAAGTAACAGTAACTTGTTGAGATTCTTATAAAAATTACGTTAGTTAACATATGGGAAATGTTTGGAACGATGTTCGGTACATGGGAAGTTCTAAATGAGTGTTTGCTAAGTACGTGTAAACATGTAAACTTCCCCAAACACATTCTTGCTAGACAGGGGACTCTATCTGGATGTTTTAAATGATAGCCCGTTATATGCCCCAGAAAATGAACAGGTCGAACTAGAACTTGGCCGTGAGGAGCTCTGGGAGGCCCCTCCTGCTCATGGGTTTAACAGTGCTCTGGATTCCAGGCCAATTTACCAGCCGACCTAACAGCTCCAGCCAGTTTGCTGCCGACGCCACCAGTGATGCCACGTTGGGCCTGGGGGCCTGTGCGCCGAGCCCCTTTCCCGGGGCATCCTGGAAGATGCTCCGAACTTGGATCCGCCGTCGGTGTTTGCACTTCCCGGCGGAGGCTGCTTCACACTCTGAAGTCCCACAGAACGAGGAATGAGGAACAGTCACCGTTCGCATTGCCGGGCACGTCCATTAGCTGGCTCCCTAGCACCCACCGTTCCTGTGTCCGCGGACTCCAGACCCAAACTGCCTGAGTTCAGATCCAGCTGTGCCACTAACGTGTGTGTTTCTGGGGGAACGTGAAATGGCGCAGCCTCTGTGCACAAGATTGGAAGTTCCTTGGAAATTAAACACAGAGCTACGATTAGATCCAGGAGCCCCGCTCCGGGCGCACCCCCAGCAGAACTGAGAGCAGGGGCTCAACAGACCAGCTGTGTGCCCACGTTCTCAGGAGCGCTATTCGTAATAAACGGTAAGAGAGAATTCTTCCTGCCTCGTGGCCTTCAAACCTCCCTGTGACCTTGAATGAGAACAGCAGGTCTTCCTGCGCCTCTGGCCTGCTGGCCTTCAGATTTGGACAGAATGCCTCTGGCCAGCTCACCCCGCCGAGATCAGCACTTGTCAGCACCCACCATCCCGCCAACCAGCACCTCACAATAAATCTGTCGTGTATACTAATGAATTATATAACCAACTTACATAGAGGGGCGCCTGGGTGGCTCAGTCGGTTAAGCGTCCAGCTTCGGCTCAGGTCATGATCTCACGGTTCGTGGGTTCGAGCCCCGCGTCCGGCTCTGTGCTGACAGGTCAGGGCCTGGAGCTGCTTCGGATTCTGTGTCTCCCTCTCTCTCTCTGCCCCTCCCTCGCTCATGTTCTGTTTTTCTCGGTCTCTCAAAAATGAACAAATGTTAAAAAAAATAATAAAATCTAAAAAAGCAGGCATGTGGATGGTTTAGTCAGTTGAGCGTAGCTGACTCTGGATTTTGGCTCAGGCCATAATCCCAGGTTGTGGGATGGAGCCCGCACAGGATGCTCTCTCTTCCTCTCTCTCCCCCACTCACGCTCTCTCTCAAATAATAAAATACAAATTTAAAGAGATGTACTATGCACATATTTGGCACGCCCACACAGAACATGTTTGTACACGTACGTTCACGCCGCCTTAGGCTCTGTGTCTCTGGAGAACCTCGGCTTTGGGCAGGAGTGCGAGTGACCACCATCTCTGACGGCCGAGGGTCTGGGGGCTCCTGTTTGGTCTGAGGGAAGCGGGTCCCTAGCAGCGCCGCACTCGGCGGGGCCTTACTGGTGGCATTTCCGCGGAGGGGCGGGAGGGCAAACACAGAAAGTCAGGACGGCTGGGACGCATTTGCAAGCAAACAGCCCGGCGCAGCGCGTGCTCACCGCGTGCGTGAGCGCCACTCGGACGCAGCGGGCGACGAGGTGGCCAGATGTCCCACACGAGACCTAAGTGTCAGCTCCCGCCGGAGACGCACGGCCTCCCGAGTTCAGTACAAGCCACCCCGCGCCGCGCCGCAGCCGCGCCCTGTCCCCCAGGCCCCCCAGACCCCCGACGGTTCCCGGGATGAGGCCCAGGAAGGCGGGTGCAGGCGGCACCGGGCTCGGGCCGCGTGGGGAGCCCCGGGGAGCGGCACCCTCGTCCCCGGGTCCTCCAGGGGCCGCTCCGCGGGGTGAGGAAGCAGGTCTGCAGAGCCCTCGCGCCCCCGGAACCCCCGGAACCCCCGGCACCCCCGGCAGGGCTGTTGTCCCGCCGGAGCAGAGCGCAGGGGCGCGGAGCGGGGGGCCCGGGGCGCGCACGCCCCACACCCGGCTCCGGCCCCTCTTCGGGCAGGGGGCGCTGGCGGCCCCCGCGTCTCCCTCCCGGGAGGCCGCGGATTCTTCTCCAGACCCCTGAGCAGCCCCGAGCAGGCGCCTGAAGACGCACGGGCCGTCTGCGTGCCCGGCGCCCGCTTGCTCTGCCCGGTGCGGGCCCCGCAGGCGGCCCGGGGAGGTCCGGGCGCTCCTCAGACGCGGCGACCCGGGCGCCCCCACCCTCTGCCTTTGTGAGTAAACCTCCCGGAATATCCTAGTCCGAATGAGCCGCGTGTTTACCGCCGGCGCCTCACTGACGCGGGCCCTTCTCACGGCTGCCAGGCAGGCGAGAGCCGGCAGCTCGGGGCGCTTGGTCCAGCGACAAGGCTCAAAACAGGGGCCACGACCGGGGCCGGGGGCTCAGGCGGTTGGGGGTCCGACCGCGGCTCAGGGCGTGACCTCGCGGTTCGTGGGTTCGAGCCCCGCGTCGGGCTCTGTGCTGACGGCTCGGAGCCTGGAGCCGCTTCGGATTCTGTGTCTCCCTGTCTCTGCCCCTCCCCTGTCTCTGTCTCTGTCTCTCTCTCTCTCTCAAAAAGTAAAAATAAATAAATAAAAAGCATTTAAAAAATTTAAAAAAAGGAAAGGATCACTACTGTCCCCGGGGAGGTATGAGGTGTGGCCGCTGGAAATTAAAAACATGACAACAGAGGGCGCCTGGGGGCTCAGTCGGCTGGGCCTCCGACTCCGACTCAGGTCATGGTCTCGCAGTTCGTGGGTTCGAGCCCCGCGTCGGGCTCCGACAGCCCCCCCCGCCCCCCCCGCCCGCCCCCGGGGCCTGCTCGCCGCCCCCGCCCAGCTCCCTGGGGAAGGGTCCCCTCCGCGCACGCGCTTCCTCCGCGGTTCTCGGCGTCGGGCCTGCAGCGCCTTCCATCCCGGAACCTGTGTCGCGTGACGCTTCTCCAGCGCGCAGGCGCAGTCCGGGCCGGCGCTTCCGTCCGCGGGAAGCGTCCCGAGCTGGGGCGCCAACACCCGCAGGCCGGAGCTCTGGGCGCGGCGGGGCGCCGGGGGAGCCCCGGGGAGGAGCGCCGGGGGAGCACCCGGGAGGAGCGCCGCAGGCCTGGGGAGCCCCCGGGAGGAGCCCCGGGAGCCCCCCGGGAGGAGCGCCTGCAGGCCTGGGGAGCCCCGGGAGGAGCGCCGGGGAGCCCCGGGAGGAGCGCTGCAGGGCCTGGGGAGCCCTCGCTGAGGAGCCCCCGGGGAGCCCCGGGAGGAGCGCTGCAGGCCTGGGAGCCCCGGGAGGAGCCTCGGGGGAGCCCCGAGGAGCGCTGCAGGCCTGGGGAGCCCCGGGAGGAGCCCTGGGAGCACTCCGGGAGGAGCGCCGCAGGCCTGGGGAGCACCCGGGAGGAGCGCCAGGGAGCATCCGAGGAGCGCCGGGGAGCCCCCGGGAGGAGCGCCGCAGGTCTCGGGAGCACCCGGGAGGAGGGGCCACAGGTCGGGAGCCCCCCGGGAGGAGCGCCGCAGGCCGGGGGAGCCCCGGGAGGAGGGCCGCAGGCCGGGGAGCCCCCCGGAGTGAGCGCCGCAGGGCCTGGAGAGCACTCCGGGAGGAGCGCCGCAGGGCCTGGGAGCCTCGGGAGGAGCGCGCAGCCCTGGGAGCACCTGGGAGGGAGCGCCGCGGGCCGGGGGAGCCCCCCGGGAGAGCGCGGCAGCCCTCTGGGGAGCACCGGGAGGAGCGCCGCTGGCCGGGGGAGCCCCCCGAGGAGCGGCAGCCCTGGGAGCACTGTGGGAGAGCGCCGCGGTCGGGGAGCCCCCCGGGAGGAGCGCCGCAGGCCTGGGGAGCACCTGGGAGGAGCGCTCGCGGGGCCGGGAGCCCTCGAGAGGCCGCAGGCCTGGGGAGCACCCGGAGAGGGCCGCAGGTCACAGCCCCCGGAGGAGCGCCGCAAGCCGGGGGAGCCCCGGGAGTGAGCTGCCGCAAGCCGGGGAGCCCTCAGAGGAGCGCCCAGGCTGGGAGCCTCGGGAGGAGCGCCGCAGGCCTGGGGAGCACCCGGGAGGAGGGGCCGCAGGCCGCGGTAGCCCCCGGGAGGAGCGCCGCAGGCCGGGAGCCCCCCGGAGTGAGCGCCGCAAGCCGGGGGAGCCCCGAGGAGCTGCAGCCCTGGGGAGCCCCGGGAGGAGCGCCGCAGGCCTGGGAGCCCCGGGAGGAGCGCCGCAGGCCGGGGAGCCCCGGGAGGAGCGCCGCAGGGCCGGGGGAGCCCCCTCGGGAGGAGCGCCGCAGCGGGGAGCGCCCGGGAGGGGCGCCGCAGGCTGGGAGCCTCGGGAGGTGGCCAGAGGCCGGGGAGCACTCCGGAGGAGGGCCGCAGGCCTGGGGAGCCCCGGAGGAGGGCCGCAGGCCGGGAGGCCCGGGAGGAGGGCCGCAAGCCAGGGGGAGCCCCCCGGGAGGAGGGCCGCAGGCCGGGGAGCACTCTTCAGGAGGAGGGCCGCAGGCCCGGGGAGCCCCTTTCGGGAGGAGGGGCCGAGGCCTGGGGAGGCCCCGAGAGGAGGGCCGCAGGGCCGTGGGGAGCACTGAGGAGGAGGGCCGCAGACCTGGGAGCCTCCGGAGGAGGGCCGCAAGCCGCGGGAGCACTCGGGAGGAGCGCCGCAGCCCGGGGGAGCACTCGGGAGGAGCGCCGCAGCCCGGGGGAGCACCCGGGAGGAGGGCCACAGGCCGAGGGAGCACCCAGACATTCGAAAGAATGCCTGAGAGTTTGCAGCTTCCCACGAAAACGCCCCCATAACAGAATAAGCCCCTGGGAGCCATAGGAGGAAAAGTGCGGCAGAGACCCCCAGGCCCAGTGGGCGGGGGCGGGGCAGCCATGGGGACTGGCCTGCACCTGTCGGCTTGATCTTGATCCTCTGTCTGCTGCTGGAAAACAACCAGCCATTGCCGCCGCTGCCTCCTCCTCCTCCCCCTCCCCCTCCCCCTCCTCCGGAGCGCTTAGCCCTGGGGCGAACGGGGACTTTCCAGCACCTTCCTTTCCCCTCCCCACTCCCCTGCCTTCAGCCCTCAGAGTCCCAAGTTGAAAAATCAAAGACACACACTTCTGCCTCCAGGCACCACACCCTGTCCCCTTCCTGCACAGCCACCTCCACCCTGAGGGGGGGAGGGGAGCGGAGAGGAAGACTCTCGATTCACTTGAGAAAAAATAAATGGGAAGTTGACCCTTCTGTTATCCTGAGTCACAGGAGAGTAGGGCAAGAAGGACCCAGAAACCTAATGAGTTGGGTGGGACAAGCTCTCTCCCACCGAACACCCTTCAGGGGCTCTGGCTTATTCGGGGAGAAAGCTGAGTGCCCTGGGTGGGCAAAGGGTCCACAGAAACCGCCCCGCTTTCACGTCCCGTGTCACCTGCGGCCGCTCTCCCTCACTGCCTGGGCTCCTGCCGCGGCGCACCGCGCTCCTGCGCCCCGGGACGCCGTGGGACGCCGTGGGACGGCCTGGGACGCCGTGGGACGCCCTGGGACCGCCACGCGGTGTGAGCTGTGGGCTGGGCCCCGGCCCCGCGCTGGAATGCGCTGCACCTCACCCACGGGCGCGCCGGCCCTTCCCTCGGGAGTCCTCAGGCCGCCTCCGGCCACCGCGGCTTTTAATAGCACACGAGGGACGACTCTCCTGAAAGAAGCCAGACGCAAAATTGCACAGTACGTGATTCAATTTATATAAAATGGAAAAACTGGCAAAACTCGTGTGTGGCATCGGGGAGGGGTGGGGGCTGGGGGGGAGGACGGGGTCGCCTTGGGGGGAGGGGCGGGCAGAGTCTGCAGCGGGGCACAAGGGGGCTTCCGGTGGTGGTTACACGGCCGTTGGCGTCTTAGATATTTCTAGATTTTTGTCTCTGAAGCTTGTCCTATATTGCATTTGTCTTTCTAAAATACCTTTAAAAGCTGAAATGCACGTAGCCACAAAGTGCACCAAACTCAGGTGTACAGCTCAGTGAATTTTTTCAGAGGCGCCCGTCTAGTTGAATTCCTCATGTGTTTGGATTTGAATCATAGCATCTTAGCATTTCTTCTACATTTAATCTCACTTCTATTTTTCTTTTCCTGCTACTCTGAGTTCTTTGGGTTAATTATTTTTTAAATTTTATTTATTTTTGAGAGAGACAGAGATCATGCGAGCAGGGGAGGGGCAGAGAGAGGGAGAGAGAGCCCCAAGGAGGCCCAGAGTCTGACACAAAATCACACGAACCACAACATCATGACCTGAACCGAAACCAAGAGTCAGACGCTTAACTGATTGAGCCCCCCAGGCAGCCCTTGATTTATTATTGTTAATACTCCATTTTCCCCTCTATTCAATTCCTTTTTTTAAATGTGTATTTATTTATTTTGAGAGAGAGAGATATATAGAGCATGAGTGGGAGAGGGGGACAGAGAGAGAGAGAGAAAGAGAGAGAATCCCAAGCAGGCTCAGCACTGTCAGCACAGAGCCCCACGTTAAGGCTCTATCCCATGACCCACAAGATCATGACCTGAGCCAAAATCAAGAGTTGGACGCTCAACTGACTAAGCCACCCAGATGCCCCGCACCTGACTCTTGATCTCAGCTCAGGTCTTGATCTCAGGGTTGTGAGTTCAAGCCCTGTGTTGGGCTCTGCACTGGGCATGGAGCCTACTTTAAAGAAAAAATGAGGGAAAAAAAGAAGTCCTACAACTCAACAACAAAGACCAAAAGAAAACAAAGCAAAACCAAAAACAAAAAAACACCTCCTCCCCCCCCAAAAGAATACAAATGGGGAAAGTCTCGAATAGACATTTCTGCAAAAGGATATACAAACAGCCAACGAACACATGGAAGGTGTTCAAGGTCATTAATCGTTAGGGAAACACAGATCCAGAGCACATGAGATAGGACGGACTTAGAGTGAGCTGTTAGTGAAATAAGTCGGAGAAAGACAAATACCATGTGATTTCACTTCCATGTACCAGAAAGCAGAAGGCAGACCTGTAAAGACAGAGGAGAACTGGGTGGTTGCGGGGAGGGGGGGAGGGTGGAGGCCAGGTTCCGGGAGGAGCATAGTCAGTGGGGCTGTGAATGCGTGTGTGGGGACAGATGGCGGCGGCACATGTGGTGGGCACAGCATGATGTATAGACGTGTGGAGTCACTAGGTTGTGCACCTGACACCAGTGTAACATCGTGTGTCAGTAATACTTCAGTTAAAACAAAAGCCACCATGAGACACCCCTTCGCTCCCAGTAGATGGCTGTGCTGAAAAAAAAAAAAAAACAGATTAAGAAAAAATAAAAAGGAAAAGAATAAGTGTTGGGAAAGAGGTGGAGCGATGGGAGCCCTGACGCTGTTGACGGTAGTGGACAGCAGGGCAGCGGCACAGGATGTTCACGGCCCCCGTACACCATCGCATAAAGGTGGGAACCGCCCAAATGCTTCCTGACCGAGGAATGGAAAAAATGCGGTTTCACACGATGCGCTCCTACTTCGTCCCCAGAATGTAATCGGGTGCCCACACCTCCTACAACGTGGATGAGCCTCGGAAATACCGTGTTAAGTGGAAGAAGCCAGGGACACATAAGGCCAGGTAGTGTGTGTTTCTGACTGATAGGAAATATCGAGACTATGGAAACCCAGAGAGGCCAGAAAGCATGTTAGCGGCCGCCACGGGAGGGGGTGGGGAGGCATGGGAGTGGCTGCTTCGTGGCACCAGGTTTCCACTCGGGGTGATGAATGGGTTCTAGAACCAGGCGGTGGTGATGGTACGAATGTACTTAATGCCACTGAATTGTGGATTTTTAAATGTTTACAGTTGTAAATTTTATGGTAATCTGTTTTGCTGCAGTTAAGTTATTGAGGATCCCAAAGAGCTGTTCTTTATGTGGATTATATCTAACACGAGTTATCATTTAGAAATTAAAGTTGGGGGCACCTGGGGGGCTTAGTCGGTTAAACATCCAACTTAGGATCAGGTCATGATCTCACGGATGGCAAGTTCGAGCCGAGCCCCAGGCTCTTTGCAGACAGCTCAGAGCCTGAAGTCTGCTTCGGATTCAGTGTCTCCCCCTCTTTCTCTGCCCCTTCCCTGCTTGCACTCTGTCTCTCTCTCAAAAAGAAACATTAAATAAATAAATAAGTGACGATCATAAAGATACTCACTGGACTTGAGAAAAGAGTAGAGGACACCAGTGAGACCATTAACACAGAGATAAGGAACAACGTAGCAGAGATAAAGGGCTCAATGAACAAAATGAGAAACATGCTTGATGGCATGAACAGCAGGCTGGAGGAAGCACAGGAACGAATCCGTGACTTAGAAGACAGTCATGGAAAAGCACTGAAGCAGAACAAAAAGGAGAAAAAACAATGACACAAAACGGGAAGAGATTTCGGGAACTCAGTGACTCTACCAAGCATAAAAACATTTGGGGCGCCTGAGTGGCTCAGTCAGGGAAGCGTCTGACTTCAGCTCAGGTCATGACCTCGCGGTTTGTGGGTTCGAGCCCCGCGTCAGGCTCTGTGTTGACAGCTCGGAGCCTGGAGCCTGTTTCAGAGTCTGTGTCTCCCTCTCTCTCTCACCCTCCCCTGCTCACACTGTTTCTCTCTCTCTCTCTCAGAGATAAATAAAATGTTAAAAAAAAAGAATTTAAAGAAATAAACAATTATTAAAAAAAGAAAAAATCTTAAAAGCAGCGAGACAAAAGAGGACATTCCCACAGAAGCGTGAACACAGCTCCGCTTTGCTGCAGCGTCCAAGCCCCTGAACACGTCCCTCCTTCCCATAAACTGCGCTAACGGCCTGTGTCGCCAGCAACAGGGCTAGTAAAGGACGTCGTGTCTCGCGGAAGCGCGCGTCCGCCGCAGATGGGAAACTGAGAGGCCTGGCTGGTCACCCGAAGCCTTGTTTCCGACTCTGGCATTTGTTGCCCAAAGAGCCCGAGCCCCCTGCCAGGGTGTCCGCAGGCCTCTTCCTCCGCATCCGCGGCGGCCCCCCGCCCCCCGCCGGCCATGTGCACCCGGGCCCCCCAGGGTGCTCGTGAGCTCACTGCCTCCTTGTGCCCGAGGCCCCTCTGGGCAGAACAGGGAGAGGAGGAGCGGGACCGCGAGCCGTCCATACAACCTGGCCCTTCCAGGCGGTTGCTAAGACGCCTCTGTGCAGCAGGGGTAGAACGCGCTTCCGCAGTCCGTGGGCCTGACCCCTGGCGACCTCGGGGCTGAGACCTGGGGCCTGTCACGTGCCCCGAACCCATAAGGCTCCAGGCAGCCGAGCTGGCGCCGGGGGAAGTGGCTGCGCCGAGGCCCAGGAGCGCGGCTCCCGAGGGGCCCTTGTGCCCAGACGTGTGAGAATCGGTGGTGGGGACACCGCAGATCGTGGCTCCAGAGACGGGCAAGGGCTGCTGCGGGTCAGACCTGCGAGGGTCTCCGTGGCTGACCGCGTCTGTGGCCTCTCCGCAGAGCAGCCGCTCTGCTCTCCCAGGCGCCAGCCCTTCCCCTGCAGTAAAGGCCTGAGCTCCCGCTCCAGCGAACCCTCCTCGAGTGCCTTCCCAGGCCCTGGGAGGGCGGCTGGCGGCCAGCGGGGTCCGGCATGGGGCGGGGCGGTGCCCAGGACGGGGGTGGCGGCCAGCGGGGTCCGGCATGGGGCGGGGCGGTGCCCGGGACGGGGGTGGCGGCCAGCGGGGTCCGGCATGGGGCGGGGCGGTGCCCAGGACGGGGGTGCCTGGGGCTTGCACCCCGCCAAGACCTCGGGTAAATCCGGCATCTGTCCTCCTCCCCACGCTGAGGCCCCCCCGGGTCAGTGCTGGACCCCGAGGGACAGAGACAGCGTCCCTCCTGGGGTGTTTTAAGCACCACCCCTGGTCATAGCAGGGTGGACAGTTTCTGCAGAATCTGCCGCCCAGGAAGTCTGAGCCTGAGGGACCCCGTGTCTTCTGTCCAGAAATATTTTTTTTTTTTTTCTAGGAGAGAGAGAGAGACAGCGTGAGCAGGGGAGGGTCAGAGAGAGAGGGAGTCACAGACTGAAACAGGCTCCAGGCTCTGAGCTGGCAGTCAGCACAGAGCCCGACGCGGGGCTCGAACCCACGAACCGCGAGATCATGACCTAAGCGAAAGTTGGACGCCCAACCGACTAAGCCACCCAGGCGCCCCTGTCCAGAAATATTTCTTAAGGGAAAACACCCAGGGGCGCCTGGGGGGCTCAGTCAGTTAAGCGTCCAACTTCGGCTCAGGTCATGATCTCACGGTTCGTGGGTTCAAGCCCCGCGTCGGACTCTGTGCTGACAGCTCACAGCCTGGAACCTGTTTCAGATTCTGTGTCTCCCTCTCTCTCTCTGATCCTCCCCTGCTCACACTGTCTCTCTCTCTCTCTCTCTCTCAGAAATAAATAAAACATTTTAAAAAAAAAAAAAAAAGGGAAAACACCCCATGGAGTTCTGTTTGTTTCTTATCGATTCTAGGCCCCAGGAAATGTTTGGGAAAGGCCTTCCGTTGCCAGCCCAGCAAGATGGAGCGGCAAATCCTTCTGCCCGGAGAGCCGGAGGCCCAGGCAGTGCGGGGTCTCCCCCTGGGGCCGGGCGCTGAGGCCCAGAGGAGGCCCGTGCTGAATCTGAGAGCAGAGCACCTTTTCTTTCACTGGACACACAGCCGCCCGCCTCTCCCCTCCCTGACCTTGGGGTCCAGCCTGCCGAACTCAGCCCCCCACACAATGGTAAAACATGGGTGTAGGCTTCCCGACTTTGTTCTGGAAACAGAGATAAGAGGGAGAAGTCAGCCCCTCCCTTCAGCTCCAGGGCTCAGCTGTGGGCATAGAGACTCTGCTAAGAGGGGTCCCTCCTCAGTGGTCCACAGCCCCGGGTCTTCCTGGGCTCCGGTGGGCACGCGGGTAGACACAGCAGCCTGTCTGCCCCGCACCCGTCTCTCCCCTTCCCCCGCGGGACGGGCGACGCCGGCGTGACACTGTTTGAGCACCCTCCTTTAGGGGAAGACAGGGCTGTCGTGACCCCGACGGGGTCAGCGTCCCCGGGAAACAGCAGCTCAGGGCATCAGTTTCATTCGTCCCACGCTCCACATCAGGAGCATAAAATGTGGGCTACGGGCGGCGGCATCGGGGCAGGTGTAGTGGGCGCTCCTCCAGGGCGCGCGTCTGGTCCCGGTGAGCGGTGAGCGCGCCACTCGCTGAAACGCAGGCTGTCGCGGGAGGAGACGTTGAGGAAAATAGTGTGCGACCTGGGGCACGTGGAATGTGAGCAGCTGGCGGGCCGTCCAGCCGGAGACGCTCACGGACCGCTGGGCCCGAGGCCTTGAGTGTGGGGGGAACAGACCTATAGGGACAATCCCAAGTTTCATTTGTTTGTATTTATTTATTTTAAGTGTTTATTGACTTATTTTGCGAGAGAGAGAGAATGAATCCCAAGTGAATCCCAAGCAGGCTCCGCACTGCCAGCACAGAGCCCAAGGCCGAGCTCGAACTGCTGACCGTGAGATCACAACCTGGGCAGACATCGAGTCGGACGCGCAGCTGACTGAGCCGCCCAGGCGCCCCTCCCAGGTCTCATTTAACTGTGGGTTTCGGGGCGTCTGAGCAGCTCAGTCGGTTAAGCATCTGTTGTCGGCTCAGGTCATGATCTCACAGTTTGTGAGCTCGGGCCCTGCACTGGGCTCTGTGCTGACCGTGTGGAGCTGCTTGGGATTCTCTCTCGGCCCCTTTCATTCTCTGTCCCTCTCTCAAAACTAAATAAAAATTAAAAAACAATAAAGAAATAAACTGTGGATTTCCACGGAGCCGCTTAAGGCCCTTCAGCAGCGCAGAAGGGCCCAGAGCCAAGATGAGCCTGGGGGAAAGGCGCGGAGGGGGGCTGAGGAGCAGCCACAGCAGCCACGAATGCGGCGACAAGTCAGACAGGTATGGGACCGCAGCGAGGCCAGACCTGGGGGTGTGTGCTGGGCAGGGCCAGGGCCGAAGGGGGTCCCAGTGAGAGGCTTCAGGGGGCGGGGGGAGGGGAGGCACTGAGCTCAGGGGAAGTGGTGAAGAGAAACCCAGGAGGGCAGAGAGGGCCCCTCCAGTGGTGGGCAGCTGAGGCAGGGTGGTGGGGGGAAGCGGTGGAGGGAAGGGGTGAGACTCCAGTAGCCCGAGGGGCCTGCGGGGCGGGGCACCCTGCCCCCTCTGCAGAGGAGCCGGGGATTTGCAGGGGGGAGGTGGAGCGCGCACAGAAGCAGGGGAGCTGCAGAGGCCGGAGGTCATCTGTGTGCAGGGGGACCGCCGTGGACAAGCCAGGAGGGCAGTGACCAGAGGGACATGTGCGCGAGTCCACAGCGCGAGCAAGGAAGTGGAAGGTCAAGGGGGAGCCGTGGGGTCCGTGGGGGTCCGTGGGGGGTCCAGCGCCAGGAGCCTCCAAGACTGCATGTTCTTATGGTCCGCACAGCGGAAGGCGTGTCTGGTGGCCTGAGAGCGGCTGGTGGGGGACAGTCCCTCCGTGGTTGAGCAGGACCTCCTCTCCCCAAAACCTGCGGCTCGGGAGGGTCTGTCTCTGGGGGGGCGGGGGGGCTGGGGCATCACCAGGAGCGAGACCCTGACAAGGAAGCTGGGAGCCCCGCCAGCCTCCAGGGACTAAGGCCTGTTTCCGTGTCCTGGGGGGGCTGCTTCTGTGTCCGGAGGGGGGGGGCGCTGAGGCTCAGTGTTCTGGAAGGTCCCAGGGAGAGGCTGCAGGCAGGTGCAAGCGTGTGTCCGGGGCCCTGGGGTGCCGCACCCACCCTGGATGGCTTCTCCTCAAGGGGAAAACCGATCCGGCCTCCACTCCCCCCTGCGGCTCATCAGCAGCGAGAAAGAGGACGACTGTCACCAGTGACACAAGACTGGTCAGGTCACGGGGGAAGCTGACTGGGGGAGGGCGTCGTGGGCCCCCAGCGACCCAGGGCCTCCCCCGGCCCCCCGGCTCTGCAGGCAAGCTCACTTCATCTGCTAACCTCAAGTTCCTGCTCCTGGGTGTTCACTTGTGTGAAAAGCAGGGAGAGCGGAGGCTGGAGGGCGGGGCCGGTGGGAAGGGCATGGGCCGGGGGCCAAAAAAAATCCACGGACAGTGTTTACCTGCTCCTTGCCCCCGCCTGGCACGTGGCAGGGATGTGCGGTTGCCTTGTCTGGAAAAGCAAACGGTTCAAGGCCTTAAGCACCCGGCCACTGGCTGCACACGATGTCCCCGTGGCCGGTCCACGGCTGTCCCGTCCACGGACACCCAGTCCCGGGAGGCCTGCGGAGCGCGCACTAGAGCCCAGCAGCGCCCCCCGGCCCCCAGCGGCCGCCAAGAAGGCCGGTCTTTACTGATGAGCCAGCCTTGATCCAACATTAGAAAAGACACAAGTTACACACCTCTCAGAAACTGGAATTTTATAAAAAGGCATTTTTTTCTCTTACGTCCATAAAATGATAGAATTCTTGCAAGTATAGAAATGTGTCATAAATTATACAGAATGTTCCTTAATTACAGCTCAATGCGACTTGGTACTTTCTTCCCTCCCTGAAAAACGAGAGAGAACCAAAAAAATAATATATATATAACTGTATATATATATATATATATTTATATATATATATTTATAGAATATAGACAAACCAAATATGAAAAAAAATCTTTTCCTCTTTGGTATAAAAATCAGACTCTCACCTTGAGAGACACACAGACAGACATGATGTTGGGTTTGTAAACTGTGCGGCCAGAAGGGACCCCCTCCCCCTCTCCCCTGCCCCGTGCACCTCCCTGGAGGCAACCACTTGGAGGGTGTGAGAGCTGCACCCCTTCCGGCCACACGCCGGCCCTCGGCACCCCCCTGCCCCCGCCAAGGCTGAACCGGTGCCAAGTAGCCCAGGAGAAGCCTGATGGGCGGTGGGGGAAGGACAGCGCCCCCTGCCCGCCCCTGCGGGGAGCGGGGGAGGGGTGGGGCCCCTAGTGTACCGGGAGGGGAGGAGCAGCGCCCCCAGCAGGCGCAGGAAAATGCCGGAGGACGAAGGGACGACAGACAGGACTCCGCTAGGGAACCCAGACCCACACGTAAAGGGATCTTTTTTAGGACGACATCTTACACCCAACCCTGCGTCACTGAGAAGGACGGCCACCCTGTCCGGCCCCGGCCCGAAACCAGCAGGACTCGGGACCGGAAGGGGTGCGTGTTTGTGGGGGGAGCACTTCACTCTCAAGGTGAGGAGGACGACTCTGTGCCCGGCCAGCCCCCGGGGCCCAGCAGCAGCCGGAGGCCGGGACAAGGGGCCCCCAAGCGGCCGCCCTGTGTGGCCTGGTGCGTGGGGGGGCCCTCCGTGGACCCGCCTCCTCTTCCCACAACGTGAAGGTCGCTCAGAGGCCCCTCCACTTGCCAGAAAGAAACAAAACGGAAATGGACGCGACACAGACCAGGGGGGGCGCACGCGCGACGTCTGGGCCTCGGGCCGCACTCTGGCCCGCGGCGCGTTCTCGTGCAGCCCGGGAACGGGGCGCCCGGCCCCTCGGGGTGCGAGTAGAAAAGTGCCGAGGCTGGAGCCTCCCCGCAGGCCCCGGGCAGGGGCGGAGCCCACCTCGATCTCTTCTTCCGTTTTTGGTTCCGCGTTGGAGCCCCTGGCTGGGCCGGAGCCCGCGGGGAGGGGCGCGGGGCGCGGGGCGCCGGGCAGTCACCCCTTAAGGGGCTTGTCGGCCGAGCCGCCGCCGCCGCCGCCGGGGCTGCCCGGGCTGTCGCTCCTCTTGCGGCGCAGGCTCTCGATCCAGCCGGAGCCGGAGCGGGTGGCGAAGCCGGCCAGCGCCAGGGAGCTGAGCCGCATGTTCTTGCCGGACATGATGAGCTCCCCGAAGCCCTCCTGGTGGGCGAAGGCGTAGCCCGAGCGCCGGGAGCTGGTGCGGCCGGCCCTCCTGGTGCAGCGGCGCTGGGCCCTCTTCTTCCTCACCAGCTGGCTGTAGCGCACCTGGGGGGGAGCCCCGTCCGTTGGGGGGGGACTTTGTGGAGGGGGGCGGGGGCAGAGGGGGCCCAGATCAGCAGGGGCAGGGCAGGGGGGCCCAGATGGGCGGAGAGGGGGCTTGGGAGCTGCGAAGAGGAGGGAACTCTGCAGAGAGGGGGCTCGAAGGCAGGGGTGGGTGGGGGGCGAGGAGCCACGTCGGGGGGACTCCACGCAGAGGGGCTCAGAGCACAGGGGCAGAGCTGGGAGAGGGGGCCCTGAGGGCAGGGGGGGCTAGGAGCCATACTGGGGGACTTTGCGGAGAGGGGACTCCGTGGAGAGAGGGGTTTGGAGTGTGGGGGCAGGGGCGGGGGCGAGGGGCCTAGAGCACGGGCATTCGAGGCAGGGACTTTCTGACTTGGGGTCCCACCCCAAGCAGCCAGCCAGCCGCTCACCGTGTCAGAGAGATCGGGCTTCAGGCTCAGCTTGAGGAAGCGAAAAGCGACCACAGGCAGGATGCAGACGACGGTGGTGAGTGCGATGGTCAGCCACACAGCGGGCTGGGCCAGGGTGCTCTGGGCGTTGCCTGCGGACGTGGGGGGACACGTGGGGGGGCACGGGCAGAGAGGCAGCCCATGTCAGCTCCCGAGTGCTCCCCGCTCCCAAATGTGTTTCCCCAGCGCCTCAGGCCTTTACCGGAGACCTCTGCCGTGTCTCACGGCCCCGCGCCCCCCACCCCGACCTGCTTCAGGGCTTCCCAGCTCAGGAAACACCACCACCCGCTCCGCTGCTCCAAAAAGGCCTGGAGTCAACCCCGACTCCTCCCTCGGACTCCTGGGGACTCGGCCGCGGCCGCCTGCCGCCCCCAAGCCTCCCCCGATCGTCACCGAGCCTGCTGACCGGTCTCCCCGCTTCGTCCCTGTCTGTGCCCAGCCACCCACAAACAGCAGGGGCCAGCCTTTCAGGCAAACCGGGCGTCTGGTGCTTCCCCACTCGGACTCTCCAGTGGCTTCTGCCGTGTTTCCATCATCATTCACACCTCTGGCCCTGGACTGAAGAGCTTAACGACCTAGGCCCATTCTTACCCCAGGACACACTCGAGGCCCGCCCTGCCCGCCGCCTCTCCCTCCGCCGCTGGGACCCCCGGGCAAGCCCCTCCCCTCCAGCTTCTGGTCCTGGCTGTCCGCTCCCCTTACCCAGGCTTCCCTTCTCCCAGGTCTGCGCTGACCGCCGTCCCTCTCCACCCCGCGGGGCGGCTGCCGCAGCACCTCCTAGTCCTGGGGGTTTTACCCGCTAACCTGTAAGCTGCTTCGTGGTCTCACTGACGCGGAACCCGGGAGAGCAAGCGCACTGCCTGTTCCGGGAATTCCTGCCCCCCCAGCACCCGGGAGCGTGAGAGGCATACAGCCGGTGCTGACTGGATGCCCCCAGGACGGATGGACGGACAGCTAAAGCCAGTGCGACCCCTGCACGTGTCCTTCGTGCCCCCGACCGGCCACGGGCCCCCGGGGAGCGGCCGGCGCCCGTCTGCAGAGCCCCTCGCTGCCACCTCGGGGCTCCTCCCACAGCAACCCTCTGCTGCCACGCCCCCCTCTTCCCTCGAAGAAACAACAACAAGACTCCTAGTAAATGAAGAGCGATTCTGACACCTGGACGGCCTCCCTTTCTGGCCGTTTACGCCCCCGGCGCTCTGGCCTGGAATCAGAGCGCAGCCCCGGCTCCGCTCACAGCAGCCTCCTCTGAGGGGCCGCCCCGGCCACCTGCCTCCAGGCGGCTCGCTGGCCCGATGTGCCCCTGCTCGGCCCCGACCTCCCTCCGAGCCTGACCCTGCACAGGCCTGCAGGGACCGTCCCCACTCCCACACCCTCTAGGGCCAGGCCTACATCAGAGACATGTCACAGAGGCCTAGCACACAGGAGGGCTGGACAGACGTCCCACTGGTCCAGAAGAGCTGACCCCCCGACTCGGGAAGCAGCCCCCGGGACTCACCCACAAAGCGGAACTGGTTTGGGAACATGCCGAAGAGCCCATCGCTGTGCATGGCAAAGAGGATGGCAAAGTAGGCAGCCAGGCTGCCCCAGATGAAGAAGTGGTTGATGGCCGTCCAGTAGCCTGTATCCAGCCCGATCTGCGGACGGCAGGAGTCACAGGCAGAGGGGGCGCCCCCCGCCCCCACCCCCATCCCGGGGCAACCCCGGACGGGAGGCTCCCTCCGACCCGAGTAGAAGGCGGGGGGCGGGTCCCGGTCTGCCCCCCGACCCGCACGCTCACGACCATGACTGGGTCCCGGTCCACCCCCGCCCCTACCTGCACGCTCACGACGATGACCAGCGAGGTGGCCACGGTGACTGCGAAGGACTGGTAGTCGGCCAGCTGGGCACCGTCGTCCCGCGTGGCCTCGGCGAACACGCCGTAGGGGATGAAGAACATGAGCACGGACGTGTAGATGCCCTGCGCGATGCAGATGAAGAACTCGCGCTTGTTGAAGAGCAGATTAAGCTGGCCCGGCTCGTACAGCTTAGGGTACTCCATGCTGCGCTGCTCGGGGACGTCCTGTGTGGGGACGACCAGTTGGCCCCGGGGGGCTCAGGACGGACGAGGGAACAGCCTGCCAAGGCCTCCTCCCTCCTGGAGCCAGCTGCCCCCGCCCATCTCTGTCCAGGAAGCCGGAGGCTCGCAGGCACTTCGGCCCCGGGAGAGCTGCCCCCAAGTCAGCGCAGGCGGTGGGTGCGCCACCGGCATCCACGCAATCCCTCCCCTCCCCGCTGGACCCCCGCCCCTGACCTGGTCGAAGACCCCCATAGCCAGGACCGGGAGGGAGGTGTACACGATGTTGTACAGCGTGATGAAGTACTGGTCGTAGACGGTCTGCGAGAGAACGGGACAAGAGAGAGTGACCAGCAGTCTCTCCAGTACAAACAAGGCAGAAAAAGGGTGCTGAGTGGTACATGACGCCCTACAGAATTTTCTGGAGTCTTATCTGTTCAACAAATGTTTGTTTTTGGCTTTTATTTTTTATTATTTTTAAAAAGAAAATTTTTTTAATGTTTTATTTATTTCTGAGAGAGACAGCATGAGCAGGGGAGGGTCAGAGAGAGAGGGAGACACAGAATCTGAAACAGGCTCCAGGCTCTGAGCTGTCAGCACAGAGCCCGACACGGGGGTTGAACCCAAGAACCGTGAGATCATGACCTGAGCCGAAGTCGGACGCTCAGCCGACTGAGCCACCCAGGCGCCCCTTTGGTTTCTTTTTTAAGTGTGTTCTACACCCGATGGGGGACTTGAACTCACGACCCCAAGATCAAGAGTCGAGTGCTCCACCGACTGAGCCTGAGGCGACCGGACGCCCCCAACAACCAGCGGTGAGCCAGACGACAGCTGGGCCCTAGGGGGACCGACCTGATGGACAGGACGGAAGGCCTCGGCCCCTGAGCGCATAGATGGGCCAGCAGCAGGCCCCCTACCTGGGCTGAGAAACCGCAGAAGAAGCCAAACCAGAAGTGGACCATGGTGAAGGCGAAGTTCTTGTAGAAGAAATAGCAGAGGAACTTGCACATGCGCAGATAGGACCAGCGCCCATGCACCAGCAGGAGGCGCTGCAGGAACTTGAACTGGGAGAAGGAATAGTCGGAGGCCAGCACCGCCTGGATGCCCTCCTGTCCGCTGATGCCCACGCCAATGTGGGCCGCTGAGGGACAGGAGGGGATGGGGTGGCGGGCAGAGGGTCACACGCTCAGAGTCCCAGTGAGGCAGACGGCCCCTCCCACGCCTGAGCAGCCACACGCACCGCAGGACCCTCCCCACCCGCGCAGCCACACGCACCGCAGGACCCTCCCCACCCGTGCAGCCACACTCACTTTTGATCATGCTGACATCATTGGCTCCATCCCCAATGGCAAGGGTCACGGCCTTCTTGTGCTTCTTAACCAGCTCCACCACCTGCGCCTTCTGCAAAGGAGTCACGCGGCAGCAGATGACGGCCTTGCACGCACAGGCCGTCTCCAGAAACTCCAGCTCCATGTCTGCCTCCAACGCGTGGGCCTGCAACACAGGGCGTGAGAGCGCCATCTTCCCGGGGGGGCCGGAGTCGCTCCCCCAGCCCCACGGTGAGGTCAGGCCATGTCAACAAGGAAGAGGGGAGACACTGGCCGGAGCAGCCGTGTGCGCGGGGACGCTCACCAGGCTGTGCCCGTTGATGACCAGCGCGTACTCGCCCGCGACGGCCTCCAGGACGGAAGCGAGCTTGGAGGAAGGACGGTTCTCCTGGCAGGCGAAGCCGTTCTCCACGGCGTGGGGCGAGTCCGTCATCTTCTCCCGGGCTCTCCTGGGGGTGGAAACGCAGCCGTGGCCCCCAGGACGGGAGCAGGGCCCTGGAAGAGCCGGACGCCCACCCGCCTCGGGCCTGCGGCTACCTGAGCTCCTCCCGCACTTCCAGAACTGTGTGGCCCGTGACCACGAACACCTCAGTCACGTCGTCCGTCAGCATCTTGCAGGAATACCCGATGTTCACAGCCGTCTCTGCCGACAGAAAGGCTGGCAAGGTCAGTACCCCATCGGGCTCAAACTCTGGGGCCGGCGCAGCCGCCCAGTGCTCCGGACGTGGCTCCCCGCCACTCTCACCTTGCTTATCCCCGGTCAGCACCCAGATCTTGATGTTGGCCAGCGTCAGAAGGGCAATGGTCTCCGGAACCCCTTGCTGAAGTCTGTCCTCGATGGCCGTCGCGCCCAGCAGCTGCAAACCCCACAAGGGGCCCTGACGGGACAGTCCCGGGCCCAAGCCCTCCCTGAGCGCCCCCCACGCCCCCCACGCCCCTGGTCCCACCGCCTCCCCAAGCCCCTGCAGCCGCGCGTACCACCATGTCACGCTCAACCTCCTCGTACACGCCGGCCAGCCTATCTTCCCGGCTGTCCTGGGCCAGGCTGGCCTGGAGCCGCCGCTGGGCCCACGCCTCATAGTACACTTCGTCCAGGTCCTTGTAGGCCAGAACCAGGGTCCGCAGCCCTTCCCCTGCGTACTCCTGGGGACGGAGCCAAGGTCACCAAGGTCACCGGGGCCTCAGCTGCCCGGCCCCTCCCAGCACCGAGTCCAGAACGGAGGCCCCGCCCCCACACCTACATTCAGGTGGTCGGTGGTGGTGTTGAGCAGCTCCTGGGCGGAAGGGTGGAGCCTGTCCAGCAGAATGGTGTCTGCCCCTTTGCAGTAGAGCCGGATCCTGCCCTCTGGGTTCCGCACTATGTCGCAGCAGTGGAAGCGAGTCCCAGACTCAGGCAGGTGAAGACCCCCCCAATCTCAACACACAAACAAGACCACCCAGCACCCCTCACCGGTTCCAGGCCGGGACGCTGGCCCCCACAAGCCCATCACAAGCCCATGGCAGCCCATCCTGGCCCCACCCGCAACCCCAACCCTGACAACGACCCCCTGTCCCGGCCTCGCCCCGCAACCCGGCCTCGTCCGTGACTCTGTCTAGGCATCACCTGCGACTCGCAACTCCGACCCGGCCTCACCTATGACTGACATCCGCTTGCGGATGTTATTGAAGTCCAGGATGGCCAACAGCTGATAGGTGACGGCTGTGCCCATCTCATGGACGGTGATGGTTTTGGGGGTGCGAGAGCGGAACACGAAACCGAAGTTCCTGGCTGCAGTGACCAGGGCCCCCTCGTCCGGGGACTGCGCCTTGTAGTACAGCTCCCCTGTGCAGGGGAGGGGCGCGTGTGCTGTAAGTGGCCGCTGGGAGCCGCGCGTCCCGCCAGGCCGCCCCCGCCCGGCCGCGCCGCGGGGTGGGCTGAGGCTCCGAGTCAGCGGGGAGAACCGGCTGGCCCTGGACTCACCCTCGTTCTTCTCTTCCGACATGACGGTATGACACAGGGATAGGAGGCGGAAGAACTCGTGCGTGTGGGGGTCCCCCATCTTGACAGCCTCCAAGAGGGTGGGGTCCCAAAACAAGAACTTCTTGTCAGCCAGAGGGTTGAAGGAGAAGTCGACGGGCTGTGGCCTCTGGAGAGAAAACAGTGAGCGGAGGCTGGGGGCCAGGCTGCGCCCCGGGGAGGCCATCCCCACCCCATCTCCTGTGCGGAGGACAGCTCAGATCCTGTCCGCCGTGAATCCCCAAACCTCTCACTTCTGCAAACACCCCTTTCTCCAAGCAGCTTCCGCTCCTTGACCAGAGAACACACCCCTCCTGACTATACCCCCCACTACTGGTCAGGCGGCCTGGGTTTAGCTGGCGTGTAGAGTAACTACGGAGGCTGGCCCTTACCTCTCCCAATTCAGCTTTGTGTCCCAGGACATCAAACACGTCCCCTACACGCACCGGGACAGAAGGAGAGGCCGCGTCAGGGCTCACAGAGCAGTGGAGAGGCCGGTACAGAATCCCCAGGCATCGGGACCCTCAACCCCAACCACTGAGCCGACGTCACACAGATGCGCACCCTTGACCCCAGGCCCGAGCCCCCTGAGCCCCCATCCCTGACCCCACCTGCTCTCCTGCCAGGGCCCCTGGTTCCCAGAGATCGTCATCCTACAGGCCTAACGACGACCCGTCCCCAGCCACCCCGTGGGGCCCCCACAGGCCCCGGAGCAGCAAGGCCACACCGGAGGCCACGGCCACGTTCCAGAGGCTCACGAGGGCCCTGAGCAGCAGCAGGGGAGCTGCGTGGACGCCCGGCGTCTTGGGCTTCACCTCGAGCAGCCGGGGAGGCCCCTCCTGCCTGGGGCCGAGCCTGGGGCGAGGGCGTCAGCAGAGGGCTGGGGAGGGGCTCCGTGGCCGTGTCCTGTCCCCAGCGTCAGGACGAGTGTGGAGCCCCGGCCCCCGGCCCTACCGTAGCTGCGGCCGCTGATGGAGCACTTGTTGAAGACCATGATGTTCTGGGTGAGCGTGCCCGTCTTGTCGGAGAAGACATACTCCACCTGGCCCAGCTCCTCGTTCAGGGTGGTGGTGCGGGCCTCGGCCGGCGTCTGCCTCTTCACACAGAACATCTTCCTGTCCCAGTTGATGAAGTAGCTGTGGCCCAGGCGGATGACCTCCACGCTGCACGGGGGGCAGAAGAGCAGGCTCAGGCAGGGGGCCAAGGAGGCCCCCACCCACACGGGCCTTCGCTGCAGGCCCCCCGCCTGGGGACGGACGGACGGACGGACGGGCGGGCGGAGCGGACACCTGGGCAGGAAGGGCAAGGAGCGCCCCCTGACCCCGACCCTCCAGTGCTGTCCGGACAAGAAGGTGCACAGGGCCTGGGCAGGCAGGACACACAGCGCGGGCAGAGGCGAAGGGGCTGCAGGCCGGGCTCTGAGCCAGCTCTTACCTCAGCGCTAACCACACAGAGACCGTGCGGAGAGAACGAGAGAAAGGGCGTGAGAAAGGAGAACGGAGACGGGAGGGCCCTGGCCCCTCGCTGCCCACGGCCAGCGCTCTCCTTCCACCCAGCCCAGGCCTCTGGCTTTCCGAAAGGGAGCCGGGCAGCCAGAGACGCCCACCCTGCACGGGGAAGTCACGTCGAGTGACGGTGCGCTGCTCTCCGCATCCCGGGGCCTCCCCAGCGCCCCAGGAAGGCGGCCATCAGGGCCAGCACGGACCCGGCCTTGAGGCACACCCGGAGCCCTGCTTCTGACCTGGCGGAGGCTGGACCGGGACCCGGTTACCCAGCAAATGCACGATCGGCTGGAGGGGTCTTCTCGGCCTTCACCCCACTGAGTGGGTCACGCCCCCCAACACACTGTGGAGCCTGACTTAGCAAGAGGCTTCCTTACGCTGCAACCGCGGGTGCTGGGTGGACCGGATCTGAAGCCGGACAACAAGCCCAGAGACGGGGAAAAGCCAGGCTGCAAACGAGCTGCAGCAGGAACGAGGAGCCGGGGTGGGGGGGGCGGGGGGGGCGAGGGGGGCCCTGCCCCAGGTCTGACGGAACCGCACTTGCTTCCAAAGTTCACTCTCCAGCCTAGGACCTGTCAGTCGAGCAGCAAGACGTCCCCACGAAGGAGGCGGGGCAGGATTGTTCCTGTTCTACAAGTGGAAGCCGAGGCCCGGGCGCCTGTGGCTTTGCCTGAGGTCATGCTGCTCAGTGATCTAGAAGAGCCCCCAGGGTACCCCGGGGGGAGATGCTCCATCTCTGGGACTCGGGGCGGCGGGGCCATAGGAGGGCCATCCGGGGGTCCGTGTGGCCCAAACACGGCGCTTGGGAAGAGTCCCGAGCTTCTAGAAAGGATTTCTTCCCTTTCTCAAGCGTCTCAGGTCCCCTTATCTCAAGCGCAAGGCTCTAAGAACCTTCCTCCTTCCTCGCCCTGCTTGCTCCTCCTGGCCGGTCCCTGCTGACACTCTGACCACCACCAACACCCCAGAGGGCTCCTGCGTCTGGGCCCCGCTGCGTGTCCTGGCCAGCGCTTCCTGAAGCAGCCCCGGGATGGGTTGTAAAGAACCTTCTGATGGCTTACTAAGTACGAAGTCCACTGGCAGAGTCAAGCCCCTCCACAGCGAGGACCAGGCTCAAGGGCCAGGCTCAGCCTCCGGCTGCCCTGTCACAGCGTCCGGACTGTGGCCCTTCCTGGTCCCCTCCCGATGCCTCCCTGCTTCACCTTCGCTCGGCCCAGCCGCCTCCACAGACGTGTCCTCCCTGACTCACTGCCCAGCGGACGACGCCCTCCCCGTGGGGCTCCGCCGGGAAGGCAGCACCTCCCCTCCCCCACAGCTGCGCCCCCGGGGCCCCTGCGCCCCGCCCCAGCCGGCAGGCAGACTGACTTCCGCAGCCCTCCTGCCTGGCTTCAGATTTGTCTCTCCCAGACTGAAGCTCCCGCAGGGAAGAGGCCCGTTCCCAACACGTCTCCGGGGGGCTGCGCCGCACAAAGGCGGCATGCACCCAGCACCCAGCACACACCGACGGGTCGGTGCGGCCCGGGAGCCGCAGGGAGTCGGCCCTGCGTGCAGGCGGGCGGGGGGCAGGGCGCCTGCGGCACCAGGAGACCCAGGTCCCTCCCCCGGCTTTCGCCTTCACGGCAGCACGAGCCGGGGACCTGGCGCGGCCGGCGCGCCCTGCGACGCCTCGGGGTGCAGCAACTGCGTACCTGACGTAGAGCGAGATGGGCACGACGGTGTTGAGGATGATGATGTAGGACCAGAAAGAGAGGAAGCCAGAGACCAAGGCACTGTCCACCGCCTCGTCCCAGGGCAGGTAGACCTGGAACCGCGCGCCGACCTCGTGCTCCCAGATGGCGTTGCCAATGGCCAGGATCACCCCCATGCAGACCAGGAAGCCGAAAATCTGGCGAGGAACGAGAAGCGGAGGCTAGGCTGCCCCTTGGGAACCCTCCAAAGTCAAGTACATCCCTGAAGGTCACACACCCTCAGAAGCTCAGGCCTCTTTACCATGGCGGCGCCTCCGGCAGGAAGCAGCCAGAACCGGCCAGCATCAGGCGGCCTCCCTGAACACCCTGCTCAACTGTATGACGGGGAGGCCCCAACAGCCACACAGCTCCTGACACCATGGAACCTCATGGAACCTTCCAAGACGGCAAGAACGGGTGCGAGCAAACTACTTCCAACCTAACAGAGCAGCCTGGGGGAGGTCGCCCACCGGGCTGAGCTTCCACAAGCAAACTCAACGTCTGGCTTGTGATGGTCGTCGCCCCCCCGGGTACCCCAGTTGTGCTGAATCAGGGAAGTGAGCTATCTTCACAGATACAGATTACTTAAAAATAAAAAATCTTTTGAAGGTTGTAAAAAAGTCTCTTAAACGTCTCAATTTTGGGGGTGCCTGGGTGGCTCAGTAGGTTAAGCACCTGTCTCTTGATTTCGGCTCAGGTCGTGATCTCACGGTTCATGGAACTGAGCCCTGCATCTGACTGTGCTGACAGTGTGGGGCCTGTCTGGGATCCTCTCTTCCTCTCCCTCTGCCCTTCCCACACTCTCTCTGTCTCTCTCTCTCAAAACAAAAAACATTTAGATAAACAAACATAAAAATTTAAACCTTGGAGTCCCTGAAAAAGGACCCTAAAAAAGTTTCAGTGGTTCACAGAGAGGAACACACAGCGCTGTCTCATCTCGGACATCAGTTTCCAAAGCCGCTTCCCCGTCACAGGAACCGCCCAGGTGCCCAAGGCCCACCAGGGGGCGATGCAAGCCTTCGCCCGACAGACTGAACCGCGCTCCCGGACACTGGGTTTCCGCAGAGCCTCTAAGGCCAGGGCAGAGCAGGGCTCACCGGAGATGGGCAGGGGGCGGGCAGAGGGGCTCCAGAAGGGAGGCGAGCCCGACCAGGAGCTCAAATTTCTAGCCAGGCAAAACAAGAATTCAGGAATTCCCAAAAACTAAAGCAGAAACCTTTCCTTTGGGATCCTCCGCTCTTAGAAGTCGGGGAAAAGACCCTGTTACCCATCCTCCAAATGGAAATTCTTCTCCCTCCCTCCCTCCCTCCCTCCCTCCCACGAAGGCCTCCGCGTCCTTGGCAAAAGCAAACAGAAGGTCACATGCTGCACAAAGTCACCACCTGAACCTGAACCCAGAGAAGAGAAGATTTGTTTTTCTCTCCTCAAGTTCTTCACTCATGCACGTTCCTATGGCTTTTTAAAATAACATCTTCCAGGCCTGAAGGGGCCTGAAATCAACACTGCCTTTGAGCGGCCGACCTGGCAGTGGCTTTAAAGCCAAAACCTGAGACCTGACTGCTGACAAGGCAGGAGGGAGAGCAAAGGCACCCGGCAGGGGACCGGGGGTAGGGGACCGAGGGGCAGGGACCGGGGAGGGACTGGGGCACAGGGGACTGGGGGCAGGGGACCGGGGGCAGGGGACCTGGGGGGCAGGGGACCGGGGGGCAGGGGACCTGGGGGCAGGGGGTCTGCACGAGGGGACCGGGGGCACAGGGACCGGGGGCAGGACCGGGGAGGGGGACGTGAGGGGACCTAGGGGACCGAGGGGCAGGGGACCGGGGGCAGGGGACCGGGGGTAGGGGACCGAGGGGCAGGGGACTGGGGGGGACCGGGGGAGGGGGCCTGCGTGAGGGGACTGGGGTAGGGGACCGTGGGCGGGACTGGGGCAGGGATCGGGGGGGGGCTCATGAGGGACCGGGGGTGGGACCGAGGGGCAGGGGACTGGGGGCAGGGGACCGGGGGAGGGGGCCTGCGTGAGGGGACCGGGGGTAGGGACTGAGGGGCAGGGACTGGGGGCAGGGGACCGGGGGAGGGGGCCTGCGTGGAGGGACCGGGGGCAGGGGACTGAGGGGCAGGGGACTGGGGGCAGGGACCGGGGGAGGGGCCTGCGTGAGGGGACCGGGGGTAGGGGACTGAGGGGCAGGGGACTGGGGGCAGGGGACCGGGGGGAGGGGGCCTGCGGAGGGGACCGGGGGTAGGGGACCGAGGGGCAGGGGACTGGGGCAGGGGACCGGGGGAGGGGGCCCGTGAGGGGACCGGGGTAGGGGACCGAGGGGCAGGGGACCGGGGGCAGGGGACCGGGGGTAGGGGACCGAGGGGCAGGGGACTGGGGGCAGGGACCGAGGGGCCCGTGAGGGACCGGGGATAGGGACTGAGGGGCAGGGGACTGGGGGGGGACCGGGGGAGGGGGAGCCTGGTGGGGACTGAGGGGCAGGGGACTGGGGGCAGGGGACCGGGGGGAGGGGGCCTGCGTGAGGGGACCGGGGGGTAGGGGACCGAGGGGCAGGGGACCGGGGGCAGGGGACCAGGGGGTAGGGGACCAGGGGCCAGGGGGCTGGGGGGCAGGGGGCCTGTGAGGAACCTTACCCAGAGCACCAGTGTATTCATCAGGCGATCAATACTCGTCCTCTTGAACTTTGTCCGGCCGCTGTTCTGCATCAGTTTGGTGTCAGGACCTGGAACGGAGCGGCAGGGACGGGGAAGCACAACAGCCGGCCTGCCTCCGGGGTCCTGCCCGAGTGCCCCGACGGCGCCCCAGGAGAGGGGCAGAGCCGCGGGCGGGCGGGCGAGAGGCTCACGCTGCGGCACCAGCGCTCGCGGGCCCCTCCTACGTGCCTGGGGGCGGCCGAGGCCCCCAGGACCCCAGGCAGCTCACCTGCGAAGACCACCAGCCCGAAGCACCACTCGGTGTTGCGAAGCACGCAGCCCCGCAGCAGCATGTTCTGGTTGCTCAGGGGGAGCTGGCTCCCCTTCCAGTGCAGGGTCCCGCTGAACCTGTCCAGCTTGTTGTTGGGGGGCTCGCAGACCACCTCGCCTGAGCGGGAGACAGAGCACCGTCACGGCAGGCGCCGCGCACAGCCCGATGGCGAGGCGGCTCCTGCGCGCACGGCCGGAGCGGGCCGGCCTGGGCATCTCTCGGGGAGGAGTGAGCGGAGCTCAGAAGCCACGTTCCCTCGGGCCCACTGATCCCACTGTGGGGACTGTGCTCCACGGAAGGCGCAGCACAGGTCACGACAGCTTCACTGAAGCATTCCCTGAACAGCAAAAAACTAGCGACGACTGAACGGTCAAGGGACAGCTGAATAAACTGTAACATGTCGGTGGTGCGACGTGACGCAGGTGCTGACGGGAACGAGGCAGGTTCTAGAAGTAGTGGTGAGGCACGCTGACGAATTTAACAGCTAAACAAAGGCAGCATGTGGAGATGTGGGTTCAATACGATCCCACCGCTTTGTGCTCTCAGCTGTGTGAGCACAGACAGAGCGTGGATGGACGCAGGCCGCCAGGCCCCTAAGGACGGTGGAACTGGGGGGCGGTGGTCTCTTTTTATGCTACGGTTCCTCTTGTTAGAAGCAGTACGGACAATCATTTGCTGAAGAAAAAGAAACTGAATTTCTGTCAACACACACGGCCAGGAGGGAGCTCTCGGCCCTGAGGACCTCCTGAAATGGCCATGAACTCAAGAGCCGGCGGCAGTCGCCTCCCATCCTGACCCTCCCCTACAGAGAGAAGTCCAGGGAGCGCAGCGAAAAGGAGAAGGTGCAATGGAAACCCCAAAGCCCAACCCGCGTCCCCTACCTGCAAGCCGCTCCTCAAAATCACTCACCGTCAAACTTGGCAAGCCTACTGATGTCTCCCAGCTCCGAGGTGACCGGAATTGCCTGGCGCACTTTCATGTTGGTCTCTCTGGAAGGGCAGCGTCCCTGAGTCCTGGTTCTGTTTCCTTCCTTCCTCTACATTCCACCTGGGGCACCTGACCTTGGGGCATCGCCCTCCCCCACATTACTGAGCGGGTAATACTTCTACATACTCAAACCTTTGACCCCATAATTTTCCAAAGAGTACAGATCCCAGACCCAGAGACCTCTTCCCAAAAACAAGCCTTTGACCCTCCAGGAGACAGAAGACCTGTGAGACAGGGCGTCCGACTCACCCATCCAGCTCCGCTGTCTCGATGTAACACAGCCCGTGGGGCTCGCTGCTGGAGAGGAGGAGGAGATCCGCCTGGAGAGAAAGCCTGGTGAGGGGCCCGAAGGCCGTCCTGCGTCACGATGCACTCTTTCCTGGTCCCTCCCTTCCCTAAGCGTCTGGGTTTGCTCAGCGCCGAGCACGAACGGCCAGAAAGGAGTCACCCCCAGATGTGCTAACAGGACAGGGGAGCTTTCCACGCAAGGAAGTTTCCTTCCATAGGTATTTAAGAGGCAGCAGTGAACCACGGAAGACTCCTTTCTCTGCAGGCTCGTGGGCCTAGAGGGGCACCCGTCCCTTACCGCCACAAACTGGTTGTTTTCTAGTTTGATGATGTCGCCAACACGGACGTTCATCCACTGCTCTTGCTGGAGGCTGAAGTGGTGACCGGACAGAGCAGAGGGTCAGGAGCTAGAGAAACGCCCGGGGGCCCTTCCCCCCCGGGGACCTCGGTCTCCCGCGGGCACTCACCTTCCATCGATCAGCACCTGAGACTGCCGGCTATTCACCTGGTTGTCACTCCTGTGGCGGAACTGAAGACAAGACCCCGGGGGCTGAGGCAGCGCGCGCTGGGTCCCACCCGGAGAGCGAGTGTCCACGGACCTACCCCCGCCCTGGCTCCGCCTCCTGTCCTCGGCCAAGATGCCAAGGACGCAGAGGACCGTGAGGCGGGAGGGGGCGCGAGGGAGGCGTGCAGGGACGTGGGCGACTCACGTAGTCATCGGTGGCGTCTTTCACCGCGGTGACGGCGAGCACGAGGACCAAAGGCACGATGGTGGTGAACCAGGACAGGGAAGACACCTGCGGGATCAGCTGCGGGGGAGAGGGCCCTGAGGCCTCGCCGCGCCCCCGCCCGCCCCGGCCCGGCTTCCCGCTTCCCAGCGCTGCCCGGCCTCGCGCGCTGCCCGCGGTCTGCAGGGCGCTCACCTGCAGGATGAGAAGGAACAGGAAGTAGGTGTTGGCCACTTCCTGGAACTGCTCGAAGAGGTTGACGGGCAGGAAGGTGAGAATGTTGTACTTGGAGGTCTTGATGCAGTTGCTCTGCGGCAACGGGAGAGAAGGTGACGAAGCAGCCTCGCCCGACCCAGAAGCTGCCTCCTGCCTCCAGCTCCCCAAGCCTCCAGCCCCGAGCGCCGGCCACCGCAGGGGTGGGGGCAGGGGGGCAGAGCCGAGGGCTCCAGTGCCCTCCTGCACTGACAGGCCAAGGCAAGGAAAGTTCCGCGCCGTGGCGGACGGAGAGGGGCCAGGAGGCGCCCCCCACCCCAGGGGGGCCGCTGGCGGACGGAGAGGGGCCAGGAGGCGCCCCCCACCCCAGGGGGGCCGCTGCCCCTGTGCACGGGGCAGCAGGAGGGGACAGGCCGCTGGAGCCGCTTACCGCGTACTGGAACTTCTCGTTGTATTCTCGGTCGTTGGCTCGCGCCCGCCTCTCTTCTTCTGCAACAGAATGAGGCTGCCCTCAGGGGGAGCTACCAGCAAGCCTTTCAGGCCGGCCCTGTTTGGGGGGGGGTTTCCACCGAGGACCCCTGGCTGTGTCCCTGTCACCCGCAGCCTGGCTGCAGGGCTCAACAGGCCTTTGTTCCCAGACAAGACGCTTCTCCCTTCCTCCTTCCTCACTGACAGCCAGGCTACTCGGGGCGCTCAGGTCCCCTCCCCCGACCCTCTCGTGAACACCTTAGGCTGTACGGCCTCGGGGATCCCTGGACAAGTAGCATCTGAAGACAAAAAGCTTCCTTCCCCAGGGAAGCCTGCGGATCGGGCCTGCTCCTCCTAACCTGCGGGTGAGGTGGACGGCCAGACAGGTCACCGTGCGCTACAGCCGCCCACAGCCGCCCTGCGGCAGCATCCTGGCCCCCGGCCCCACGTGCCGCAGCCCCTACAGGAGCCTCTGCTCGTCACGTGTCACCAGCAGCGCCTTCTGACTGGCCCACAATGACATCACCTTATTTCAAAGCTCCTCTTCAAGTAAAAGGGGGATCAGGGAGCCGGGTCGTGCCCTCCGAACACGGCAGGTACTTTACAGGGCTGCGCCCTCACTGTAACCCTTCCCGTGCCATCCGCACTTAACACATCGGCCGCTGGCGAGTGACACGCCAGCTGCACCTATCGGGAGCACCCGCTGACCTGGGACTTCGGGGGGCACGTTCTGGGCCCAGAACATGGGGGGAGGGGCGCCCTGTGAAGGGCTCCCCGGCCCACCTCTGTCCCAAGGGCAGAAGCAGGGAAGGGGGTGCCTTGGTCAGGTCAGCATCCTCCCCTGCTGGAGCCACGGGCGGCACTCCAGAGCCCTCCCCTCACCCCTGCAAAGACCCCTGCAGACCCGGCGCTGCAGCAAAGCCTCCGACCGCAGCACCTCTGTCCACTCAGCGCTCCACCCCTGCGGGGGCACTCCGCTCCCAGGAACGGCCCCAAGGGGACCCCTCGGGCCGAGAGCCCTGCCAGGGGGCGCAGGGACCTCCCCGGGAAGGCCGGGGAAGGCGGAGGACCCCGAATGTGAGGGGGAGAAGCATGGCCGGGATGGCGGCCAGGCGCCGCCCCCGTTACCTGTCCCCCAGGAGGGCTTCTTTCTGCTCCAGGAGGGGGGCGCCGCGGCCCGGGCCCACTTCTCCGGCATCTCCTTGGGGACCGTCATGGTCCCGCTTTGAACGGGGGGGTGGGAGGGCGGGCAGCCTGTCGGTGCGTCCTCGGCCTCAGCGGCGCCGATGCGGCGGCCCCCCGGGCAGGCGCACGAGCCGCCGCCGCTCAGCGGGGAGCCCCGGCCGCCGGGCGCGCGCCCCACCTGCAGCCCCGGCCATCCCCGCGGCCGCCGCCCCCAGGCCCGGCCGCCCATGCCCGCCCGCCCCCCGCCCGCCCCCCGCCGCCCCCCGCCCGCGCGCCCGGCTCCGCCCCCGCCGCTCCCGCCCGCCCCCGCCCGCGGGCAGCGCCTGCCAGCGCCGCGTAGGCGCAGCCCGCCGAGCCCCGCCCCCGGGGGGCAGCGTTGTCCGGGCAACGGCCTTCCTCCCGCCCCCGCCGCTGGGAAGCCCGGGGGCAGAGCGGGGCCGAGCGAGACACGCGCGGACAAAGCGGGAACACAGCCCGGCGGGCCCGAGGCCGAGCTCTCGGACGCCCTGAGACCAGAGGCCACGTGTGCGCGGCTGCGGGGCGGGAACCCCGCGACCCGGGAGGCGAGCCCGGCCCGGGGCCGGGGGAGGCATTCGCGTTCCAGGCGCCCGGCCCCCGGGCTGGGAGGGGCTGCGGGCCGCCCTCCTTCAGACCCGCCGCCGGTCGTCCCTTTCCTTCGCTCCCCGAGCCGTAACAACGCCCGAGGCCAGCACCCCAGGAATTCCAGCCCCCCTCCGCCCCGGTCTTACCTGGGGGGCGCTTCTTTGCACACAGTGCCATCTCACACAGCGAGGTCCCAGCAATCCCATGGGAGACCCTGCGGAAGGGGGCACACACGTGAGGCCAGGAAGCTGGGGAACCTCTCCGTTCCCCTCCTGGGCTCCCGAAGGTTCTCTCCCGGCTCTGACCTCCCACCGCCTCCCCCAGGCCTCAGCCCGGGAAGGGGGTGCGTGCGCGGCAGAAGCCAAGGCCTACAGGGGAAGGAAGCGGCCAGACAGGGGGGCGCAGCTCCCCGGGGCCCCATCCCCGCGGCGGCGGGCGGCGCTGTGCTGACTGGAAAGCGGGGTTTCCCCGCAGGGCGGGGCCGCCGGCGGGGGCTCGGGGAGCGCGGCGGCGGCCCCGCTCCACCGGCCCCGCCGCGCCTCCTCCCCGGCGCTCCCGCTGGAGGCTCGGCCTTCACTTCCTGAACACGGTCCCCAGGCCGCTTCCTCGCCGCGCGGGGGGCCGCGGGGCCGCGCGGGCCTGGTGGGGAGTCGCCCGTCTCGCCCCCAAGCCCAGCCCGGTGGGCCGGCAGCAGAGGTGGCCTGGGCGGCGCCGGTCGGACAGCCCTTCGCCTCCTTCCATCTTCCCTCCCTTCGCCTGAAGAAGAGCCCTGCCCGCCCGGCAGGGTCACAGGGCCTCGTCCCTGCTCCCCGGCGAGACGCGCGGCCGGTCCCGGCCCCCTGGGGTCTCCCGCCTCGGTGTGGACAGAAAGCCTCCCCTGGCCCGGGCACGGCCGGCCTGCTCGTGAGCCCGAAAACATGCTAACGGCCTGTCTGCCCACCCTCTGTAGGTACAGACTCGGGCCACAGCCGGGGGCCCCACCAGCCACCGGCCCGCCACGAACCCCGGCTGCCGGCAGGAGCCCCAGAGCGGCCGGAAATCCTCGCCGACCCTCCCCAAACGGGCCCGGAGGAAAACCCTCATGCACGACTCCGGGATGCCAGGCCCTCCTCCAGGGCCCTGGCCAGGGTCCCCACCCAGTCTGGAGCGTGAGTCACGGCAGGGCGGGGTGCCGGAGAGGATGGAGGGGTGGGCACCCCAAGCTGCAGCCCCTCCCTCAGCCGGGGAGGCGTCCAGAACCCCCGCCGGCTGAAGACCTGGGTGTGAGACCCTGCGAAGGAATTAATGAGGGAGCCACACGCACTTCTGGGAGTCAGGAGCCCGCACCCGGGCAGGAAGGTGTCTCACGTCCAGGATCCCGGGGGGAAGGGAAGCGGACTTGGTCCCAGACCTTGAACCCTCGGGGGGGGAGGGTCCTCGCAGGGAGCGAACGGCAGCGGCACCCCTGCGAACGGGGCCCTCTCACTTCTCCCGAGCTGCACACAGCCTGGGTTTCCTGAACTATCAGGCGCCCCGGCCACGTCGCCCTGCGCGTTGCCCGGCCCCAGCCCCCTCTGCAACCACATTTGGGATAAAAATAGCCAGTTCTGGGAAGAAGGCGACGCTCCACGGAGGAAAACGGCTCCTGCAGGCCCGGCCGCTGCTGCCTTCCAGCCCAGACCCGGGGACACTGAGCCCTTCTTTCAGAGGAGGCTGGCAGGTCCGAGGGACAGAAGGAAGCGGTACCCTGGACCCCGCGCCCCCGCCGTCTTCCATCGCCAAGGACGCAAGCCAGGACGCGGCCCCCAACTCCGAACCTCCAGGGCCGCCCCCATCCGGCACCCCTGGCACACAGACCTCCCCGACCCGAGGAGAAGAGCCTACCTGCCCGAAGCCCCTTCTCAGGGCGCGCACACCCTCGGCCCGGAGCTGTTGCGCCGCGCCCCCCGACCCCCCATCCTCCCGTCGGGCGGGCGGGCCCTGGCCCCCCAGCCCCCGCACCCTGGCCCCGCCGCGCCTCACCTCTCAGCGCGCGGCGCCCGGCGCCCGCCCCGGCCGGCCCGTGCTGCCCATGCCGGGGGCTGCGGCGGGGGGCGCTCCGCTCGGCTCCCCGCGGGCTCCCGCCCCCAGCGCAGCCCCCTCCCCGGGGCTCGGCCCGCTACTTTGTGTCAGTTTCGGCCGCGGCGGGGCGGAAGTGACGGAGGTGGTGGCAGAGGCGGGGGGCGGGAGGGGGTTTTGGGGAGGGGGGAGGGGAGGGGATTTGGGGCCGCCATCTTTGTGCGGGGCGGAGGAGGGGTCTTGGCCCTTCGGAGGCCGTGGCCCCCGCCTCAAAAAGCCGAGCCAGCCGGGGATAGAGAGCCGGAAGGTTTTTATTCGGAGGAGAGGGGGGCGGGGGCGCGGGCAGGGGGCAGGCAGCGAGGGTCCCCCGCGCGTCCCCGGAGCGGGCGCCCCGCCCCCCTCTCCGGGAAGGACGGCCGGAGCGCCTGGGCTCTGGGCTGTGCCTCAGTTTCCCCCCTTGCGCCCCCTCGCCGTGTGGGGGGAGCCGCCCCGCGAGGGCAGCACGGCCGCGCGGAGGTTCTGGGGCCGGGAGCCGGGGAGGGGGCCGAGCGATACGGGAAGCGACCCTCGCAGCCCCCCGCACCCCCACCTCCCCGGCCTCCCCGGCCTCCCCGGCCTCTCCGGCCCTCCGGCCTCCGCGGTCTCCCGGGGCGCACCCTCTGGCGGTCGCTTTGAGGCACAGCGTCCGCGGAGGCCCTCGGGGTCTGAAGACCTGCGGGGGTGCGGGGGGTCGCCGCCCCAGTCAGGGAGGAAGCGGGGCCGCTGGCCACCAGCCCCGGGTCTCTGGCCCCTGTTCAGGGTCCACAGGGGGAGCGTCGGAGTCAGAGCTTCTGCTGGGACAACTGAGCCGAGGCGGGCCTTTCCAGGCCCGAGGCTTCACGCTGGGTGAACTCTAGATCCGCTGCCTCCGACTCCTCCTCCGGGTGGTGGAGAGCCACCAGCAGCTGGTATGTGGCTGTGCCCAGGGTCGCCCCCACCAGAGGGGCCACCACAGGCACCCACCACCAGCCGTTACCAGCACTGCGAGAGAGGGACGTAAGGAAGGCTTCAGGGGGCTCCCCTCGCCTCACCCTGAAGGCCCAGGAGCAGGAACGAGAGAAGTCCGTAAAGCAGCTCCAGGGACCGGCCGCCAGGAGAACGGCGCCTTGGCAGCAAAGCAGAGCAGTTAGAGAGGAGCCCCCGGGACAGCCTGGTCCAGCCTCCTGCCCTCGGGAATCATCCGAATGCACCCATTTAGCTGATGAGGTCACTAAGGCCTAAAGACCTGCCCAAGAACCCCACTCTGCTGTCCCAGCGTCCGGGGGGAGGGGAGGAGGCAGAGGGGGTAAGAGAGGAGAGAAGCAGCGCTTGGATGAGGGCCCTGTCCTGAGAGGCCGCCAGGGCTGTGGGAGAGGGGACAGCGGGGGCAGATTCGGAGCTGTCGGGGGAGGGAGGAGGCTGCTGTCTCTCACCTGAAGACTTCAGGGCCCCAGCCGGCCACGTAGGTGAAAAGCCGTGGGCCCAGGTCCCGGGCAGGGTTGAGTGGGAAGCCACAGTTGGCGCCCAGGGACAGCCCGATGGCCAGGACCAGCAGCCCCACAGCCACAGGCTCCAGACCCGCAGGCACCCCCTTATTCCGCGTGTCCACGATGGCCAGGATCCCCACAATCAGGATCCCCGTTCCCAGAACCTTGGAGTCCACAGAGGCAGAGGGGCCCCCATAAGCTGCCAGATGGTCCATCTGCCCCTTCTCTCCCAAGCACCCTAGGCCACCACCGCATGTCCTCTGACTGTGTCCAACACAGGCATCTGGGGTGGGGGTGCTACAAAGACAGACTCCACCCTGTACCCCACCCAGAGCCTGAACAATCATCTGGGGGCCCAAGGTACAAAGGCGAATCCTGAGGCTTTCCCGGGTTCCCCCGCCCCCCCAACACACACACAAAGCTACCTGATCCAGGAAGCCGTTGTTCAGGGACAGGTAAGGGGCGGGGTAGGTGGCAAAGATGGAGGCTGTCTCCTTGGGGCCGGTCACTGTCAGGTTCCCGCCTGTGTAGTTCTGCAGGGCGTCTGCAGCAGGCGGGACAGGGGACCAGGGGACGGGGTTTCCATCTTTGTTCACGCAAAACCGCTGCAGGCGCTGCTAGGCACGCGCGCTCCCGCCCGTTACCGTAGTAAAGCGCGTAGGTGGCTCCGGAGGCACAGAAGGCGGAGAGAAGCTGCACCGAGCAGTAAACGGGGAGCTTGGCCCAGGGGAGGCGTCCCAGGAGGCACATGGCCAGGGAGAAGGCTGGGTTCAGGTGCGCCCCTTCAAGGATCCGGAAAGGAAAGCTAGCATCCATTAGGTGTGGCCGCCTGGCGCTCACCGCGTCCCGCTGCTGCGGTCTCACGGCTCGCTAGGCAGATGTTACTGTCCCGACCCCGTGTGGCGCGTGCGGCCCGGCTCCAGGCCAGTCTGCAGCTTGCCTGCTCTTTCTCCTGCATGTTTGTGTCTCGTGATGGGGCTCAGGGCAGACACACTGACACAGCATGTGTCCGGGGCGCAAGCGGGGGAGGCCCTGGGCAAAGTGACCCTGAGGCCTTCAGGCAGGGGACACGGGAAGACGGACTTACCCTAAAGCATTGCCCCAGCTCCCTGGCTAGGTGAGTGCGGGAGAGATACACGGAGGGGAGGGGCTGGCATATCTCAGTCCAGGGCACTGGTCAAGCTCAAGAAAACAACATCCAGGAGTCACCATCACCACACACCCACACGGGCACGTGGCCAGACCCCACCCTCCTCACCTGAAACATTACCACCCACGTAGATGGCTATGGTCACGGCCAGAGAGCCAGCCAGAAACATGGTGAAGAAGTTGCCTTTGGTTTCTCCACTGGTGACGGCCTGGGCTACAGCCCCCTGGGTGAGGAGCTGGAGGGGCGGGGGGGTGAGGAACAGAGAACAGGGTCCGCTGGTGACGGCCTGGGCTACAGCCCCCTGGGTGAGGAGCTGGAGGGGCGGGGGGGTGAGGAACAGAGAACAGGGTCCGCTGGTGACGGCCTGGGCTACAGCCCCCTGGGTGAGGAGCTGGAGGGGCGGGGGGGTGAGGAACAGAGAACAGGGTCCGCTGGTGACGGCCTGGGCTACAGCCCCCTGGGTGAGGAGCTGGAGGGGCGGGGGGGTGAGGAACAGAGAACAGGGTCCGCTGGTGACGGCCTGGGCTACAGCCCCCTGGGTGAGGAGCTGGAGGGGCGGGGGGGTGAGGAACAGAGAACAGGGTCCGCTGGTGACGGCCTGGGCTACAGCCCCCTGGGTGAGGAGCTGGAGGGGCGGGGGGGTGAGGAACAGAGAACAGGGTCCGCTGGTGACGGCCTGGGCTACAGCCCCCTGGGTGAGGAGCTGGAGGGGCGGGGGGGTGAGGAACAGAGAACAGGGTCCGCTGGTGACGGCCTGGGCTACAGCCCCCTGGGTGAGGAGCTGGAGGGGCGGGGTGAGGAACAGAGAACAGGGTCCGCAGACGGGCTACAGCCCCCTGGGTGAGGAGCTGTGAGGAACAGAGAACAGGGTCCGCTGGTGACGGCCTGGGCTACGCCCCCTGGGTGAGGAGCTGGAGGGGACGAGGGGGGTGAGGAACAGAGAACAGGGTCCGCTGGTGACGGCCTGGGCTACAGCCCCCTGGGTGAGGAGCTGGAGGGGCGGGGGGGTGAGGAACAGAGAACAGGGTCCGCTGGTGACGGCCTGGGCTACAGCCCCCTGGGTGAGGAGCTGGAGGGGCGGGGGGGTGAGGAACAGAGAACAGGGTCCGCTGGTGACGGCCTGGGCTACAGCCCCCTGGGTGAGGAGCTGGAGGGGCGGGGGGGTGAGGAACAGAGAACAGGGTCCGCTGGTGACGGCCTGGGCTACAGCCCCCTGGGTGAGGAGCTGGAGGGGCGGGGGGGTGAGGAACAGAGAACAGGGTCCGCTGGTGACGGCCTGGGCTACAGCCCCCTGGGTGAGGAGCTGGAGGGGCGGGGGGGTGAGGAACAGAGAACAGGGTCCGCTGGTGACGGCCTGGGCTACAGCCCCCTGGGTGAGGAGCTGGAGGGGCGGGGGGGTGAGGAACAGAGAACAGGGTCCGCTGGTGACGGCCTGGGCTACAGCCCCCTGGGTGAGGAGCTGGAGGGGCGAGGGGGGTGAGGAACAGAGAACAGGGGGTGGGGAGCCTGGAGCTGGGAAGGCAAGCAGAGGGAGCAGCTGAGAGAGCAGAGGGGACAGGAAAGGTCAGTGAGGAAGGGGAGGGGCACAGTCGGGGAAGGGAAATAGACGGAGATGGGGGAGGAAGGGGGAGTGAAGCCGGGGGGAGGAAGCGGGGGAGGAAGCCGGGGGAGGGAAGCCGGGGGGAAGGGGGGAGTGAAGCCGGGGAGGGGAAGCTGGGAGGGCCGGGGGAGGAAGACGTGGGAGGAAGACGCTGGGGAGTGGAGCCGGGGAGGGAAGCCGGGGGAGTGAAGCCGGGGAGTGAAGACGCCGGGGGAGGAGCCGGGGGAGTGAAGCCGGGGGAGTGAAGCCCGGGGAGGAAGCCGGGGGAGGAAGCCGGGGGAGGAAGCCGGGAGTGAAGACGCGGGGGAGGAAGCCGGGGTGGGGGGGGATGGACAAGGACCAGAATGGAAGGGGCAGGGGCAGACAGAGAAATGATGCATGGTCGAGTGAAGTGAGAGACGCCAAGTGAGACGCCAAGTGAGACGCCAGAGAGAAGACTTAGAGGCAGAAGCTCTGCCCTCCTCCCCTCCTTCCCTGCCCCGCCACCCGGCCTACCATGAGCACAAGCACGCCCAGAAACTCTGCCAGGCACTGCCGGGCCAGGAGGCTGCGGATCCGGAGCCGGCCCTTGACGCCGGCCAGGGCCTGGCTATACGACATGGTGGGACACCTTGTCTCTGGCTGCTGCCACACAGCCACAGCCACTGCCTGCCAGACAGTGAAAATGATAAGAGAAAGACTTTAAAACCAATTAGCTCAGCTTCTGAACAGCAGTGTCCGTACACGTGCGTAGGTAGGGAGGCCAGAGATAACGGGAGCACGTCCAAGGGCCGGCTCTCGGACCAGCGCCTGGAGTTTGCCCGGGCCCTGCCTGCTCTGTCATCCCCCTTCCTCCCAGGAGTGGCCCCCTCCCACGCGGACGGGTTGGAGGAAGTACCCTGGGTCAGTGCTTGGCCTCAACAGCCTGCTCCCACCCCGCTTCTGATGCCTGGGGAGCCTCGGGACTAGCCAAGGCCATACAGCTACTTAGGGGAAAAGTCTGAATTTGAATCCAGATCTTCTGACTCTCCATCTCCTATTGCACAATACCCTTCACGTGGAATATGACGCTTTCCCCCCAACCGTTTGGATGCATGCAAAACCCCACAGGCATCCAGCGGGGCTGGGCTGAAGACCAGAGACTGCAGGAATAAAACCCGCTCACTGAACGCTTGCACTGGCCTCCCGCAGAGTCCTGCCTCGGTCAGAGCGCCCTGCCTCTGCTGTGGCTCTGGATGACCGCTTCCCACTCGCACTGAGCCCCACGTCCTTCCTCTGGACACTTGTCACCCCGAGATTCTGCCCAACACACGGCGACTTCCTCCTTCTTACTGCAAGCCTCCAAGTTCATTGGAGGTTCATTCAAGTAGGAGTCTAATTCTAGACCCTGGGAAGCCGTGGGGAGCAAAACACATTGCCTGCTCTTCTATAGCTTATGTTCTGATAGGTGGAAACGGACATACATTTAAGAAATACTGTATGTAGTGTATGAGGTTTTTTTTTTTAATTTAATTTTTTAAAATGTTTTATTTATTTCTAGGAGAGAGAGAGACAGCGTGAGCAGGGGAGGGTCAGAGAGAGAGGGAGTCACAGACTGAAGCAGGCTCCAGGCTCTGAGCTGTCAGCACAGAGCCCGACGCGGGGCTCGAACCCACGAACCGCGAGATCATGACCTGAGCCGAAGTCGGACGCTCAACCGACTGAGCCACCCAGGCGCCCCGTGTAGTGTATGAGGTTCTTGAGCGTGGGGCCACGGGCTCCGGCACAGTCCTGGGCACACGTGTACACAGTACTTCTTTACTGGGGTGCGTGGGTACTAGAACGCTCTAGTGCTGCCGTTTGGGGCCAATGCACCCATTTCCCAGCTGCTGGGAATATCGGATGCTAATGGCACACAGCAGCTTCCTGATGGCAGTCCCTCCCATGGCAGGAGACAGCCTCGCCAAGGTTACATGCCCTCCTATAGGGCCTGTGTCCACCGGTGCAGGGTAGACATGTGGCCCCTGTGTCTCAACGCGGAACAACCCTAAAGGGGCCACCCCAGCTTCCAAATTCCCCACAGGATCGGCTGAGGCCTCTCCTGCAACCTCGGTGTGTGTCCATTTCACCGTTTGCCTCATCCCGCTTTCCTCACTTCCTTAGTGTGCATCCCGCCAGCAGCTCTAGCACTTCCCAGTAAGCCTGGTCACGTGGCTGCTCCTCTCAGCCTTTCTCCAAAGAACCCAATTTAAGACCGTTGGTGTCAGGAGTGATCCCACAAGTTCTAAAGTGGGTCTGGGCGCTCGTGCACAGCCTGGCTGATGAGAACCTCTCACGGTAGTAGGTAGACTAGTCTCAGGCTTGTTGAAGTGGGGCACTTGTTACAACAGCTGGAAGGGGTGACTGGATGGAAGCATATGCACAATGGCCTCTCCGGCACTTGAGAGGCTGAGGGAAATGGTACCTGGAAGTCCACGGAATTGATCACCATGTCCAGGCCGACTATGAAACCAGGTGGCCCCGTGACAGCATCTAAGGAAAGTCTAACCTGTATTCGGGGGACATCAGAGTGGAGGGCCAGCTCCAGTTCCAATGTTAATCGTTGAGAATGTTGAATTCTCAGCCCCAGGTTTTCCTATGTCAAGGTTAGATCTTCCTACTCAAGGTTAGGGTAGGATCCTGACATTTGAAATAGGGACATCTGGGCAGATGCAGTGAGAATCTTGAATCCCCAGATTCCTCTGAACCCTCCCTCATTTAGATTTTTCCTTTGTCTCGAGTGTTCTGAAATAGTGGGTTTATTTTCATCCTTGGTGTTTAGCATATGGTGGATCTTTCGATATTTCACTTCTGGGATATTTTCTTGGTCGATTTCATTGATGGTTTATACCATTCCAGTTTTATCTTTTTTCTTATTTTCTTTTTTAAAAAATTTATTGAAATTGAAGTAGAGTTGACATATAACATCAGTTGCAGGTGTATATTTCCACCTATTTTCTATGTATCTAGTACTCAGTCTACCTTTCTGGAAATTTTCTCAACTTTGTCATCAACATCTTTTTATAGATTTTCATTTCTGCCATCACTTTTTTTTTTTTTTTTAACTCCCCAGTTTATTCCTCTTTCATGGGAGTATGTTCTGGCTGTATTACAGGATATATCACTTCATATTTTGAAAGACGTTAAAGATGTGTCTTTGCTAAATTTCCATCTTTCTGCAGACTGTTTCTCCCAAGTTGCTTCTTTAGTTTGTGTGAGTCTCCAGCTTTCACGCCGTAGGCCACCCACAGGGTCTGGTAGTCTCCAGCTCCATGTGTTTCTGGTGGTGCTCCGAAAAGCTGACTAGAGAAATCAATTGTATTCTTACATACTAGAAGTTAGAGAGAGGAGACAGAAAGGTGGGAGTATATGCTCTACTAAACACGATACAACTTTAAAACGTGACATGGGCACAGAGGCAGACCCAGCACAAGGATCTGTGTGTATAAAATCTATTTATAGTATTGGTAGATACACATGCATAGGTATTTTTCCAAATAGAAAAAAATGAGGTTGGACTCCTGATTCATACCAAACTGGAAGATAAATCCCAGGTGGATTTAAAAACCTAAACGTAGGGACACCTGGGTGGCTCAGTCAGTTAAGTCCAACTCTTGGGTTCAGCTCAGGTCCTGATATCACAGTTCGCGGAGTGCAGCCCCACGTTGGGCTCCGTGCTTTTAGCTCTCTCTCTGCCCCTCCCCAGTACACTCTCTCTCTTTCAAAATAAACATTAAAACAAGAACAACATCTAAACGTAAAAAGCAAACCTAGTAAAATCTGTAAAGAAGAAATAAAGGAGCATACCCTTGCAACCTTGGCTGGGGAGATTTCTAAATGACATAAAGAGCACTAACCATAAAGAAAAATAAACTTGGGGTATGATAAATCAACTTCTGTTCACCAAAACATATAATAAAGAGAATGAAAAGATAAAATTTCGTTATTACATCTCTTCTTTGTTCTTGTGATATGTCTCCTTAGAAAAATCCCTTTATTGTCTGTCATTTTGGTAAAGCGTCAAGGTAGCACAGGTAAATAAACGCACAAGATCAGCCACCCTAAGCCACAGTACTAAAAGAGGTTTTAAATGCTTTGGTTTTTTTTTTTTATTTATTTCTAGAGAGAGAGAGAGACAGCATGAGCAGGGGAGGGTCAGAGAGAGAGGGAGTCACAGACTGAAACAGGCTCCAGGCTCTGAGCTGGCAGTCAGCACAGAGCCCGACGAACCGCAAGATCATGACCTAAGCGAAAGTCGGACGCTTAACCGACTAAGCCACCCAGGCGCCCCTAAAAGAGGTTTTAATGAGAAAAAAAACCTAGTAACGTTTGTGCTAGTTATATTTTCTTCAACATGTTAAAAAAAAGAAAAAAAAAAGAGAGAGAGAAAAAAGAAAAGAAAGAACGTAGCCAATAAAGGAAGAGCTCTTCGCCAGTGTGTTCCCCCAAACTCTCTCCTGAGCTGCCCAATCCCAGGGAAACAGCTACCCCTACCTTCCCACACAGGCTTCCTCTTTGGGAAATTGGTGCGTTCCCAGGTAGAAATCTTCCTGGAGTTGTCTCTACAGGTATCTCCTCCACAAGAATAATCGTCTTCTACCAAGCACCCGATCCTATTTATCAAACCAGGCTTTGGAAGCAGAACAAGACAGTAAGCAGGAAGAGGGCGGCTGCGTCCCGGACAGCCTGGGAAGCCCCGGGCGGTGCTGGGAAGCGGAACAGCCTGGACAAAGGCAAGACTGAAGAATTAGCGTAAATAAAGGTTTTATTGGTCAGTCTGGGCGAGTCACATACTGACGTACCCCCAATTCGCTGCTCCGCACAGCCCACGGCCTGAGGTGCCAGGCGGAGACACAGGTGGTGGGCAGAGGCGGGGAGCGATCTGAAGGCCTCTGAGGGTTAGGAGGGCTACCGGGGACGGAACCAGCGTCCTAGGAATAAATCCAGGAGGGAAGAGGCATCACTCAGGCCTGGAGGTGCTGGTGGGTCTGGATCTAAGGAAGAAAGCGATACACACCGACACGCTGAATGAAAGAAGACAAGCAAACGGATGCCACTGAGGGCTAGAACGGTAAGGGCTCCCCCTTCCCAAGGAACTAAGAGACGCATGTGACTCACGGTCCGTACTCACCACCTCTGGGACCGCCGTCTGCCTCTTGGTGGGTCACTGTGGTCTCTGTCCGGCCCTCACTGTCCACCACAGTCCGGCGCTCCTCTACTGTCTACAAGGGCAAGTCCCAACCGTATCTCTAACATCGGTAAAGGTGAGCCCACAGGTGTCTTTACCTTGACCCCTCTCTCCAGGGCACCCCCTGGCCACAGTTCCTTTTAACCCTCTCTTCCAACTCACCCCATCCGGCTTAGTGATCTTGGTCACAGAGATGCTCTTGAAATAGGATTTGGGCTGGGGCTGCAGAACTGGGCCGAGGCCCTCCTGGGAAACCTGGGAATCAAGATCTAGAAGGGCAGAGAGAGGAAGCAGAAAATCAAGAGTCCAAGGGAGAGAAGGGGTCAGGTGTGGCAAGAAGAAACTTCGGAGGAGATCAGAGGGCAGGCTAAATATCCTCTCCCTCCAGACTCACCATTGTCTTCTCTGGCTCTAGAACGGGGGGTCAGAGGCCACGTGTCATCAAACTGCAAAAGAAGGCAGAGGAGGTGAAATGATACCCTTCAACTGGAAATCTGAGAGGTCGGAACCCAAAGGTTCCAAAGCCACCTTTCCCTGGGAGAGATGATCCCACTCAGGATGGCTTTGTTTACTCACCCCTTCCTCCTTCCTACCTGTTTGATCTCTCCTTCTGCCAAAAAGCTTTCCCGAATGGACGCTTTCTATCCTACCTGACAATCCTGCCTTGTTCCAGAATTCTAACAGACCAGCGATTTTTTTAAGAGAAAAAGCAGCATCCCTGCTCCCTCATCCCCAACCCCACCCCTGAGAAAATCCTACATGAAGCTTATACAGAAAACAGATCAAACACACTAAGTGGAGAACCTGGGGCCCCACCCTGTCAGATTCTCACAAGGCAGCCTTTGGGCTCCATGAGCCGTCTCCCACGGGCTCTCACTCCACCCAGAAGCACTCACCAGACCAAAAGGTCTCTGGGAGCCCCAGTCCGGTGCCGGTTTGGGGGATTCACTTCTTGCATCACTCTCCAAGCCCCCCCCAAAGATCCTGGGCTGGTGACTATCTGGATACTTAAGCATTGAGTCCCGGAGTGTCTGTCCCTCCTGTCGTCTCTCACCAGGTGTCTCTGACTCAAGACCAGGACCTGGAAGTTCTGCAGAAAGGTGGTGGCAGATCGGTTCTGGGGGTGGGACAAGGCTTGGGCTCTTTGAAACCTCGATATCATCCATCTTGTCACACCTCCCACCCCCCACCCCCCAGCGACTCTCCTCAGGCTCCTAATGTCACCCTCCAACCCAGTAGGAACCACAGGTTGACCGGGGACAGCCACACACCAGGAAGGTGGGAAGGCAAGGTCCAGGCCCCCATTTCGCTGAAGATGTTGTTAAAATCCCGTATTAGGTCATCAAAGCCGAAGTTATCATGGAAGCGCATCCCTCCTCCTGGGCTGAAGCTGAAGCCGAAGCCAAATTCCTCCGGGGACTGCGGACCCTCAAACCTCGAGCTCCCACGGCCCCACGTGGCTCCTTCTTCTTCGTCTTCCTCCTCCTCCTCTCGAGTCATGCCTCCAAAAAAGGGGTCTCTGTGGCTGGGAGTGAAGGCAGATCGACCAGCAACAGTTTAGTACTTGAAGCCATAAAGTCAGCTCAGGGGGGGGCAGAGCGGGGCCCGAGTAGGGCCTGGAGGGCGGCGGGCAGGGCTGGCCGTGCGCCTCCGCTGGTGCCGTGGGTGCGGGGGTGTTTTCTGTGGGAGGCCGTCGAGTTTTTGCTTTGTCTTCGTTTCTCTCAGCGCCGGTCCTCACCGGGCGGTCCCTCGCGGTGTCGCCCGGGCCCTGCTCAGCTGCCCACGGTCCACCCCGCAGCCCCACTGCTGCCCCAGCCGGGCCCCGTGGCATCACCCCAGACCGCGGTTACCCCGCCCCCGGCGGCCGCCGCGCAGCCGGTGACGGAGGGCGGAGGCGTGCGGGGCCCGGCTCCCCTCAGAAGCCCCTACGCTCGCCCCGTCCCGACCCACTCTAACCTCCGAGGTGGAGAAAGGCCGAAAAAGCCCCGAAAGAGATCAAAGAGGCTCATCCCCGAATTGGGACTCGAACCCGCGGACCCCACTGAGGCCCATTCGCTCCCGGCAGCCGCTTGCGCCCCGCGGCCGGAAACTGAGAGAAGCGTCAGGCCACTTGCCGGAAAGCAGGCCGGCGCCCCGGCACACTGTCGCAAAACGACCGTCAGCGCGGCGCGGGCGGGGCCGGGGCGGGGCGGAGCGCGCGGCTCGGCCCGGGCGGCGGGCGTCCCGAACCCGCGTCTGCCGGGGCTCGCCCGCCGCCCGCGCCGGCCGCCAGGTGCCCGGGGCGCTCCGACGGCGTGGGGCCGCGTGGGGCCGCGTGGGGCCGCCGCCGCCGCCAGGGGGCAGCCGCCGCGGCCGTTGCCGGCCTCGCTCCCGGTCTGAGTTCCCCGGTCGGTGTCGGTCGGGGACGCGCGGACTTGGCGCGCTCCAGCCAACGGGGCGTCGTTAAGCGGAGCCCGGAGTCCACCGGGCAGGCTCTGCGAGAGGGCGAGGGGAGCGCAGGGAAGGCTTGCGGGGGGAGGAGTTGGAGCTGTAAGTATCCCCTTTCCGGCCCCCGACTTCTCCGGCTTGCGCCCCCGCCGGCACCCCTCGCCCCATCTGCTGGCCCAGTCGCGTGTGGCCCGCCCCTCTCCCCGGCCCCGTGGCCCGGGCCCATCTGCGTCGCACTCGGGCTTCCAGCTCCTTCTTAATCGCCTCCCTCTCCCCCCGGTTTCTGCTCTCCACTCCCTCCAAGCCTGAGATCTGCTGCAGATGGAGCAGTTTCCGGAGAAGATGAAAACTGGGGTGGTTCTTTCTAGGCTGTGAAATTGTTGGGGGAGGAGGACAGGGAATCCCTTAGAGCAAGAGACCGGCGGCACTTGAAGGGCCAAGAGCTTTGGGCCCCGGGGCTTCCTGGGGGCCTGGAGCCGCCAGGGCGGCTGGTGTGCAGCGCTCCGTCCCCGGGCCGGTCCCTGCGAGACTGGGGGGTCCTGGACGGAGCAAGAATGGGCAGAGGCTGAAGGTAGAGGTTTTCTTTTTATATATACAAGACACATTAATCCATTAAATTTGAGGACACAGTACAAAAAAAAACAAAAAAACAAAAAACACTTCAACTAATTCATCTGACAATGCTGTTCATATTCATGACGCCATTTTTTGTTGTTTTGTTTCCTAATAATAAAGGAGGAGACTTAGGGCTGTTGGGCTGATATATATTTGGGGGTCCCCCTCCCCACCTCACCCATACACCACCGGGGTGAACAGGAGGAGGAGAAGGAAGGCAGGGCCCACAGCAAAGTTTCATAATCTTGAATGCAAGGGGGGTGGGGAGGGAGAGAGGGAAGGGGGGAGAGGGAGAAAATACAAATCCTATAGTACAGACAACAGAGGGGGGATGGTATGGGGACGGACAGACATGAAGCTGAGGCATGGGGCGGGCCGCTGGGGCGGGGGGGCAGCGGACCCCCCCTTGCTCTCTCTCTGCCGCGGTTCCGTGGCTGCCAGGCTGAGGGCCCTCCGGGGAGGAGCGCCGGGGCCTCAGTTGGCCCCCCAGCTGTAGCTGTTGTAGGCAGACTTGCTGGCCTGGGGCTTCTGCGGGATGGAGCTGGTCTGGCTACGTTGCCCGCTGCCCGTCTGCAGGGATGGGGCGGTGAGGAGAGAGGCGCCGGTTAGCGGGGCGGGCCGGGGACGCCCACGTCTGCACGCGGTCTTGCTCTCCCCCTGCTTAGAGGAGCTTCTCTGAAGTTTACTTCCCACCCCGAGAACACCAAGGGCCTATAGCTGCGGGGGCGCCTGACAGGTAAGAAAGCGCGTCCGACCTTTCAACGTGGGAACGACGACAAGACGGCAGGACCCCTTTGGAGACGAGACCGTGAGTGGGTTCTGCCCGCTTTCAGTCCCTTCTCCCCAGCCCCGCTGCCCTGAGCAGAGGCTGCTCCCTAGAGAGGCATGCTCTCTTGGAAATGAGGGATCACAAGGTGACCTCGTTTTCACTGACCCCACGAATGCCCCGATTTGGAAGGCCGTCCCCGAGAGCAAGGCGCCCCTAGCCTGCGCCGGCTCCCCAGCGCCCTGTATCCGCCCCCCAGCCGCCCGCTCCCCAACACAACGCAGCGGAGAGCCCGTTTCGGCCAAAAGGCAGGAGAGACAGTCTGAGGCCCCAGGCTCCAGACGCCGCCCCAAGAATCCTTTCTGTTCCGGTAACCAAGTGTCTCCAGAGTCGGGGAAGGGCAGAAAGAAAAAGAGGGCACTGGGGAGGGGAGGGCAAGAGAGGAACAGGAGGCCAGAGAGCTCAGCAAGGTGTCTGTGTGTGTGTGTCCTGATCTGTGACGGTGCAGCTTTTTGTCTTCAAGTTCCCTGAGGCTGTGGAGGTGAAATGGGGGCCGGGAAGGAGTGGGTTCAAGCACATCATTCGGTTTCATTACCTGCTCCTCCTGCTGGCGCTGGCAACAGAGAATCATCTGCAAATATGGTAGCTGAGGCAGAACCAGGATATATGGAAAATAAAGGGACAAACTTTGACAAGAGAACTCCACCATCAGAAGGGAAAGCTACAGTGTCAGGGAAGGGGGGAGGCCGGGAGAGGTCAGAGGGTAGGTGTGACCCAGGTCTGATGGGATGAGGGCGGCCGTGCTACAGGAGGCCGAGGAGAAAGGCGCGGAGGGACCCGGGCGAGGAAGGCTCAGCCCGGCCCCTTCTCTGACCGCTCCCCTGCCGGCAGCCCGTGTTGTGTGCGCTTGTGTCTGTCTGTGCTGTGTGCCCATGGCTGGCGCTGGGAGGGGCGGGTGAAGGCGGTGGTGAGGAGGGGAAGAGAAGGAAAGGGGGCAGGTCCAGGGGACAGGAAGGAAGAGGAAGGGAAAGGAGAGGGGAGAGCCGTTACCTGGCCGTCCTGCTGCAGGTGGTGGTGGAGGATCTGGGAGTGCGGCTGCTGATGGGGGGTCAGAATGTGCATGAAGGGGGCAGGTGGGTAGGCCGCAGCTGTGGCCGGATTGATGGGGCCCCCACTTCCTAGGGCTGAAGGCAAGTTGAAGGAGGCAGCGGGAGTGCCGGAATGAAAACCTTGTTTCTCGAAGGACTGCTGCCCAGGGTGGGGAGGAGAGACGGCAAAAGGGGTCAGCAAACCACGCTCTGGAACCTGAGCCCAACCCCCCTCCCAGCGGGAGCGGCCCAGCGCCAGAGGTGGCACAGGGCGCCAGTGCCCGGGGCTGTGTCTGCTGTGCTCGTCAGGAGCCAAGTGGCCCTGACAGAAGCACCCCCGTCTGCCTCGCGGGGGTGCCACGGACTCCCCAGCTGGGAGGCTGTCCTGTATCCGCAGTCGGCTGCTCCCCTCCACCCGCCCTGCAGCTCGGCCGCGAAGCGCTCTGCCAGGACTCCAGGCTTCGCTGGAGCCCCCGCTCTGTCTACACGGAACGGGCCGTGCCAGCTTCCCTGCACTCCGTGCTCGTTCTCTCGCAAAGTCACGAGGAGGCTGGCAGGGGGTACAGTGGGGACAGCCGCGCACTAAAGCCCGCGTCCCTGCGGCCCGCCACACGACACGTCCCCTTCCTAAATGCTTCTCTTGCCTGTTCTCAGAGGGCTAAGTCCGAACTTCGAGAAACTGCAGTCTAGAGACCATTCATTCATTCATTTCCTGGGACGGGCTTCCCGGCCCCTCTCGGGTGGTTCCTGTTCCCTGAGCTCCTGCCCCTGCAGCAGCGCCGCCTCCGCCCCTCCCCCTAGACCCCAAGGCAGGCACCTACCTGGGTCTTGGAGTACACAGAGCCCGAGATGTCCGGCACGCCCGTGTTACTGGAGGTGACTGACACACCTGGGGGGAGGAGACAGGACGGTTAGCTCAGCTGGCTGCCGGCCCCTCTGCCGGGAGGCCCCGCTCTGTGTCTCCGGCTCAGGGCGGCCCTGAGAGATGAGGGCTCATGCCCGAACCTCCCACCCTTCCAGGTGCCTGCTGAGCATGTGTACGAGGGAGCGGGCGAGGACAGCTGCCTTTTGTGGGGCCAGGGGCCACGGCCAAACTTCACCAGCATATACCTGTCAAAACACTTTGGTGCCAAAGCCCAAAAGAAACGTATTAGATGTTTAACATCCACTTCTAGGGGCGCCTGGGTGGCTCAATCGGTTAGGCCTCCGGCTTCGGCTCAGGTCATGATCTCACGGTTTGTGGGTTCGAGCCCCACGTCGGGCTCTGTGCTGACCGCCGGCTTGGAGCCTGGAGCCTGTTTCGGATTCTGTATCTCCCTCTCTCTCTCTGACCCTCTCCTGCTCACTCTCTCTCTCTCTCTCTCTCACAGAAATAAACAAAACATTAAAAAAAATTAAAAAAAAAAATCCATTTCTAATCAACCCACTCAGACTCCACTCAGTCACACTCCTGAAAGACAGGTAAGTCTGCAATCTGTCTGTTCACAGAGACACTTCTGGGCTCACGAATGCATGCTTTCGCAGCGTAAGGGAAGCACCCAAGGAGCCGTCCAGTCCAAGGCCAAGAGCACGGCCCGCTGTCAGTCTTGGCTCACCTGGGTCTTGGCTCTTCTAGGCCACGTGCTTAGGGTTTAAAGAGCCCACACAAAGGTCATTTCCAGCTAAGTGACTGAAGCCTGAGCACGGGGAGGGGAGGGTAAGGAAGGTAGTGGAGTACGCGGTCTCCTCCGCTCCAGGTGGACCAAAAAATCCCAAGCTTCTCCCAGGGACCCAGGCTCTAATCCGTACTCCCGACGACCTGTGCTCCCGGTGAAAGCTCCCGCCGCCACGGCCACTCCAAGGAGGCCAGAACAGCACATTCCTCCTCTCAATTCCCAGTCCTTAAACTGAGCTACGCATCGTACCCTGGGGCATGGGGCAATGGATCAGGGAGATGGGGAGAAGCCATCAAATAACCCAGCATCTTACTAAAGAGATTTTCTGCAAAGATTTGAGGAAAAACAATTCAAAATTAACTTGGAATTTAAAACACACTTAAGATACAATCGATCTCATCACGAGATAAAATAAATCTTCAGAAAAACCACATTTCAGCCTGTGTCCCTGGATCCTTCTCCAGCTGTCCGAGGCACTTGGATAGAAGAGTTTTTCAGAAGCACCGTGCCAAAGTGACCACGGCACAAGTCCCCCCACAGCTCAAGAGCAACTCCCTCGTCAAAGTCCAGAACCCAGATGCTCCCAATGTCAGCACAGGGGCAGCCGTCCAAGGCAGAGCCCACCTGGACAGCCGCTCGGGACCTTCCCCGGGGCACGGGGTCTTCACCTGGGAGGGCTGCCCACGGCACAAACCCGGCCCGCCCCACGGGGTGCCAGAGAAAGAGAACCCGACTGCAGAGACAGCGTGGAGCAGCTCACCCCATCTCCAGAGCAGCGCCTCCACCCTTCAAAGGCCCTGCAGTAAAAGAAGGGAAGGTGCGGGGACTTACGGGGTAGTGTTTCCCCTTCCCTTTTCAGACCCCAGGTGCCAGGGTGCAAATCCCTGGTGGGGACCCAACCTTAAGAACAGTTGATTCATGGGAAAGGCTAAGGCGCTGAGGTTTGTGCGGAAGGGCTGACAGTGAGGTAGGACAGACGGAATACGAACATTTTCCAGGGAAATGAGAGCCCATGATTGATCCTTGCTGCGAAGGTTCAAACACCTTGTGGGCACCCGGGGTCACCCCCACGCAGGATGGTACAAATGGCTAACTGGCTTCTTGGGCTGGGTGGTAGGGAGGAATTTAGTTCTAGAGTGCCCCCGCCACAGACACACCTGGGCTCCTTCTCCCCAGAGGCTGGACTGGCTAAAATCCAGCTTCTCGCCCTGAGGCCGTGGTCCGGGTGCTGGTTGAAGGGACTGGAGACGCAGGACAAGAGAACGCGGCAGCCCCCGCGGCCTGCTGTGAGCACTGGAGACCCCAGCTGTGACAGGCGCTGGGCCGCGCCTCCCCTTCACCTGCTACGAGACAGCTCCTCAGGCTAGAGTTCTCCTGCTTTCCTTCCAACAGCCGCGCCCCCGCCCGGCCTGGCCCCCCAAGCAGTGCACAGCAGGGAGCAGAAACCACCAGTGCCTCCCAGCAGGGCAGCCCCGGGGGGCAGGGGGCAAATACAGAGGAAGTGGAGTATCCAGTTTTGGACTTAACCTGGGTTTGCACTTAACGAAGGACGCTGTTCTCGCCGCAAGAGTCAACTCTGTAACCGAAGGGGCGACGGGGTACTAGCGGCTGGGTGGCTGGATGGAGGGGGGAGAACTCCCGTAGTCACGGAGAAGTCGAACGAAACCTCTTCCGCACGTCCTTAGCTACACCCACAAGTGCAAAGCAACGAGGAGTCTACAACCCCCAAGCAGTGCTGGCCAGCACAGTCGTCACAGCCCGAGTCGTCACCTAGCTGGTCACTAAAGACCTGATCCGCTCTCAACCTGCCATCTGGCCCGGGGCCTTGGAAGCCACTTCCCTAAACCAGCTCCAAACACCACCTCTCTCTGCCTTTCACCACGATGACACTGCAAGCTGGTTTGTCCTTTCCCTCTGCTTACGCCAAAGGCGCAGGAAAGATCGAGTGGAAAAGTGAAGAGCTGGACTAAACGTGGAGAATCAGGGATTTTCTACAAATACCTTTCTTTGCCAGTCAATCAGTCAAAGGGCTGGACACGGAGTGTGCCTCCCCTCTCCCACCTGGAGAAAACCGCCACACCGAGAAGTGAACGCTTCTTAGCTCTTTGGCTACACTGGGGTTTGATTGAGAAGGCCCCCCTCCACCCTTCATCCACAGCACAACATTGGCTCCTAGTGTCCAGAAAGACATGCACGGAAAGAACGCCAGAGTTAGCTAAAGAAATACCACAGTTTATTGAAGACTACAAATAATTTTGTTACAAGGTGAAACTACATGCCTTCCAGAAATCAAAAGCAACGGCAGGTGTGTGCATTGATGCTTCGGAGGCGCTGCACCGCTTGAACTCGGAATGGGTAAGACAGGGTCAGACACGTGGGGGAGAGGGAAATGGGGGCAGGGCAAGTTCAAAGCCCAGAAGGTATCCACCAACTCATTTCCCCAAGCCACGCAGGCCGTGGCCTCAGCTCGGCAGGCTCTCCTCAGTGGTCTGGTTTCTGAAACAAGACTTCAGTGCAAATTTATACACACACACAAAACACAGCCCCCAGCCTTGGGCCAAATTAGCTCTCTGCCGTCCAGAAATGCTTGTAAGGGGGTGGATATTTTCTTCCTAAAAGGAATCAAATACATAAAAATAAATGAATTTAGAGGTTGATGAGGAACGGGATGAAAGAGCCCTCTGTGGGGTTGGGAACTGGGGGTTCTCAAAAGACTGTTACAGCAGATTTCTCAAATCTTAAGGTAGATAAGAAACTAGGATTTCCAGAATCAGGTATGCCGTTCTCTTATATTATCAATCACCTACCTCTTAAAATTCTTGAACCTGGTCCAGCTAAAACTTATACCTCATGTTCTCAGAATGGGGCCACTCCAAGTCAGAAAGCTGACAATTGTCCCCACCAAGGATTAAGATGCACCTTGCTCGGTGAGAGGGGCAGCCATGAGGAGTGGGGCGACTCAGGATTTTTCTGGGTTGAATCCAGACTCACTCCAAGTGCTCCAACACAGTTCAAAGCTCCATCCGGTTGTTAGTTCCCAGACCTACTGCCCTCTGTGCTCAGTTCAGAGTTCCTCGATTATTGAAACCCTTGGGCCACTGAGCCACCTGGAGCCCACACAGGGGTCAAGAACACAGATGTAGCTCCCACCAAGTCACCATGACGCCATCAGTGAGCTTTAGAATTTTGAAGAGCCCTCGATCCCATCTCTTTAAACTGCAAAAGCCTCCTCCCCACATTCGTCTCCAAGTCACTGAAAAAAACAGATGGACCGGTCCTCCACAAGTGGAATGCAGGCATCACTAGGGAAGCAGGGGACAGACTAGTTCTCTTTTAGGTCAGTTCCTACATCTCCGCCCTGCCATCGGATATGCAGACAGACTTTGCCAAGAGATCAGCCATACAAACGAAGGACCCTAAGGTCCCACCATCCCTCTGTTGAGCTCTCGTACCCCAGCCTTTCTCTCCAGGCCCTAAGTCTCCCAGCTGGGGAACAGAAAGGGGCTGCATGTGGAAAGGGGGCTACGAAGAGGGTTAACCCACCCTGCCGGAGCACACTGGGTAAGAACCTCCCACCCCCACGCTGCTGTGCAGTAAGTGCTTCTCCTTGAGAACCACCAGTACCAGACATTCTCACGCCCACTGACCGCTTAGCAACATCTTGGGGCCCCCTGTCCTGTGTCCCACCCCAAGTCTGGCCAGCCAACATATTCTGACAGCCAACACAGGCCGCACGGCACCCCTATCATGAGGGCTGGACACGTGTTCTAACACCAAGCACGTCTGACACCCATGTCGGTCAGACGTGGACAACCCTGTGTGCAGCTGCTAGCAGGCACACACCTCGCCGCCCCTGTTCTCTCAAGCACATCTTCCTCCCTGAAACTCCTTTAGTCACATCCTGCAGAAACCACGGACAGCCAGGGTCAAGGTGAGCTTACCAGTGTTGTATCCATGAGACCCATATCCACTTGGCTGCTGGAAAGGGGTGGCTGATGCGTTCACACTGACATTCACACCATGCTGCTTGGAAGAGGTAGGAGCCACCTGAAGAGCGACAGGGCCGGAAGGGAGGTGAGATGGTGACAGGGAACCGTCACCACCTGCTCCATGACCTGGGCACTCAGATGGCTATGGCCTTGTGGCAAGCTGATCACAGTCTGCTTAGTGAAATGGGATCCCTATGGAGCTTTAGAAAATCTACCAGTAAAGTCAGGAAATGCTAGTTTGAAGGAAGGGAAAACAGCAAGTGGCAGCAGGGGATGAATGTACTGTGTCACCTCCCCTCTTTAGAGAATTCTAAGAGGTAACATCTATCCTGATACCTGCAAAATTCCAGCCAGAGAGGGATTGGTTTTTCCTCACCCATGATTAAAAAACCATTCAGCCTTGAAGGCAGCTAGGTCAGGGTCCAGGGGCTGGGCTTCTTCACCAAAAGGAAAAGCAAACCCAGGTACTCACAGGGAACACAGCAGGCCCATACTGGAAGGTGCTGGGGAGGCCCGGAACCCCTGTGTAGTATGGCAGGCTGGTATAACTGTAGCCAGGAGGCAGCGCCGGGTTCAGGAATGTCTGCTGCGTGGTGTGATGAGTCTGCGTCTGGTTCTGTTGGGGTTGGGCCAAGGTTGTGGCCGGGGCCGGGGAGGAGGCATCCCCGCGGCCGAACTTTGTGAGGTCACCTATGACAGGAGAGGTAAATATACCTGCTGCCTATTTCACCCTTACCCCCACGTACAGTTACTTCTCCTGGTTTCACAGGACTCCAGAAGACCCCGAGGAAAGACTGTTAAAGGTCAATTCTTTGAATTACATTTCCTCTGTGGCTCCATTTAGCACTACTGAGCACACTCCACACTGTGCTGGTCAAGCCTTGACACCAAACACCCGGGCAACACTGTGGGAGACAGGCCCCCAGAGCAAAGTTCCTCTGTGATTTCACCCCCACCCTCCCCTTCCCCTGCTTTCCCTTCACAAGGAAGACTCCATGCTGCACTCAACAGACAGGGACAGGTCAAGAAAAATGACAGGTCAAAAAGGACGACAGGTCAGGCATAAAAAAAAAAGGGTCATGGCCTAGCCAGGCCACAAGACTGCCACTGTGCGCAGGGACAGGAGCAGAGGTGAGCAGAGGCGAGCACAGGAAGGCTCTTCAACCCCTGCGCTTCTCGGAAAACGCTGGAGAATGGCAGAGAAGACTGTCAGGGGGTCACCTGGAACCACAGGGAGACGACAAAGTACGACGAGACGGAAACGTCGTCTTCAGCAGCATCCCATCTACCGACCCGGATTCATCACATTCCTTCTAGACCTTCTGCCAAAGGTCTTCGTTGAAGTGAGAACCGGTCCCTTGTCACTATTAACCAGGTTTCTGCCACCAATCCCAGCACACACCCCCATCATTCACACCCCCGAGCCGTACCAGAGTAGGGGTTGCTGGCCAGGCTACCGTCCCTCCCAGTCAGCGGAGTGGTGGGCGTGGGAAATGGGATGCTGTAGTAATCCTAGAAGAGACAAAGAAAGGGGTGCAGGCTTGATGCCACTCATCCCTTCAGCGCAAGGTGAGAAGCAGGATGTCAGGAGCGCTGCGTTTACCCAGCGGGCGAGCGAGCCGGCGGGAGCTGGCAAGGACTCCAGATTGCTCTTGCACACGCTGTCCCCCTCGCCCGGCCACAGGCAGAGTCAGGCGAGGTCTACGGGTGTGCCCACCGGGAGACAGGTCATCAGAAGAAACATGCTCTCACACCGTTAGGTGCTGTCCCCACAGTCCACTGCTACCAAAAATTAGATTCTCTTTCCATAATTCAAAGTGTCTGACATGTACAGAAAAAGGATCCAGAGAGCTCCAGGGTCCTGAGCTATGTATTAGGTTAAATTTTGTTTAATTCAAAGACGTCACAATGGATTAAAAAAAAAAGCAGCTACCTTCTAGCAGACCCACTCCCCTAGTCCCTGATCTTGAATCAGGGTTTGTGCATGGAGGCACAGGTTGGGAAAGAGCTAAGGGGGAGGGGAGATCTTATCAACTGAACACCTGAAATAACCCCGTCAACGCTGTAAGATCACGCTCTCTTCCTAAGCTTTACACCACATACTCACCAAGGGAAATCTTGTCTGAAGCATCTGTAAGTCATCATAACCATATACTTGTGGCTGGAAGACACAAACACGTAACAATATTAATAGGGACTGGTTACCATAGAAGAAAACCAAGGTGCTAAGAGACAAAGTAAGTCAACAGAACATCTGTCCTCATTCTTAGGAAGAACAGAACATAGATTACTTCTTTCAGTTTCCTTTAAGAGGAAAGGAGTGAAGCACAGATTAGGTGATTTGTGAAAGGGCTCAAAGCTTGCCTGGAGCTACACACCACCGATTTAACCTGGAAGCAGCGGTGGGGTGCACAGGAGCCAGGCACGAACAGCCGTCAAACACTCAGCTCAAGATTCGTATCTTTCAGAAAGGATTCGCATTTTACTTGTTTTCTCTAACGTATAGGGACTAATATGTTATACGGATTGTTAAAAAGTATATAAAACGTTATCGAACGTTTCCTCTGTGTGACGCTCACTTAGACGCTCTGAGAGAGAACAGGTGTCTTTTTAAACTTTTCAGATAAATACCCTTCACCTTTATAGGCACGGAATCTACGAATCTGACCTAAGATACGCCAGGACACAAAGCTGCTGCCGCCAGCCGCCTACTCTCTGGCAGCCCCAGGTCAGGCCGGGGAGCTCTGTTCTTCCCAAGTCAGAGCCAGCAAAGACCCTCTAAGACAGGGAATCAATCCAACCAGAGAAAACCACTCTCCGAGAAACTGAAAGGGATTTCAGGTGGCTGCTCAGGCCTTTAGCTTCTGAAGCTCAGAGTTTGTTTCACAGAGAGAAAATACACAACAGAAGAAATAGCCTCCATTTAATCCTTCCGCTCTAGAAATGAGTATTTCCCCCCCAAAATTATGAAGATCAAAAACCGGTTTGCTTACATGCGACAACAACTCATTTATTCTGTATTTTAAGTACAGTCTTCCACCTACAGCCAGAGCTGCAAAGAGCAGCCACACTGTCTTCATCCTTTGCAGAGGGTGCTTCAGGCTGACTTACCGGGTAGGCATGTAACAGCCCTGGAGCCATAATGTATGGATTAGGCAACAACGGCGGGACCCCAGGAGGGAGGTTGGGAGGAGCTTTTCCTAAAAGAGAAAGCACACTCTTATCCTGTCCCACGACCCCCTCTCTCCTCCAACCTAAAGGAATGCCATCCACCTTCTACCTGAAGTTGTAGCGACGGAGCTCCGAGTCGAGGCTGTGACAGTGGAGTTGCTGCTGAGGCTGAGGCCCAAGCTGCTGCCGCTGTTGAGACTAGAGGAGACGCTGACAGCGGGGGGAGGCGCAGAGACCGTGCTGGACGTGGTGGAGAAAGTGCTGGAGGAAGAATGGAGGTTCGCCTCACTGTCCACGCTTGTGTGCTTCAAAAAGGGGGAGCGGCAGATAAGAAGAGGAGGAAACAGTGATCAGCAAAACAGGTCAGGAGAGAGCAACAGCCCCTTCTGCCGGTGAGAGCACAAGGCTGCGGCAGGGACCCGCGTGGCCTCCGGCGCAGGCATGACAAGAAGTGACTGAGCAGCCTCCAGCTGCAGGCTCCCCTCGACGCTGCAGGCAGGGCCACGGTTAACACCAAACCGGCTGCACCCCCTCCCCTGTCAGCGCAGGTGTGTACAAACACCCCAGAAACCAATGCTGGTTGGCCAGCGAATGGCTCAAATCAGGGAAACACACCCTAGTCTTCTCTCCCACGTCCTCCTGCAGTAGCTCGGCAAGTTCTAATGAATTTAAACCGTAAACAGTATACTTGAGGAAATACAGACTTCTACAGAAGCCTTAGCACTCAACTTCTTCCCCAGGTTTCTGGCAAACTAGACAACTTTATCCCCAACAAGTCTTCCTTACCATCTCAGCTTAACGCCACAAATGCTTGTTATAAATCACAATAGTGAAACTAATTCTTTGATCAAAAGCTTTCCTCCGGCCTTTATGCTCAGAGGATGCCCAGACTCACGCTGGTTATCTTCAGCAGCCATGTTCAACATACCCCACACCAAGGAGTGAGAACGACTGGACAAGTGTCCTCACAGGCACACGAAGCCCCAAGCACCTCAGTGTTTAAAAAAAAAAAAGGGAAAGCTTCAGGAGTCACGCTCAGGGCTTTGAGAACTGGCCCACAGCCCTGTAACACGGCCACATTCTTCCACCTCTCCTGCTTTCCAACATCCTTTTAGTCCATTCCTGCAACCTCAGAGCGTGATCACCTCACAAAGAGATTCCCAAGAATCTCTTCTCTGGAGTTTTACAGCTGGAGACTTCTATGTGTAAGAAAACAACACTTCCTCTTTAGCCGCATCACGCTTACCAAAAGAGTGGAAGTAGAAGTGCGCCCAGAAGACGTGGATGACGAAAGGGTGTTCTGCTGTGTCGATAACGTGCTGCAAAGAAGAGGCTGCCATCAGCCATGGGGCTGTGAGCGACTTGCCCCAAAGCATCCGTCGAGAACACAGGCGAGGAAGTGAGGCAGTACATGGGACCATGAAGACCGGAGACCGCGGGGAGCGCTGCGGCCAGCCAGGGAGGGGAGCAGATATGGAGAGCGTGGCTACCGAGGAGAGAGAAAAGGCCCCTCTCTCCTACTCCACAGCCTCCAGATGGTGATCGCGGCCCAAGGGCAGCAGAGACAGGGCGGAAGCAGAGTTCGGCTGCCTCTCCTCCCAACCCCAACGTCCACCTGTGACCCAAATCACCTGCTGTGTTGCGTGCTGGGAGCGTTTGCACTCTCCTCACCGTGGCTCAAGCCACCCAGGGGGGATGAGTGTTGACTGGCTGCTGTCAGCAAGGAGGCTGCGGACACTGTCTCGCTGAGCGGGGAGATGCCGGAAGTGGAAGGTGAGTCAGACTTCACTGCAGAGCCTGTAGCACCTGGAAAGGAAGAATAATTATTCATCCTGTCAGAGGAAAGGGAGGCTCTTTGAGAAGTGAAGAGATGACTCCAGTCCTAGGCCCTCCCCAAGACGAGAGAGTAAATTGTTTAATAATGGACTGCTGTGACTAGGCAGACTCTTTTATTTTTCTTAATTTTATTTTGTAACATTTATTTTTGAAAGAGAGAGAGAGAAACAAGAGTGTGAGCAGGAGGAGGGGAGAGAGGGGGGGGGAGGGGGAGAGAGGGAGAGAGAGAGAGAGACGGAGAGAATGAATGAGAATCCAAAGCAGGCTCCAGGCTCTGAGCTGTCACCACAGAGCCTGATGCAGGGCTTGAATCCATGAACCGCAAGATCATAACCTGAACCAAAGTCAGAGGCTTAACAGACTGAACCACCTAGGGACCCATAGGCTCTTTTAATTCCAAACATTTTAGAGCACTGATCTCATTTATCCAATAAAGGGAACCGAAGGTATTTTCGTTCTTCTAAGTCAGAGAACCCTGACACAGGTCTGTCCAGAGAAACAGCAGGGCAGGACCAGATGAAGACTGACCAGAAGAAAAGCCAGGGCTCTTCCCACTATGATCAAAGAAATCCAAACATAAGAAAAGGAGAGGAAAACCACTACGACAAAGAGGAAAAAGCCTCACCTTCAACAGATTGCGTGGTCTGTAACTGTGTGGCCTGCACAGAGCTAAAGCCATTCTGGAAGAAAAAAAAAAAAGAGGAGTAAGAAATAAACTCAAGTGAACAGGTCAATTTAGCATAGACTCAGCTTAACTTGAATCAACATATCTTTCAGAGACATTCTGGAAGCTAACCAAAGGATTAACGTAATGCAGACAATCTAAACAAAACAGGAATTTAAAATGGCAACAAGATATACCAACCCCATGTGACCCAAAACAATAGAAGGCAGTACCCTGAACTGCTCAAGAGATCCCAAACCTAGAAGAGACACAGGAAAGTCCTAAGTCCCCAAGGGAGGTCAGGGAAGGAGGATCATTCAGCCAAACCACCCGCTATTGCGGCTACCAAGGACTGTCATCCTGTCCCTCAGCACCTCTGGTATACACTGTCCGCTCCCCGGGCCAAGACGCGGCAAGGTGTCTACTGATACACACCCAGAAGTTCAGCACTTAGATCTTTGCAGAAGAAAAAGTAAGTATTTGACATTGATCCTACTACAGAGAACGAATCTCCAGTGCTGGCTATAGTTTTCTAACTATGAATCTCCAGAATTGCTGAGAAGAACTTTTTAATATCTCCAACCACAGAAATGTGGCTTTTTGCAGCTTCTGGATCAGCACTTCTGAAGTATCCCAGCACCATTTGTCAAGAAGTAAAACACTAACAGTGGAGACACTCTGCCCAATATTGTCTTAACCAGCACCCAGGGACTCACAAAGTCACACTACCTTTGCCTGAGTCAGGTCCTTTTGGGGTGATGAGGAGATGGAGCTGGGGTACCGTCGAGTCTGTGTGGACCTCTGTTCATACAGAGGGCCCTGAGCATTATTTTGGGAGGTATAGGTTGTCGACTGAATTGGACCGCTCTGATAACCGGACTCCTGACTCTGGTTAGATGAAATTGTAGATGAAGATTCACTGTGGGGAGTGCAGAAGGAAAATCTCAGAGAACCATAACAGAACATCGATACTAAGGAAATGCTGGAGACCTTCTAGAATTAAGTCTATTACTATCAAAAGGAAAACTTCCAGCAACAAGTAAAAAACAATTTTGATAACAATAGGAATTTAGATATTCTATAGAGTCAGGGGTCTGAACTAAAACTGCTCACCTACATTCTGTTTTAAGAAAAAGAGGCAAAAGAAAAAAAAAGAAAAAGAGGCAAAAGTAGAAAGGATAGACTGTTCTTGATCCTTCTAATACATCCTAACATGAACCCTAAGCAGAGGGAAAGTCCTCTGTTGCTCACATTCATTTTAAAGAATTCAGAGTTCCTGGCTCTCTCAGAAACGCTATTAAATATAAGGCAAATACAATTCAATAGATTAGGCTAGGGCCTAACACATATATTTTTAAATTCCAAAACGGCCTAGTCCCTGAAAGTCTTCCAAAATTTTCTTTTTCTTTAAATATTTATTTAAGAGAGAGAACACATATGCACACATGGGGGGTGGGGGAGGGGGAGGCAGAGAGAGAGGGAGAGCAAGAATCCCAAGCAGGCTCCACATGGAGGGGCTTGACTTCACCAATCGTGAGATCATGACTTGAGCTGAAATCAAGAATCGGATGCTCAACTGACTGAGCCACCCAGGCGTCCCATCCTCCAGGATTTTCTATTGCTTATGTTGGTTACCAGAGATAGTTACCAGAGAAGGTAGGAAAGGTTCCTTTTCACTTGTGTAATGTATCAACATTACCTCTTTCTTAGGCCAGAGTCCTACCCTTTATATGCATAAGGCCCACACCGAAGGACCAAACGTGTTAAAAGCATGTTTAGCCAGATGCCAAAATCCTATGTTAGAGGTGCTATACGCACCTCTTAAGAACTAGGCGTGGGGGCGCCTGGGAGGCTCAGCCACTTGTGCATCCAACTCTTGACTGTGGCTCAGGTCATGACCTCACAGTTCAAGAGTTCCAGTGTGGAGCCTGCTTGGGATTCTTCTCTCTTCCCACTGCCTCCTCCTCAGCCCCCCAAGGAACAGCACACAGGACATGTGCTCTCTTTCTCAAATAAAAACTTAAAAAGAAAACAAAGTGGTAGATGCTTCTACTGTTTAAAAAAAAAAAAAAAAAGAAAAAAAGAACTAGGCATGGACACTCCAGAAGTATGCAAGAGTTATATTTCCATCTAGATTACAGTGACAGATAATCTTAGAGACAGTATTTTGAAATGCTTAACAAAATGCTACAATTGGCTACTTTTCCTTCAGTCAGAAGCTTGGACCTCTTTGGGGTTCTAAGAATCAGCAAGAGGCTCAGAAAAAGTGGTAAAAGCCCAAGGAAACAAGTCTTGACTGAGGTTTCCCCTCTACCTGGCTGTGCTGGTATAGAGGCTACTTGGAGCCTGGCTTGAAGAGGCGCTCGTGGTGGGGGTGGACTCATAATCAGAAAGGACAGGTTCTGACCCAAACTGCAATGCCCCAAACTGCAGGTTTAGCCCTGAGATATCTGCTGAGCCAGGCATCTCCACAGCCAGAGCAGGAATCTGTAAAGAGAAGGGAACAGTTTTATTGCAATCTTACTACAAGACTAATTTAAAAAAACAAAACAAAACCATACCTCTCCTTCAAATTTGCATACTACTCCCTTACAATCTCAGTTCCCAAATCCCACATTCCCTTGGCCCTTAAAATGACACCCATCTCAAAGTTCAAGTACCTTAGAAGTCAAGGAGGCCTTTTTCTTCTGTTGTTTCAATTTCTGCTGAGCTGGCTGAGGGCTGGAGGACTGGTTATCTGAAGACCCGGGAGACATCTGTGGGGCCGAGGTGGATTTGCTTGGCAGAGGGGAAGAGGGCGGTGGAGGTGCAGCAGTGGAGGTGGCTACTGTAGGCGGCTTCTCCTGAAGGAACACCTCCATCATGGTTGAAGACGGGGTGAAAGCCTGGCGTTTGGTGAAGGGGCTGTGTACTGTGGAATCGTTTGGGTTCTTCAAATCTGCATGGAGAGTTTTGATGTGTATGAGGTCAGAGATGCTGATAAACCTCAGTGAAACGACATTATCCTCTCTAGAGCCATAAACGAGGTGCTCAAGAATCAGCACGTCACATATCCTCATCTGGGACTCTCATTTCTCAAAGTGATGGTCACACCTCATGTCCGCTCTAAGCATAGCCTGCCTGTGTGAGACAGACACCTAAAAACTGTCCATGTTTAGGGTGTGAGGTCCTAAAATGCCAAGCCCATAGGAACCTCCTTAGGGCGACATGTTTCCAAACACTGAAGACCAATCTAGGGAGAGTCCAAAAAACTCCCAGGTCAACTCAAGATTGCAACTATATAGGTTTTTTTTTTTTTTTTTTAGTTTTCTAACGTTTGTTTACTTTTGAGACAGAGTGAGACAGAGCTTGAACAGGGGAGGAGCAGAGAAGAGAGGGAGACACAGAATCTGAAGCAGCTCCAGGCTCTGAGCTGTCAGCACAGAGCCCAACATGGGGCTCGAACTCACGGACCGTGAGATCATGACCTGAGCCGAAGTCGGCCGCTTAACTGACTGGGCCACCCAGGCGCCCCTGCAACGGTATTATGTCTAAATTTGATTAAAGAGACACTGAGCCGCAAACTTTTTGCTATTCCCTAGCTTTCTGAGCTCAGCCTGTCTGACTAGAGGGTCTCAGTCATGGGAAACCAGCCAGTTGGCGGCCCTCCTCCTGACTTTAAGAAACATTCTCCACCCCGAATCCCACAAGCTCCTGGCGGTAATGTTCCAATGACCACTTTTGGTCACTCTGCACACTTCTCACCGTACTGCACCAGCGATGGGGACTGGGAGGCGGAGCCCATATCCCAAGAGGAGGTGGCGGTGGTTCCGGACTGAGAATGCTGTGCCGCCAACTGGGCCAGGGCCTGAGCCGTCTTGAACTGCTCCAGGAACTGAGAGCCCGTGGTGCTGCCGCCTTTGGCTTCGCCGACATCACCAAATCCTTTCCCCAACATGCTCACCTGCAGATCAGTACAGAGGTGAGAGAAATCTACAGCAAGCAAACGTGTTCACTGCTTAGAAAGTCACGAAGTATAAGTCACTGAGTGAGAGTCAGGAGAGATCAGAGAGTTAGAGAAGATCACCAGACTGAGTACGCAGGCTAGTCCATTAGAGCACAGGCTCCAGAGTCAGACTGCCTAGATGCAAATCCTGGCTACATAACTGTGGAAAACTAATTTGTAATTTCTCTGTACCTCATTTTCCTCACCTGAAAACAGTACTGCATAAACCTATACAAGGATCAAATAATGTAGGTAAAGCACTTAATACATGTATGGTACGTGATGAGCATCATTAAAATATACACCATTGCTTCCTCTTTCCTCAGGTATAAAGATGTAATAACTGGAGAAACTTTTCTTCTTTTACTTTTTTGGCAAGTCTTTTTTTTGTTAACGTTTATTTTGAGAGAAAAGCAGGAGAGGGGCAGTGGGAGAGGGAGAGAGAACCTTAAGCAGGCTCCAAACTCAGCATGGAGCCCAATGTAAGGCTTGATCTCACAACCTGTGAGTTCATAACCTGAGCCCCAATTAAGAATCGGACACAACCGAGAAACCCAGGTGCCCCAGAATTTTTTTTCCTTTTAAACATTTACATCAGGTGCCTAGGTGGCTCAGTTAAGCATCTGACCTCAGCTCAGGTCATGATCTCATGGTTCATGAATTTGAGTCCTGTGTCAGAAGTGCACAAGCCCCACTTCAGGCAAACACAAACCCTGCTTTGGGTGAGTCCTGTTTCTCCCTTTTTCCCACTGCCCCTCTTGGGATTCTCTCTCTGCCCCCTCACTCACTCGCATACACGCTCTAGCTCTCAAAAATAATAAAAATACTTATGTCGACCAGTATTTACTTTTTTACATTGTTTTTAATGTTTATTTTTTAGAGAGTGTGAGGGGGGAGGGGCAGAGAGAGAGAGGGAGACAGAATCTGAAGCAGGATCCAGGCTCTGAGCTGTCAGCACAAAGCCTGACACGGGGGCTCAAACCAATGAACTGTGAGGTCACGACCTGAGCTTAAGTCAGACCCTTAACCGCCCAGGTGTCCCAAGCAATATCTGATAATTAAATTAATATGAAAGTTAATATGAAATTTCACTTTAACCATTAAGGCTCATTTTCCCCCTTCCACTAAACAGCTCAAAAGTAACAAGAAGAGCTAGCTGGAGCCTCACACTTCAATGCTGCTAGTAACTAGCACAGAGGCAAAGAAGAGAAGCTAAGGGCCTGTCAACAACTCTGCACCATACAATCAAATAATGAGCCCGTAGGATTCGTCTTCTCTGTGTGTATCCAAGTTCTACAGGGCAATTATGAATAAGAAAGCAGAATTTACTCTTACGCTTTTGGGGGGATTTTCCCCACTCCCTACTGCCAGGTAAGACGAACAGCCTCATCCAGAAGATGACACGTGGCCTTGACTACTCCAAAACACCTTCAAGGAGACTGAATCTAATTTCCCTTTCTCATTCAACCATATCCTTCCTTATCACCATCAAAGAGCAGCGCTTTCTTATACAAACCCAAGGTAAGACAACTCAAGGTAAGACATTTTTTTTCTACTTCAGTCTATATCCAAAATTATACAAAGGAAAACAAAAACACCGGAAGTTGAGTTAAAAGTATGGAACTCTGGCAGCGAGATGATCCCAAGTAGTAATGGCTATCAGATATTCCGCAAGTACAAAGCTTTATATTAAAGATACAGCATGTTACGTAACGTCCACATACGGGGAGCTCTTATATTATTTATATCTATTAAAATTATGTTTTACATCTATTAAGTTTTAAAGAAAATTAAGCCTCTAATGTTTGTTCTTCTTCAATTTTTTTTTTAATGTTTTATTTATTTCTGAGAGAGACAGAGAGAGAGAGACACAGACAGAGACAGTGTGAGCAGGGGAGGGTCAGAGAGAGAGAGAGGGAGACATAAAATCTGAAACAGGCTCCAGGCTCTGAGCTAGCTGTCAGCACAGAGCCTGACGCGGGGCTCAAACCCACGAACCGTGAGATCGTGACCTGAGCCGAAGCTGGACGCTTAACCGACTGAGCCCCCCAGGCGCCCCTATTTTTTTTTTTTAATTAAGAGAGGGAAAAAAACACAAGCAGAGGAGAGGGGCAGAGGGAGAAAGAGAGAATCTTAAGCAAACTTTATGCTCCGCACAGAGCCCAACATGAGGCTTGAGTCCACGACCCTGGAATCAGGACCTGAGCCAAACCAAGAATTGGACACTCAACCAACGGAGCCACCTACATGCCCCAAGCAAATGAGTCTTAAATAGCAGCTCAGATTGTGATCTCAAGTCATGGGATTGAGCCCCATACTGGGCTCTGTGCTGACAATGCAGAGCCTACTTGGATTTTCCGTCTCCCTCTGCTCCTCCCTGCACACTCACGTGCACTTCTTCTCTCTCAAAATAAACATTAAAAAATAATAATTAAAAAAAACATTCATTATAATCTTACTACTGAAAAAATAAAAATAACATGCAAAAAGAAAAAAAAAATAAAAGCAGTTCTTACGATTTGTTAAGAAAACACTGGTCCTTGCAATCACTGTTTGCCCTTAAATGATTCCTTGGCTATGGTTAATGACCTTGAATTTCCTTTTTTTTTTTGGTAAACTTTTAATGTTTTATTTATTTCTGAGAGAGAGAGAGAGACAGCATGAGCAGGGGAGGGCCAGAGAGAGGAGACACAGAATCTGAAACAGGCTCCAGACTCTGAGCTGGTTGTCAGCACAGAGCCCAACACGGGGCTCGAACCCACAAACCGTGAGATCATGACTTGAGCTGAAGTCGGATGCTTAACCGACTGAGCCACCCAGGTGCCCCTGACCTTGAATTTCCTAAACGAGACAAGAAGTCACATGCCTTAAGTACTCTAGGTGTTAATAACCAATACCACTGCTGCTCCCACATTTATATGGCCCTTATCCACGACCTTACTCCATGTTCCTACAGGCTTGTATGGCAGGCATAGCAAGGGCTCTTATCCCTGCCTGCAGGAGGGGAGGGACAGTGGTAAGCAGAAACATTCAGGAAGACCCCAAGTTTTTGGAAGCCTAGTCCAGAAACATCTGGTTTAAACAAATTTATATGGCAATTCTGCTCTATCGAGAAATAGGGAAATGCTATACCCTCCTATGGAAGTTTAATTAGGATTGAAAAAGGATTAAAATTTGATGTCATTTTGTTCTCTTCAACGGCAGGTAACGCTTGGCACAGTGAGTATTTGGGAAGTGATGCGGATTCACTTTTAGAAGAAGATTCAGTCTGTCCAAAATGAAGTCCTCCTATCACACAGCATGTTCCTGCCCAACTCTACATGCCTACCCACAAGGCTACTTAGCGGACAAAAGGGGATGCTCTGCGGCAACCCAAACCTGTCACTGGAAGGCAGTACTGCACGTATGTGCTGGAGGCAGAGGGCCCCGGACCTCCTCCTTACCACACTGTGATGAGAGAACGAGTTTCCCGGAGCAGGCTGTGTTATGGTGCTCTGCTTCGAATTACTGAACACCAGAGGCTGCGCAAGAGAAGGAGCCTGAGATGGATCCAGATTAGAGGAGTCATTCTCCATAGAAGATGGTGTCTTCCCCAACAGAACAGCAAGGTCGATTCTAGTGTAGAGAAGGAATGTACTGAGGAATAATGACATAACATTCTAGCATTCCCAACTCACAGAGTATGACTAGATCAAAATCACTTGTCAAAAACACAAAGACTAGAAATGTTTAATTGACCAAAATAAATAATGTGTAAGAGCTACTATAGGATCTAGCTGTGTTCCAATAGCATTGTCAACCACAATAATGTTAAATACTTCAATTTAATTAAGTTAATGGATTAACAAGTATTAGTTTTAACGCAGCAGCTTCATCTTTGGACCAAAATCTACATGTTTTTAAATAAGTATTTTAATAATCAATACCTGGCATTACCAATAACTAATATTTAAAAACATACACAAGTCCACTGGCATCTTGAAGGGTCTTTGAAATTTCTCCAACTTTTGTAAAACTTCAAAGTTACCAGTGGTATAAGGAGAACACGTATAGTTGGCTCTCTAGCACAGAGCTCCTAAAACCCTTAACAGTTTCTAAGTGTTTTTTGTTATTCATAACAAGCCTCTTTCAACCAAAGTCTACACTGAGGAGGTTACTCAGGGTGGGAGGCCCCTCACAGAGCTGCAAGAAGCAGGCTGCCACCAGAAACACCAGCAATGGGATTAGAGGGTTAGAACTTTCAGCCCCAGCATACTCTCTATACCCACTTCTAGAGTCAGAAGGGGCTTGAAGAATGACTTCAACAGCCAATGGCTTAGTCAATCCAGTCTATCTATGTAACGAAAATTTAACACTCTAGAACAAGGAGACTGAGTGAGCTTCTGGGTTGGTGAATGCACTGATGCTGGTGAAATGTGCTGGGAAGGCAGCACACCCAGGGGCCCTGAGCTCTGTACCCCAGCCCCTGTCCTGCAAGTGCATCTCTTCCAACCGACTGTTGTACCTGAGAACTGGTCATAACAAACCAGTTATGGCAAGTGAAACTCTTCCCTGAGTTCTGAGTCATTCTAACAGATTTCTGAAGCTAAGGGGAGGGAGGCTGTGAGAATCCCCACATTTGCAGTCAGCCAGGCAGAAGTGTGTGGGCAGCCTGGGTGCTCATTTGCAGTGGACCTTGGAAGTATGGGTGGTCTTCTGGGATGGAGGCATCAACTAGGGTCTGTGCTAACTCTGGAACGTATCGGAATTGAACTGAATTATTGACCACTTTGTTGGTGTTCAGAGGACTGAAGAACTGGTGTCAGTAAAATGAGATTCCGGTTTCAGAGAAAAATAAGACACATCCCCTCTGGAGACGAGACCCCTAATGTCCTACTTCTAGCACATTTCATGCTTCTAAGTTAAAAGCTATCGTACCCAGGTCTAGAAATAATTCAAGAGGTTTTCCAGGGATACAAATATTCCTAGTAAGTGTATCTCCCTCTACTATTCCCAATAACTAAGGTTCAAGTTCTAGAAAGTTCATGAGCCGGATCCTAGGGGAAAAATGACCATTTTACTTAGCAGGATTAGCAGACAAAAATCATAATTATGAAGCAAGTGAAACAGCTACTGAACAGTTCCTCAAACTGAAATAAATGAAAAAATTTCCATGTTTAACTTTGCCTTACCATCATACAAGTTCTAGTGTGCTAAGTTTCAATTTAATCAGGTTGGCTTATGTAAACTAAAGGGGCTATTTTGGAGAGAATCATCTTTAAAATTGTAAAAAGTGGACTCCCATTCAGTAGATCAACTCTTATAACCCTATCAATCAACTAAAGAGGAACCTCGCGTGCTTGGTTCCCATTACCAGCAGCACCATGGGAGCTTGTGAAGGGCCACTGCTACTCTTCCTTACAGCTCTGTCACCAGGCCCATCTGGAAAAAGACACTGAACTTTACCACACACTTGCCTCTGACCAGCAGTGATTGTCACATTCTCCGCAGGCAGAGGCACTGAAGACACATTAGAGGCAGTGAAGATCTTGGTCTCAGAAAGCTGGAAAACAGAGGGATTAGTCACTTCTGGTGTTAGGTGGGCTACCGTCAGAAACCTGGTGCAGGTAAAGGGAACTAACACCGAGGGGGGAAAACCCTCAGAAAAGAGAAGCACCTAGCCGGAGGAACCCTACATGGACTGACCTCCGTTACCGTCTACATATGCTCTGTGATTTTACCGAAGGAGGAGAAAATCAAGAAACCCTATAAAATATAATGGGAGTCATGTGATATGCACAATGAACTTGCAGGAAGCTGAATACACATGCTACGCAGAAAGACAGCAAACTCTCTTATACTTTCCCATTAGAGTTCCCAATTGCACCTCTACCCAAACCAAACTTTATCTTCCACTATTCCTCTCAAAGAAAAAAAAGGTTATAGCCAAGACAAAAACCAAAATCAAAGAATTCCTGGCTTTTGAGCAGTAAGGACACAAGTGCTGGTGAACTAAGGTCTTTGTAGGGACAATTTCAACTATATGCAATTTTTGCCTTAACAGTGAATTTATTACACCTACTCTTTGCATTGTAAGACCCTAAAGTCAGGTAAAAGATTGTAGGGATGGTAAGGAATAACTCATCCCACCATTCAAAACTTGATTTGGTTTTGTTTTCACTTTTTGACTAAAATCTCTTCTCCAAAAACAGGGCATCCACTCCCCCAAATATATCATTCCCTGGAAGTTGCTTAAACAGACAAGCCACATCCTAGGAAGTATTCACAAGGCAGTCTAGCTCATTAACAACAGAAGAAATCACCCTCTAATGCTGATGGATCTGAAATTCTAAACACTCAGGTCTGGCAAACCCAAACAGTTTGACATACCCTCCGATCACCATAAAAGCTGTCTTGCCTAAGTACACACAAGCACAGAAAAATAGACTGAAAAGATATTACAACGGGACTTAATCTATGAGGACTGAAAACTAGAATTCACAACAAAACCCTGACTGTGATCAAGAACGAGCAAAATTCTTCTCCTCAGGAGCTCACGGTGCCGGCTTACGTGCCACCTCTGTGCCACTCATGTCTGAGGGGTCTGTGTGGAGTCACACTGGAAGACAGTTATATACATTCGTCCCATTTACGAAGCTGGGCTTCAGAACCAACCAGATTGTGAACTTGAGGACACGGTACTCTCTCTCTCACTTTGCACCCACCTCTAAGCCAATCAGTGCCTGAACACAAACTTAATGGCCAAACTGGCTCAAATGGAGTCATGTGCCACCAGTAGTGGTTACTCAGGCACTACCTGCCTAACTCCATTTCTGGTGCCCTACCCAACCACCATCTCTTCCTGGGGTAAATCTGACAATCAGATATTGGACTTACACAGGTGTACATGCCCTTTCCATAGTCTGGTTCCATAGAGTCCTGTTCATGCCCAGCCTCCTTCATATAACATATATGAAATGTTCTGGCTCAGAACACTATTCTGGATGTAAAAGTTTTGTGTCAGAATCTTAATGGTAAATTTTGAGGAGATAGAAACATACCCATTTCCTATCCCTAAACACCACTTATGGATAGAGGGCACTAGTGAGGAGTGACCCAGGAATACCTACGTCTTCATTCCAATCTTCAGTCCCCCACTCCTCTGCAGCGGTCCTCCATGCGCCTGGCAATAAAGGAAGAACAGTGAAGAAACTTAAGTGCTAGTACAAAGCATGTGCAAAACACACTAATGTATTAATATTTTTGGCAGCCAGAAGAGTAACCAGATTTTAGTAATCAGAAGAGATTCCTAGGCTTCAGGGGGAGGAAAAGACTATTTAGAAAGGGATACCTCAGAACACCAGGGTTTTTAATAAGATTAGGACTTCACACCTACTTCCAGGATTTGTTACACAGCTTTAACAGTGATGGGGGGTGGCGGAGCAGGGGGTTGGGGTGCAGGCAACAGGTCCAATGCTCCAGGCAACCTCTTAAGACCACTCAAGCCCTCTGCCGTAGCGGTCAACTCCAGTGAAATGGAAGCAGCCAATTTACACCAGAATGTAAATGATACCCCCTCAGCTGGTAGGAGACCACATGATGGGCAGTCTGAAAACAGGGCAGCAGTGATGCAGGAACACAAATGGCCGCCAGAGGACAGGGGAAGGGCAGTGGAGGACAGGGTTCCAAACTGTGGGCACTGACGACTATCTGCTATCAGAACTCAATGTAAAGATGCATACTCAGCAGAAGTCAAGTGTATAGATCTCATTGGTTGAACCATAAGAAACACTCACGGGTCTGTTCTTTTCCATGTCTTTTCAGAAGACATTGGACAAAACTGGAAAAGCAAACATGTCTGTTATTATCCTAACCCTGATCCCACAGAAGGTGACCTCTAACCTGCCAAGGGCACAGTATACACAACACAAGGTTACACTCGCCCCACGCTGCTCATAACAAAGTCAGGCTGGTTTCTATAGGAAAGGTCCATCAGCAGTAAAACCACCTTCCACACTCCCCTTGTTTTGCTTCATGTATACGTATCGTCAGAAAAGGAAACTATTCTAGAACCAGGATTCTTCCCTTTAACTGAAGAACCACAGTAAGAAATAACAACCTGCCTACAGAAAGGGACAAGAACACTCTTTATTTTCTTCTCTAAAACAACAGTACATACTTATTAATTCTTCAAACCTTCCTCCAAATGGAGAAAACTTCTTTTAAGAATTAAAGTCTGGGGGCACCTGGGTGGCTCAGTTAGCTAGGAGCCCGACTTCAGCTCAGGTCATGATCTCCCAGTTCACAAGTTCAAGCCCCACGTTGGGCTCTGTGCTGACAGCTCGGAGCCTGGAGCCTGTTTTGGATTCTGTCTCCCTCTTTCTGCCCCTCTCCTGCTTGCAATCTGTCTCTTAGAAATAAACGTTAAAAATTTCAAGAAAAAAAAAAATGAATATCTGGCATTCAGATATTCACTGTCACTAAGGAGAAATATCCTAATACATACAAAACCCATATAAAATTCTTCTAGGGGCACCTGGTAGGTTCAGTCAGTACAACATGCGACCCCTGATCTCAGGATTATGAACTGAAGCCCCACGCTGGGTGTGGAGATTATTTAAAAATAAAATCTTTAAAAAATATATGAAATTTCTCCAAACATTTAATAATCGAAGAACCCTATTTTGTAGAGAAAAAGACATTATGACACCTCTTCCAGGCCCATTTATAACTGCATGAGGGAAATTCCAAACCACTTAATAATGGCAATGTTCTCCAATCACACGAAAGTCCAATTTCAGTTTAGACAGATTACATTCTTTTCTCCCTCTCTGGTGACACCACTCTTCCTCCCCGTTGACAACCATCCTGCCTTGAATAAATGTAACCCAAGATATGGGTTAACACATATACATAATCCTGGAGTCACAAGTGACCCAAGAAGTTATCTCCTATTGATAGGCTCGCTCTCAAGGCAGCAATGTTTTCCTGCACTCTGGCGACTGCATCAGGGATGCAAAGTTAGAATGCAGATGCCTACTTGATCCAATACAAGACGCACAGTCATGGCCAAGAAGGCTGTACTGAAGAGGCACAAAGCAACAGAAAGAATGCAAAGGCTCTGAACAAGAGGTAAGGGTTTCCACTCTGTCAGCAGAAAGCAGTCAGTACAAATGTTAAATATTCATTAAATGAACAAAAATTTTTTAAGAAAACAGACACAGAATACGAGAAAAAACAGAGAAGGGAAAAAAAGCAGGAAAACAGAAAAATGACATATCCACAGATATTTCAATTCATAAAATCTATAAAAATATCCGGGGCAATTAGGCGCCTGGATGTATCATACCAGGAGCAGTCTCAAATTTTCGGGGATAATTTGACCCCTCAACCCCAATGAAATCAAGTCCTGAAACAAAAAAGAAAAGAAAAGAAAAAACAACCAGTGAAATTTTGCTTATAAATGAGAACATGTGCCCCCAAAACACAATTCCCACCGTACCTGTGGATATTTTAAGGATAGGTTTCAATTTCTTTAAAAAAAAAAAAAAAAAAAAGGGAATTTGAGGTTTGCTATCATGAAAACACAAAAAGAGATCATGCATGAAGGTCACTTAATACTGTGAAACTAACAACAAGAACACATCAAGCTGCACCCAACACGTTCACACAAATGAGATCAGCATCACAGTTTTTCATTCAGCCACAAATCCGATTTTGAATTCTAACCTCCCAAATCTGCTATTCTCTCCTCAGCAGAAATAAACACACACTCCATCCTTCCTTGCTTTCCAAACCAGATCCTTGCAGAAAAGAGCTAAGGCTTGCAATCTAGGACTGGGACACCATGCCTGATTTTCAATCCAGAGCTGAAAACAAATCCCTTAACATCTATTATCTTTTCTGCCAATGAGAAAAAAACCAAATAGTCAAAAACTAGTGCTCAAAAAGAGTAACTTTTGGTATTCAGACTGCTACCACGCTGCCTCTATAAGCCACCAAGAGCAACTTTATGCCTCCTATAATTTAAAAAAAAAAAAAAAAAAAAAAAATTCACAGCCAAATGGGTCCAGGGAATTAAAACTGATTTCCATTTTGTCAATAACTCAACTTCAACCTCCACCAATCGGAAAACTGTATTCAAAATGAATCTGTAAGATAGCTTGATAAATGAAAAGCAAGTAACATTCAAGACCTGAGGTTTAACATCTTGCGGGCAACAGATTAACTGTGCCAAAAACCTTCCTAAAGAGAGAGATAAACATCAATGATCTTTGAAAAGCCGCAAAGTGAATAAATGGATAAGGAGTCAAAAAGCTGAATTCATACTCTTAACACTTTACTCATTTCCCCCCTTTATAAGTGAAACATCTCAAGCTCTCCATGTATTGCTTCAGCCAGAAGGAAGCAAGTGATCTCAAAAGAATACAATACTCTGCAGCCCAGGGGCTGTTCTTATTTAAAGGGGTAAAAGGATCTTTCACTCCCAAACACATTTTGGATTGTCCCACAAATCTAACATACCCTTCCATATATATAGTCTACTCAGACACCGACACCACAAGCCTGCGAGCTAAAAACACAACCTTATTCAAATCCCGTACTACTCTTCCACACCGCGAAAACTCTTCGAGAAGCAGATCTAGAAAGCTGCGATTTCCTTCCTGTCCAGAAACTGAGATTTTCCAAAAATGAAGGTGAAAAAAGAAAACATGCCAGAAAACAAATAAACTTGACAGTGGGCTCTGATTCTGGGCCTTGTTCATCTCTCTAAGTGGTGACTTAATTAATTAATTAATTATGGATACTTTTTCAAAAGGCAAAGCTAGAAACCATAACAGAAATGCTAGGAAACACACCTGGAGCTAAGGGCAGCCACACGTTGTATCAGAAAGAGCACGGGCCCTTAGAGTTCAACAATTCTGAGTTCAAATACTAGCAAATTTCACGACCGCCCTTTCAGCGTAAGGTCTGACATGCGGAGATGACGAACAGTGTTGATTTCACAGGCGAGTACTGAAGGCCAGGTAGAACAGCACGGATAAAGTGCCCACAGGGACATAGCCAGGAAAAAAAACGCACGGTATTTCCATTGCCATCCCTTCCTCCTCTATCTCTGCACCCAAAACTATTCCTCCACCTTTTAATATGACCATAACCTCAAAATAATTATTTCCTTAGGTTTTTAAAGGCCAGAAAGAGTAAACAGTCACTCACTCGTCCCATCATCTGGTTCGAAGTGGCCAGTGTTGTTCCATGTACTGCCGCTATTATTGCCATAGTTGTCATCGGTATTGGCTGGCTCTGCATAATCAGCTGGATTAAAGGTTCTGTGGGTACAGGAAAAAAAGCTTAAAAGGGTCTCTGACTTCTAAGTAGCACCAGCAAAAATTAACAGATTCCATGGAATAATCTCAATTTATGTCTACTATTTATTTTCGGTTAGGACATCAATAATCATAATAAAATCCACACAGAATTTTGGAAAACAGCAGGTATTTGCATTCAAATGAAGTTCTGAGATAATGACCCAAGTAGTAAATGCTTATCTCTAGCACTACATCTACATACCCATCTGATTAAGTGGTCTAGAAATCTTTCTGATCACATTTTGGTTAAGGCTGCATATTATCCTCAGGGTACCAGGATATTAGCCACTCTGGGACATTATGGTAATACCTAGGGGGAAAAAATATAAAGACTTTGACATCAAATCAGTAAAACTTACCCCATTCCTTGAGCAGAAAACCTTCCTCCCCTTCTACCAGAGCCACCTTAAAGAAAAAAAAAAAAGTATTTTAGAAATTGATATAAAAAACACCTTGCCAACTGAGGCCACTCGAATAATAAATGGTTGATATTATTAGATGTTCTTTCTTTCACCCTGTAGTGTAGTTAATGTAACGCAGCAGGCAATCATTACTATTGACAGATTGTTCCTTTGCTGACCAAACTGCTGGGTTCTTAAGCAAATACATTAACATCAATGTTAAAGACTAAAGGAAACGACACCTACCTTCTTCTTTTCCACTGCCCACTCAGTAATCTCTACAATTTTCATGACTTCTCAGCAACCCAGGTAATGAGGTGCCCCGTGAATTTGTTTTCAAATAAAGACGACCCGTACAGAACTAATAAAAATACCCTGCCCCAATATCCACCCCCCCAAGAAAATGATCACCTCTTCCTCGGCCACGTCCTCTTCTGCCTCGTTCAGTGCCTCTTCCAGAAGGTCCTCCGCTCTTGGTGCCATCTATTCCGTTTTCCTGACCCCGAACTAAAATTAAAAACACAGATAGCCAAAACAGAGTCAATGGAATTTATGTAAGTATGTAAATGGCACATATAGACGGTGGTGGGGAGACAAAACCGAGAAGAGATAATGAGATGATGGGACATGATAGTTACCCGGGGAAAGGTGATGAACCACAACAGAGAGCTATATGCCAGACAACTTTAAAAGTGACTGCAAGATAATTTCATGCCAAACTGGTAGCTGTAGCTAGAAAATGCTACATGTAAAAGATACGAAGGTCTCAGAACAAACAGTGGCAAGAAAAAGATCAAAAGGATGATATAATGGTTACTAGGTCCAGCCTACCAGGGCCCTGACATCCCTGAAATCCAGACATTACTGACCCACAGCCGGTTTTGTTAAAGCCCCATGCATACACTCTCGTCCACGGCTGGCACCTCTCCCCCGTCTTGGTGGCCCACCACGTCGCCGACTATAGTCTCTGTCACGGTCTCGATTTTCTTTGCCTTCCTCGTTGGTTTCCGTTTGGCCACCATCCTTCTGTCCTGAGACTCCCTTCTTCTTCCCGACCATCTCCCACGAATGCTAAAGAAGGGCAAAGCAATCACATCTCATCAATATGGATTGCTATCGGGAAACCACAGATAAAAGGTGGGAAAACTGTTAACCATTCTCCTCTCATTATCCAACTCTAAGATACTTTCACTAATTTATGTCTGCTTAAGTGGAGGGTACAGACAAAACCTCAAAACAAATTCTATACCTATCACTGCAAAATTAAATTCCTTGTAGGGGAGGTGCTTACAGCTAATGGATTGCAAGGATCTTCCAAAAGGATCGCCAAGATCTGAATCTAGTGTAGTCACCTGGCGTATCAGTCAAAGGCCCAGTTACTGGTCCTTGTCTTTCAAGTGTGTTTCCTGGGCTGAAATTAATTTCCTGAGATTCAGTGACTCCCAACTTCTAGTCTTATTCACGTCAAGGAAAAAAAGGAAATCAAGGAAAAAAAGGAAACTAAGTTTCTAAAGGTTAACTTTGAATTAAAAATGAATCAACAGCATTTGACTCTTGGGCACACTGTCTAATCAAACCACCCAGCATTTAGGAGAATAATAACTACACCTACTCCTCAACACCGTCCCCCAACCCCACTCCCTGACACACACACACCAATTTCCTTTGCTTCAAAGACCAAGTAGCAGCCAGAAAGGTACAGCCCTACCCTGACAGAGGGGACTACCAGAAGCCTTTGGTTCCAGGTTTTACATACTGTATCCTCCCTATACTCCCTAAAGTGATATAACCCAATTAAACTTTCCCCAAAGCAGAAAAATCAAGGATTCATTCCAGAGTGCAGGAGGGAAAATCTGTGGTAAGGAAAATAAGCTAGGGGCACCTGGGTAGCTCAGCTGGTTAAGCTTCCGACTTTGGCTCAGGTCATGATCTCACAGTTCGTGAGTTCAAGCCCTGCGTTGTTGGGCTTTGGGTTGACAACTCAGGGCCTGAAGTCTGCTTCTCTCTTTGCCCCTCCCCTGTTTGCGCTCTCTCTCTCTCAAAAATAAAGTTTAAAAAAGTAAAAAAAAAAAAAAAAAAAAAAAGGAATAAACCAGAAAGTCCTGCAAAAACCCTCATTCCTCAAAAAACTAGTTTCATAAAGTTTTAAATACACACACCTTGATTCACACATATTTTTGCAGAAAATATGTACAAACAAAAATTCCCAAACACCAAGACCATCATGTCTTTACTATCCTAGTTACCATCTTAAACAACAATGACCCAGTGCTCACTAATATCTAAAAACTTTCAAGAATATGGACCAAGTAGAATATGCAACGACTATTAATTTTTCCAGGATTGAGAATATTGTGGTCATATAGGAAAGTATCCTTTCTCGACAGGAAGCATGCTGCAGAAGATTAACGATGTCTACAACTTACTTCTAGACAATTCCAAACATCCATCAATGGATGAATTAAACAAAATGTGGTATACACATATAATGAAATACTATTCAGTATTAAAAAGGAGTGAAATTCTGACACATGCCACAATATGGATAAACTCCCAAAACACTATGCTAAGTAAGAAGACACAAAAAGACAAATATTTCATGATTCCACTTACATGAGGTACCTAGAATAGGCAAATTCATAGAGACAGAGAACAGAAAAGGTTACCAGGAGCTAGGAAGAGGGGAAAGGGAGAGATACTGTGTAATGGACAGTGTTTGTTCGGGAAACGAAAAAGCCCTAGAGATGCATAAAGCTAATGATTGCACAACATGGTCAGTGTACCTAATGGCACTGAATTATATGCTTAAAAATGGTTAAAATGAGAGGCGCCTGGGTGGCTCAGTTGGTTGAGTGTCCAACTTCGGCTCAGGTCATGATCTCGTGGTTCGTCGGTTCGAGCCTTGCATCGGGCTCTGTGCTGACAGCCAGCTCAGAGCCTGGAGACTGCTTCAGATTCTGTGTCTCCCTCTCTCTCTGACCCTCTCCTGCTCACGCTGTCTCTATCTCTCAGAAATAAATAAAACATTAAAAAAAACGGTTAAAGTATTATAAATATTTTTATTACAACTTAAAAAACAAGCTAAAAATACATTTAAAATTATTGTAAAATCATATCCCTGCTATCTATTATTTTTTTAATTTTTTAATGTTTTTTATTTATTTCTGAGACACACACACACACACACACAGCGTGAGCAGGGGAGAATCAGAGAGAGTGGGAGACACAGAATCTGAAAACAGGCTCCAGGCTCTGAGCTGTCAGCACAGAGCCTGACGCAGGGCTCGAACCCACGAACCATGCGATCATGACCTGAGCTGAAGTCGGATGCCCAGCTAAGCCACCCAGGCGCCCCCATATCCACACATTCTAAAGAGTCTACAATAATTTACTAACAGGTTCTGAAAAGACTAAGATCCATCCAGGCCCCGGTAGCTCCTTGTTGCCTGCTCCTGCCACCCTACAGCTCCTGAGTCATTTTAGGCTCACGGCAACATCAGTAAGTAACAGTGCCCCTATTATAACGAAATCTGCATCAGAAACCCTGGGAACTACATTCAAAATAGCTTATAGACTTTTCAGCTTGTTGGCCTCAAAACATGGCAAGTTTCAGAAAACTGTCATCTTTTCTCCTCTCTATGGTACGCACCAGCTTCTGGGACTACCTGGGTGCTGTAAGGAAAAGGAATCGCTACAGTCTTTCCAAAAGTGCTGCCAGTTTTCTGATAGAATCTCATCCACCCAAATACATCCGGCACCCTGCCTGCAGCTGATACTACTCCCAACTGGTTTCACCAGCAGCTGGCTTATTTGTGGCATAACTCTACATTCTCTAGTGTATTTTCCTTTTTGATACCATGGAAGGTTAGATTTGTAGCACTAGGCAGAAAATGGTGGAAGGTGAAACAAAACGTGACTTTTACAAATTGATTAATTTTTAAAGATCCAGCTCAGTTGATTAAGCATCAAACTTTTTTCAAAATATTTTTAAAATATTTATTTTTGAGAAAAAGAAAGAGACGGAGTGTGAGCAGGGGAGGGGCAGAGAGAGGGACAGACACAGAGTTCAAAGCAGGCTCTAGGCTCTGAGGTGGGGCTTGAACTCACGAACCGTGACACTGTGACCTGAGCCGAAGTCGGATGCTTAACCAACTGAGACACCCAGGTGCCTCCATCAGACTCTTGATTTAGGTTCAGGCCATCATCTCACAATTCATGAGACTTAGCCCCACATCAGGCTCTGCACTGACAGCAAAGAGCCTGGTCAGGATTCTCTCTCTCCCTCTCTCTGCTCCTCCCCTGCTCCTGCATGCACTTTTTCTCTCTCCCTGCTCAAAAACAAATAAACTTGAAAAAAAAAAAAATCTAAACTTTTAAAAGGCTTAAGTACTCCCATGTCCACCCCCTACCCCAAAATCATACACAATTATTCTAAAGTAAACTCAAAATAACCCAGAGGCTCTATTATCTGATTATCCAGGCAATTATCTTCAAATAAAACCAATAATGTAAAATCTAAGACCACATTTTTTTAAAGTAAATTCTATACTCTGAGATCAAGAGTCACATGCCAACTGAGCCAACCAGGTGCCCCTAAGACATTTTGAAGAGAAAAATCCACAAATTTAAATTCAGCAGTTAAAAAAAAGTTTTCTAGTGGGGCACCTGGGTGACTGAGCTAAGCACCTGACCCTTGATTTTGGCTCAGGTGATGCTCTTGTGGTTCAGGGGATCGAGCCCCATGCTGGGCTCTACACTGACAGCACACAGCCTGCTTGGGATTCTCTCTCTCTCCCTGCCCCTTTCCTGCTCCCGAATGCACATGCTCTTTCTCTCTCAAAATAAATAAAAGGTTTTCCATTACTATTTCCTGGTGTCTCAAGAAAACTGACAAGTCTCCAACATTTAGTCAACATGTAACACCAGTGAACTGACCTCTGTAAAGACGAACCTTTGTTATCTACCCCAACCAAAGATCCCCACTATAAGACCGAGGAAATGAAAATCAGTTCAAAATGATATACTGCTCATTAAAACTATAAAGTTCTCTATGAAGCACCAGAGGAACACCCCAAAGGTTCGTAAGGCAGAATCCCTGTTCTTAAGGGACTAAACAATTTGGGACAATGATAAGATGAGCACAATAATATAGGAATCTCCTTAAGTAGAAAAGAGAAAAAGTTAAATAAGTGAAATTCTAGCGCAAGAGCTCCTCCAAGATAGCTCCTATCATCTCCTGGGTGATCAACAGGCTGTTAACTCTTTTTCTGCTACCTCAACAGAAATAAATTTAAGCAATCAAAATGTACTATAAAATGTAAAGGTGATACTATGATAAAGTCTTGAAATCAAAATCCATTTGTTTATGACTCTGTTCAACAGCAATGAAACAGGCAAAAAGAATGTTCTATGATTAGTAACTAAGGCTGTTATATACCATTTCTAATTCAGACTACCCCAGTCTCGAAAACAGTCACTAGCCGGGAATGAATAATTTATTCTGGCCTAATTAAGAGAGATGGATTTTATCTGTTTTCTATTTATTGTACGTAAATTTTAGTTATTTGCCACCTGCAGTAAACAACCTCCAGGACTCTTCTCTGCTCCATTTGTAGAATAAGGTTCTCTCCTTTAAGTTAAGTTACTCCACTTGCTATTTTTAGAATATTCTGAGCTTCTCAGCCAGGGACCCACTTTCTAGAATGCTCTATTAACACTCTACCGTATCTGGGTTTCCTTCCAGTAGGACATTGATGGCTCTGTTGACATCTCCATTGCAGTCATGTAAAGCAATGACACATTCATCCTGGTTCTTGCCTGTGATATCAATCAACTGAAAGAGAAAAATCAGCAAACATCACAAACAAGCTTGCACTCTTCATAAAAAGAAACCAGGTGAAGGAAAGAGAGAAGATACCAGCTGAGTCTGAAAGAACCCCAGGCTTAAAAAAGTAAATTACACAGAATTTTGGTATTCTAATTCAATAAGCAAAATATTAACACCTACGACTAGAGATGGGTATTAACAATAAACAACAATAAAGTAGCTTATAGAGAATCAGACCCAGAAGCTCATAGGGTCCAGCATATCATGAATTTCTACATTTCCTAGATGCCACAACTCCTCCGAGTTGCTATAAAAATGGCATCAACAAAATCATACAATAAACAAGAAGTTAAAAATAAAACCTTTGCGAAATGGTAGCTATCCAAAGGAGTATGGTATATCAGACAACAAAAGCATTTATTTATTGGCTTAACCTATTATGTTTCAGGTCATAATTCTTTTAATACCTACAGCAAAACGTATCCTAGCAGACATCTATCATCAAACTATGCTTTAATCCTGACGTCTTTTTCCATTACTTCCAGCAATTAGAATACACTCACTTGTTTCACCTTTTCCTCAAAGTCAGCATCATTATGGTCTGAAATCATCTGTGCAAGTCGAATCTGTTCCGCAGTGGCCTAGGAATGGAGATGAGTTCAAGAAACCATGATCAAGAGACACCAGTTTAGAGAAATAAGAGGGACCTATGTAGTCCATAATCCACCCCACCTCTCAGCCCTATTTCTTTCTCCTTGTTACAAATGACCAATAAAATGCCAACACCAGTTAAGATGCTTACCTTTCCAAAGTGACAAAAAAATAAACAGTGAATCTGTCACCATTCCACTCTATAATCCAAAGCAGGGAGCTTTTTCACCAATGTTCAGTTAAAGCAGCTCCCATTGTGGGATCACAACACCTCTTCTAAACATTTGTGCCTTAAATAACTGACATTAATATATTTGCAAAGTCATGTGTAAACCCTGTTCCTGTTTCTGCAAGGACCGATGCCACCCTCTTATTTCTGACCTGATGACAACCTGAGATTCAGTCTGAGGGAAATGCTACCATAGAGATACAAAGCACAGGACCCATTCTCTCCAAGTGTCATAACACAGGATTAAACAAAAAGCAAGCGTGCCCATCACGGCCTCTACCATTAACAGTCATCAGGCCCTAAGTAAAATGAGGAGAGGCAAGGACTAGAAAACAAAAAAAAACCCTCAGACCAATAATCCAGAGCACAGAATGATGCTGCATTGGATGGAAACCATATCAATCAGCACTGCTGGCGATGGATCCCTTGAGTTCTTTACCTGTGGCCGCTGCTTGTGCTGTGTCTGGTTTTGGTTTTGAGGTTGTTCCCAGTTTCCCCGGGCTCGGTTAGTGCCCACCGACGTCATCATTTACAGTATATACAAATAACAGTATTTACAAGGTAGGATACTGAAAGATTAAAAAAAAATTCAGATGTTAAATGTGGGCCAAACAGGTTTTCAACCTCTTTCATCAGCACTTTCACCAAACATGCTCATCATCCAAGAAGAGTAACTTGTTCTTGAGACCTACTTGGTTTGATAAATTCCTTAAGAAACAATTGCTATTAGTCCATTTTTATAGAACAAGAAATACATAAAGGGTATGTGAAGTTTTTTTTAAGTTATGGGCAAGGTTTGGTTACTAGTCCCCTTACAGGCAGCTTTGTCAAGTTTTGCGAAACAATGTTAATAATCAAAAGCTTTCTACATACAAATGACTAAAATCCCTTTGAGAAAAGGAAAGATAATCAGCAAAACCTGGAAACAAAAGCCTTCCAGGAAGGGGACTTAATCTATACTCCAAATAAAAACAATTTAAAATACCAAACTCATCTACCTATGAAAACAGCCCTACCTCCCTTACAATTCGTTGCTCGGGAAAGGACAAGCTCAAGTCTAGACTTTCTCCCTCACTCTCCTCATGCATGGACTGCTCCTATAATCTTCAACAAGGCAAGTATTAGCCCCAGTGACTTTGTTGAAGAATCTCAGTTCCCTCGATAATTCTATCACACTATTTTTGTGACTACTTTCTGTTGCTCTCCTAGTCCACAGTTCCGAGGCACCAGAATTGCAATTACCCTTTACCACTCACCTTAATATACAGAGAATTCCAAATCTGCCCCAAACCAAAAGCATCTAGCACAAAGCTTTATTTGGAAGGGCTTCTATGATATCATTTTAAACTTGAGACATTATTGCCAGCAAGAGGACTTTGTTGAACCAGAGAACACACAGGGCGCCTTCACAAAACCAGAATGGTTTTTGTTATTAACACTTCCAGCAGGCTAGGATTCTCCCGAACTTGAATTCCTTCCATTCATACTTTGCTTTAAAACGCAACCTCAGCTGCTGCATTTAGTAAACAAAGACTCATCGACAGGGTGCTCAAAATCAGATGTTACTCTGCATGGTTTTATTCCCTTCCAAAGAGAGTAGGTTTTTATTTTCTGCTCGACATGTAATTTTTTTTTCATTAATGAAATTTTATATGGGATAATTCTAGACTACTCAAAAGCCACTGCTGGATTTGAAGGAGAGTAGACCGGGCTTCTGAAGAAATACAGAAGAATTAATTATTAGGGAAGTGAAATCTTACTGGTTTCTGAGGTCTCAAAGAAAACTAACTTCCCTGCAGATAAATTCTTCACCCAAGTGGACCAATAGGCTGCACAGGTCTCCTTTTTGATGCAGTCATTCAGAATGAAGAGTTTTACATTCTCTATCATCAAAAGTTTTAAGAAAATTTCAGAGCTAATTCTTTAACCCTTACCTCTTTCCCCTACACACGTGCACACAAAGGACTTTACGTAAATATTTCTAGCTACTACAAGACTATTTGCTACACGAATAGTCCATTTTCCCAGACTAGTCAAGTTTCAACACACACAACTAGTGTTCTTTAACCAGTACCCCCGGATTCAAATCAAAGAAAAAAATTAAAATTAGACAAAAACACTTATAGTTAAATAATCGGTTCTAAAATGAAATTTCTAATGGGAATAAACACTCCTGTAACTTACAAACATTGACTGCTTTCTACTTCGTGTGTGATTTCAACTTGAAAGCATTACGTTAATACTACAGATTATGAACTGCGTGATTGACAATATGGACTGCATATACCATACCGGTCAATAAAGATATATTGAAAAGTCATCTTGAAAGCCACATAATTAGTCAAGGGGGGAAAAAGTCCAGAAGACTCCCTCTCCCTCAATTTCTCTCTTACAAGTGCTTTGAAATGTGTGACTAAGAAAATTTTACCACCTAGGTAGTAACACTGAGCAGCAGGTCAAAAACAAATGATCTGGGATGGTTCACTGGAGGGCACAAAATTAGTAGCCTTCTCATAGCAAGCAGGGACACATACCTAGAGTTATCACAGTGGAGAGGAAGAATCTTGTTAAGTACTTTTCCTTAGAAAATAAAAATATTTATGGGCAACATGTGAGAAGTGTTGGAGACCAAGGAAAAAGTGCAGGAATAGAGGTTTCAACACAGGAGTGCCCTTGACCATTTTTTGAAGACCAGCTACTTAAAAAAATAGCCAAAGAAATTTTACAGAAAAAAATAAACATCACGTATTTATTGAGTATCTCCTATACGTCCAGTACTTTAGAAAATACAAAAGCAATAGGACTTGGTTACTGCCCTCAGGGAGCTTACAATCTAAGTGGAGGAACAATCGAGACACTGAAGCTGGACTGGGGTAAGGCTTGCTACCTGGAACAGAACGGCTAGTTCCCCGGGATGCTCTGTGGAAACGACCCCTGCATCCCCTCCTCCATAACCGTGAACCTCATTTTAAAGAGCATACTTGCCAGTTAGGACATTTAGCAACAAGGGGCTCTAAAAACCAGCCAGGACACAGGCCACGTTAAGGTCTTTCATCCTCAGTGACACCACAGCAGAACCCGCTGCTCACGAGAGACGCGATCACCGGCACGGTCCGCTCTCTTAGGGACAATGGTGTGGGGTCTCAACCCCGTTAGAGCAACCCACACGTAACTGCCGCGTTCCGGGGCTCGGTGATGCTGGCTGTCACGGACCCCCATCACCTGCCTGCAAGTCCCACCTCACGTCCCCAAGGCGGGACAGGGACGGTGAAAGGGGGAAGAGGGGGACGAAAAACGGATTTCTCCATCTAATAATCGGGGACACTCAGAGGCAAAAGGCGGTAACAACAACAAAAAGGGCCTGTTCCCGTGGGGTCTTTCCTTCCACAACACCCTACACCAGAGGTGGCTACTTTTCAAGAAGGGTGGAGGAGCGGTCTCCTGTTTGTGACATCAGTTTGCACAGCCGTTTAGGGACTGTCCGCAAAGTGAAGGGTCCGAAAAAATTCGCGATTCCTGTCCTATTATGAGGGAACGAGCACCCCGGTGCTCCAGTGACGTCCCCAGGCGGAAGACACCCTGCGGGGGCCGGCCCGCCCAGCTTCCCCACCAGCAGGCCAATTGTCCGGAGCCCCCCAAAGTACAGCGGGGGCCCCGGGCAGCCTGCGGCGGCGGCGGAGCAGCCATGCCCCGGGCCGGGGCGCCGAGAAAGCAGGCCGGGCGGGGAGAGGAGCTGACAAAGAGGCCGCCGGCGGGCAGGGGCCGCGAGCCCACGCGTGGAGGATGGGAGGCTCGCCCCGCTCGGCGCCACAGCGGGAGCTCCCGGGGCCAATCGCCGCCTCACCTCCCACCCGGAACAAATTAATCCTCCGCACTCCGAACTGAGGGCCACATGGGGGAGTTTGGGGCAGCTCCACCCCGCCGTCCTCCCTCCCCCCGCCACCCCCAAACTAGGCCGGATCCGGATCCGAGAAGGCCCGCAGCGGGCTGCAAAGCGAGGCCGGCCCCCGCGGCGTCCTCACGGCAGCGGCCGGGCCGGAGAGAGCCCTACCTCAGGCGGGGCCCAGGCCGCGCTCGCTCGCGCTCTTCCTCGCTCTCCCCGCTGAGGCTCTAGCCGCATGGCCCCCCCCTCCGGCCGCCCAAGCCCCGCCCCGGCCACGCTCCCAAATCGAGGCCCCGGCTCCGGCGCGGCCCACTAGGCCGCAAATCCAACCATAAACAAAACCTCCGGCGGCCGACTTGGGTGGGGGGGGCTAGGGCGCCGGGCTCACACGACCGGGAGGGGTGTCCAGTGGGGGAGCTCACGGGGCGGGGGGCCGACCGAGGGGGGGGCCCGGCGAGGTACGGGAGAAGGGAGGGAGGGAAAAGGGAGACCGCGGATTTAAAGGGGCCGCGGACAATACCCGGCCCCGCCGCGCTGCCGCTGCCGCCGCCGCCGCCGCCAACGCCGCTGCGCTCCCAACTTTACCTCAGTCTCCTCCACACTGACACCCCGGGCCGCGCCGCCCCTGTCACGTGATGTAAGGTTCTCTCCTCCCCACCCCCTCCCTCCTTTCCCCTCGCGCGCTCGCTCTCGCGCCTTCCCCCTCCCACTTGCCTGCCTGCGTCCCCCGGCACGTGACGCGAAAAGGGACGCGCACGCAAGCGTGCGCGCGCTGCCTCGCCACGAGCCGCGGCGCTGCGGTTCCGCGTGTCCGCCCCGCCCCCGCCACGTGACGCGCTGTCGGCCCTCGCTTCCTGTTCCTGGCGTCGTCCGGCGTCGTCCGGCGTCTCGGCGCGCGCCGCTTGCGGGGCCGGTGCGGGCTTGGGTCACGTGCTGGGGGCAGTGGGAAGGCGGAGTTCTTGCTTCCCAGGCCCCTGTCCGCCATGTTTTCAGGCCAGCTGAGCGTTTGTGTCTCCCCGTGAGGAAATGGCCGGGGAGCTTCGGGGAGCCCAGGCGCCGGGGCCTCGGCGGAGCCCGGGCTGACCCGGAGCGGTTGTGCGCGGGGCGGGAGGCCATGGCGTCCGGCAGTAACTGGTTGTCTGGCGTGAACGTCGTGCTGGTGATGGCCTACGGGAGCCTGGTGAGGAGAGCCCGCGTCCCGGTCGTCCGCCTCCAGCCGCTCGCTCGCCTGCGCCTTCCCCGAGCTGGGGCTCGGACCGGCCCGGGGAGCGCTGGGGGCCGAGCGCCCCGTCTCTCCGCTCCCCTCTCCCCGCGTCCCCCGGAGCGGCCCTGAGCGCCCGCAGCTGGGGTTGGGGTTTAAAGGGAAGGCGCGCCCATTCTTTTTTTTTAACTTTTTTTTTTAATTAACGATTCCGTTCTTTTTCCCACGTCTCGGACAGGTGTTTGTACTGCTATTTATTTTTGTGAAGAGGCAAATCATGCGCTTTGCAATGAAATCCCGAAGGGGACCTCATGTTCCGGTGGGACACAACGCCCCCAAGGTAGGTCCTTAAGGCAAGAGGTGGGCCTGGTCCTGCAGCTCTGTCAGTGTTTGGAGTTGAGGTGGCCTTCGCCTGGGAGACGACTTTGGCTCCCGAGTTTCCTTGTCACCCCCCCGCCCCCCGCTCTGCCGTGTAGACGGGGGAGCCCGCCGCTGCGGCACAGCGTGCACCTGACGCGGGGCTGCAGTTCTTGCCTCCGCCCAGTGATTTCTGTTTCAAGGTTTGCGTTAGGGCGTCAGGTGAGCCCCAGGTCACCGAGAAGGGCCGCCTCTGAAGAACCTTCCATTCCGGAGGGAGGGTCTCCTCAGTCCCCGGGCTCCGTCCTGTGTGTTCGCAGCTGAAACCTGAAAAGGAAACCGCTCACCCCAGGACCTGCGGAGAGTGAATGTCCGAGGGGTTTTTATGCCCGTACTGCCTCTGGCCCCCGCGCTCCTTTCCGTGGCGTGACGGGATCTCCTGGCGAAATTTTCCTCCGTCTCCCAGACTCCTTCCTGAGCCCCCTGTGTCTGTAGCTAACCGCCTTTGTAGCGTGTCCACAAACCTAAGGTGGAAACCGGAGGTCTCGGTGCCGCCGCCCCCTCCCCCCCCCCAATCCTGCTTCTGTCTGCGGCTTCTGGGTAAGAACTTTGGTATGCTTCTGATCCAAGGATCCAGCTGGGATCCGGCTCCCCACGTTAGATTTCCAGCCTCTGGATGTGCTGTTACTGGGGGTAGAATGGTCCTGGCTCTTCTCTGGGATAGCCGATTTGCTCTTTTTTTTTTTTTAATTTTTTATTTATTTCTGAGAGAGAGACAGCGTGAGCAGGTGAGAGACAGACGGAGACACAGAATCTGAAGCAGCTCCAGGTTCTGAGCCTTCAGCACAGAGCCTGACACCGCGCTCGAACCCATGAACCATGAAATCATGACCTGAGCCAAAGTCGGATGCTCAACCTCAACCGACTGAGCCACCCAGGCGCCCCTGATTTTCTCTTTAGATCTGAGCCCAAATGTTATTTTCTCCGAAGAGTGTTCACTACCTGTTTTAAAGTAGGTGATCTTTTTTGTTTTCCCCAGTATCCTGTTTTTCTAGATACCGTTTTGTCACAGATTTTCTTCTACGTTTGTCTACTTGTTTAATGCCTGCCTTCCTAGGCAGGAAGCTTCAGGAATGCAGGCACCATGCAAGTTCTGGTCACCAAGGTAAAGCCAGGACTTGCGTATAGTAGGTACTCAAAATGGGTTACGGAGTGATAAACAGGTTAGTGGGTGAACTGGAGCTAGTACATGGTTCCCTCAATTCCTAGATCAGCATCCTTTGAATAACCAGTGCTGTTAACCTTCCTTTTTTTTGTTTTTTGTTTTGTTTGTTTTTTGTTCTTTGCTGATGTATCTAGTGGAAAAGCTTAAGGAACATTTCGTGGTTTAAAAACCAGACAGTGCTTCTCCCACATTCCCTCAGTTCTCCAGATGTCACCTGCCTTCCATTAGAGGGGTTTGGGGTTGCCTACCAGTATACCATGATCCAATCAAAACTTTGATTACTGGGGTGCCTGAGTGGCTCAGTTGGTTAAGCGTCCAACTTCCGCTCGGGTCAGGATCTCACAGTTTGTGAGTTTGAGCCCCACGTTGGAGCCTCTGCTGGTAGCTCAGAACCTGGAGCCTGCTTCAGATTCTGTGTCTCTGTCTCTCTCTGACCCTCCCCCGCTCACACTCTGTCTCTTTCAAAAATAACAAACATTTTTAAAAAAAATTTTTAAGCTTTGATTAATTTGGAGTTTCCTGGACTAGGTTAAGATTCCTTTTACTTTAGGGGTGCCTGGGTGGCTTAATCGGTTAAGCGTCCGACTTTTGCTTGGGTCATGATCTCGCAGTTCGTGGGTTTGAGCCCCGCGTCGGGCTCTGTGCTGACTGCCGGCTCAGAGCCTGGAGCCTGTTTCAGTCTGTGACTCCCTCTCTCCCTGGCCCTCCCCTGCTCACGCTGTCTCTCTCTCTCCTAGAAATAAATAAAACATTAAAAAAAAAAAATTTAAAAAAAAGATTCCTTTTACTTTAAAAATTCTCATTTAAATTTGCATTCAGCAGCAGCTCTTCCTGCCCATTGGTCCTCCCTCTGTGCTTTAATAAAATCAGGTTTTTGCACCAAAAAATAAAAATATATAAATAAATTTGCATTCATTGCTCGTGAAAGTGGAAGTTAGTAAAATTTGTTGGGAAATAACTGGGTATTATCTAGTAAGATTGCACATGTGCCTAGTTCATAGCGCAGCAGCTCATTCTTAACATAGAGAAATTAATTTCTGTTCACCAGAAGACGCGTAAGAATATTCACGGGAGTGCCTGGGTGGCTCAGTTGGTTAAGTGTCCAACTTCAGCTCAGGTCATGATGTCACAGTTCCTGAGTTTGAGCCCTGCATCAGGCTCTCTGCTGTCAGCACAGAGCCTGCTTAGAATTCTGTTTCCTTCTCTCTCTGCCTCTCACTCAAAAATAAATAAAACATTTTAAAAGTTAAAAAAAAAATATTTGTGGCAATGTTTGTGATAGTTCTATACGAAATTCTTACTCCAGGGGTGCCTGGGTGGCTCAGTCGGTTAAGCGTCCAGCTTCAGCTCAGGTCATGATCTCACGGTTCGTGGGTTTGAGCCCTGTGTCGGGCTCTGTGCTGACAGCTCAGAGCCTGGAGCCTCCTTCAGATTCTGTGTTTCTCTCTCTCTCTCTGACCCTCTCCTGGTCATGCTCTTTTTCTCTTTCTTTCTCTTGCAAATAAATAAACATTTAAAAAAAAGTCTTAGTCCGTATGTCTACTTGAGAACACATCTTTTTTTTGCACTTATTTTTGAGAGGGAGAAAGTGTGCAAGAGAGGAAGGGGCAGAGAAAGAGGGAGACAGAATCCAAAGCAGGCTCCAGGCTCTGAACTGTCAGCACAGAGCCCCATGCGGGGCTCAAACCCACGAACCATGAGATCATGACCCTAGCCGAAGTCGGATGTCACCCAGGTACCCCAATTCTAAAGCACTAAAAAAGTCACAAACGTGAGTGAATCTCAAAAACATGCCGAGTGGAAAGAGCCAGAAAGCATTCACAAATAAGTATCTACCATTTTGTTCCATTCTTTTTGTGTGAAATTCTAGAATACACAACTGTATCAATAGAAAGTGCGTAATTATTGCTTGGAGCAGGGAAAGAGGTTGACTGCAGAGAGACATGAACATTTTGGGGTGATGGAAATCCTGTATCTTGGTTAGAATGGTGGTTGAGTGGGTGTATTCATTTGTCAAACTCAGTCCACACAAATTGGTTGCATTTTATTCCATGTAAGTTTAACCTTGTTAGAGTATTTTAAGTTTTAAAAAGATAAGTTGCAGAGGATTTAAAAAGTATTTTTTCAATTGTGTGAAGTTTGAAACCAGGCAAAGGTAAACAGCTTGTTCAGGTTGATATGTGATAAAACAGTGAAGAAAAGTAAGATTGTTGACAAATGAAGATTGGGGGGTTGCATTCAATTGGAGCTAGGCACACAAGGCTTCAGAGTCTGGGAATGTTCTAGTTCATTGCCAGGACAGGGTACACAGGTGTTCATCTTCACGATTTTCACGATGTCCGTAACGGTTATTCTGAGCATGGTCTATTTCACAGTGGAAGTTTCTAAAAAGTTACAAGAAGAAGAATCTGCTGGGGCTCTGGCAACCCTCTTAAAGTGAGAGAGATGAATTAAGTGTACTCTAGAAGAAAGCTTTTAGAAGTCCTGTGATCCACCAGGTAGGGTAGTCCCCAAACTATTATAAACCATATACAGGTATCGTCACAGATTTTTAGGTTATGATTTCCAGTTGCTGTCCATTTTTTCTTTTCCTCTGGAAGTTCTTTATAGCACCTAACCAAGATTCTAAATCCAGTTGAGTCAGAAATCATGTTGATGCTGTAGCACTTAAAGAAATTCTGGCAGGATAAAAGATCTAGTTTAAAGGGTTGTTCATGTGGCTCTGTCATTTGAGCATCAGGCTCTTTATCTTGGCTAAGGTCATGATCTTGTGATTCGTGGGTTCAAGCCCCGCATGGGGTTCTGTGCCAACAGTGCAGAGCCTGCTTGGGATTCTCTGTGCACCCCCCGCCCCTCCCCTGCTCACACACACACTACCTCTCTCTCTCGAAATAAACTTTTTGAAAAAATCTAAGAAAAGATCTAGCTTAGAGATGCAAGTTTGGGGACGTTCTTAGAGAACCCGATTCCATCCTTAAATGGTTTAGTCTGACCCGGCGATGTTATCAGCCAGATGAACATTTTTTACGCTGCTTTTTTTGTAGTTCACTTGCTCTGGCCCGTTTCCAAGCGGATAGGAAGTAGTGTCCAGGATAAGTGATTGCACATTCTCTTCTCTGTGTGAACAGGACTTAAAAGAGGAGATTGATATCCGGCTGTCCAGGGTTCAGGACATCAAATATGAACCTCAGCTCCTTGCAGACGGGGATGCGAGACTGCTGCAGCTGCAAGTACAGGGGAATCAGAGTATGTGGCGCCCTCGAGGATGCTTGAAGGAGGGGTCCCACGCTTGAGGGAGGGGTCCCACGCATTCAGAATTGCTTTGCCTTCTGGGTTGTGAGCCTAGCTGCTGGGCCCCTGTGGCTCCTCTGTTGCTGGGCGTATGACAGATGCGGGGAGGCAGTGTTAGCTGGCTGGAGTTTGGATGGCCAGTCTCTTTCTCAACAGGTTGCTACAACTACCTATACAGGATGAAGGCCCTGGATGCCATCCGTGCCTCTGGTAAGGACGGCTTGATGTGAGTCTGAGGGTCTTGAAAGGTCATGGGGAGAAGGAGACCTCCTTTGTCTATATTAGATCTAATGCTTTATCTTCCTCCCTGGCTCGGAAGAATTTCCTAGAGTTTGGAGAGTACTCAGTTATGTTGTCTAAGGAAATGATGGTGGCAAGTTCTTTCATTTTCAAAGAATGAATTTGTTTTCTTGTTTAGACTTTTAGTTTCATGAACTGAATGGTGGTAATTTGCTTGATTTTCCACAAAAGACAAGTGACATACCCTTTCTCAGTAAGACCAAGATAAATGGTTCTTGAATTTTTTCTATTTCATGATCATTGTCAAGTATGCTTTGTTTGTGCTGCAACGTGGTTTCTGTCTTAGACCTGGGGTGAGTAAATAGGGGGTAAATGGGAGGGAGACACTGTCATGGATCATAGGTGGAGCCTACGGGTGGATTGCCAGCGCCATGGGACCGCTCAGACACAGCTCTGGATCTCCAGTGGTCTTCATTCTGTTAGAATTTACCCCTGACTGCCTCATTGGACCCATTTCTAAGTTTGAGAAGTGAACTAGAAAGACTAACGAACGGGAGAAGGGTTATGATTGTGTGATTATCTTCTCAGAGATACCGTTCCACGCCGAAGGCCGGCATCCCCGTTCCTTAATGGGCAAGAACTTCCGCTCCTACCTGCTAGATCTTCGGAACACTAGTACTCCCTTCAAGGGTGTGCGCAAGGCCCTCATCGACACTCTGCTGGACGGCTATGAGACAGCCCGCTATGGGACAGGGGTGAGCTGCCCACTTCTTCCTTTAGGGAGCTGAAGGAACATCCCAGCCTGAGAGAGCCTCACTCTTCCCTCCTCTTCCCTCAGGTCTTCGGCCAGAGTGAGTACCTGCGCTACCAGGAGGCCCTGAGTGAGCTGGCCACCGTGTAAGTGTGGAGGGTGTATGCTGGCGACTGCGGCAGTGCCGGCCCGCCCCAGCGACGTGCCCTTCATGAGCAGTAGCGACCAAGTCAGGAGGACAAGCCGTCTCATTCTGCCTTGCTTGCCTCTGAATGTGTGTGCACGGCTCTATGGGAGAGTAGGAGAAGCCTCGTCTACTTTTGTGCCAGCTCCTTTTTGTTTTAGTTCAGCTCAGTGAAACGTCAGAATTAGTGTGACATGTAGATCGATAAAGGGAATAAAGTTAGAGCACCTGGGTGGCTCAGTCGGTGAAGCATGTGACTTCCACTCAGGTCATGATCTCACAGTCTGTGGGTTTGAGCCCCACGTCAGGCTCTGTGCATCTTGGAGACAGCTTGGGATTCTCTCTCTGTCCCTCCCCTACTCATGCTCTGTTTCTTTTACTTTCTCAATGTTTAAACGGTTTTTAAAAATTTTTTTTAAAGAATAACTTTTTTTTTTTAATTATTAGAGGGAGAAAGAACATGAGTAGGGAGAGGCAGAGAAAAGAGACACAGAATCTGAAGCAGGCTCCAGGCTCTGAGCAATCAGCACGGAGCCTGATGTGAGGCTCAAACTCACACACCACGAGATCATGACTTGAGCCAATGTCTGACACTTAACTGACTAAGCCACCCAGGTACCCCTGTGGAATAAAGTTCTTGTTTTTTTTAAATGGTGACTGGTCCCTGGACTTAAAAAAAATTTTTTTTTAAATGTTTACTTTTGAGAGAGACTGTATAAGCAAAAGAGGAGCAGAGAGAGGGGGAGATACAAAATCCAAAACAGGCTCCAAGCTCTGAGCTCTCAGCACAGAGCCTGACACGGGACTGAAACTCAGGAGCTGTGAGATCCTGACCTGAGCTGAAGTCAGAAGCTTAACTGAGTGCCCCAGACGCCCCGGGAATAAAGTTGTTCAATACAGAGATTCTTTCTCTTTCAGGTTCCAGTGTTTTCCTTTTATGTCTTGGTCTGATAAAAGTAACACGTGCCACCCATTTTTATCACCACTCGTAGCTTTAGGAACCTTGTTTGAAATTAAGGACATCACTAGAGTATCAGTTGAGTTTCTGTGTTATATGAATAAAGACTTTTATCTGGCAGTGTTTTAAATGTCCACTAACGTAGTTTTGTGATGATGTTTATGCAGATGTTGAAAGGGTGGGAAGAGAAAGCCAATGTAGGTTAAAAAGTTAGTTACCAGCCTTGGAAAGAACCATTTCGGTTTTCTGCCATGTTGAATATGTCTCTTTCTGAAAAGATAAGGGGTGTGTGTGTCCTGTCTCCTCTCTCTCCTTTGAACTCCCTGTTCCGAAAACACAATGTCCTGTAAAACCTCCCCAGAAGAGGGGTGAAAGCAGGGGAGGACGAGGAAGGGTGCCTGGTCTGGAGGTCAGCCGGGAGGCCTGTTCAAAGCATGGTTTCTTTGAAAGACAAATACCTTCTGGTTCTAAGTCAGATGAGGGCTCTAAAAGTCCTCCAAATTCATGGAGATGGAAAGGAGACAGTGCCAGGGGCTAGGAGTTACTAATGGGGACAGGACTTCGGTTTTGCAGCATGAACAGAGCTCTGGGGATAGATGGTGGGGATGGCCACACAACGGCGTGTATGTGCTTGACACTACTGAACTGTAAACATTTAAAACCGGTCTATTTTACCACAATTTTATTAAAAATTTAGTCCTTGAGGGCACCTACATGGCTCAGTTGGGTTAAGCGTCTGACTCTTGATTTCAGCTCAGGTCATGATCTCACAATTCATGGGATCAAGCCCCTGGTCGGGCTCTGAGCTGACAGCACAGAGTCTGCTTGGGATTCTCTCCCCCTCTCTCTGCCCCTTCCGCGCTTGCGCGCACTCTTTCTCTCTCAAAATAAATAAATATGCTTAATAAAAAATAAAACTAAAAAAATAAAACCAGGGCACCTGGGTGCCTCAGTCAGTGGAGTGTCCAACTCTTGATTTTGGCTCAGATCATCATCCCAGGGTCATGGGATTAAACCCTGCGTTGGGCTCTACGCTAAGTATAGAGCCTGCTTAAGATTCTCTCTGCCCCCTCCCTCACTCACATATGCCTGCTTTCTAAAATAAAATATGGGGTGGCTCAGTCAAACATCTGACTTCAGCTCAGGACATGATCTCACAGTTTGTGGGTTTGTGCGCCGTGTTGGGCTTTGTGCTGACAGCTCAGATACTGGAGCCTGCTTTGGATTGTGTCTCCCTCTCTCTCTCTGACTCTACCCTGTTCACTCTCTATCTCTCTCAGAAGTAAATTTTTAAAAAATTAAAGACTTCCTCGAATGAATGAATAGTAATTAAAAAGTAAAAATTTAGTCCTTGTGGGGCACGTGACCAGCTCAGTCAGTAGAGCGTGCACCTCTTGATCTCAGGGTCATGAGTTCAAGCCCTGCATTGGGTATGGAGATTACTTAGACAACCTTTAAAAAAATAGTAAAATTCAGTCTTTGCAAATTTCTGGTTTCTAGAGGGTTTCAGTGAGTCTAGTGAGGAAGAGGCTCCGAAATCTGACAGACTTAGATTTCTACCCCTACTCTGTCACCTAACTAGCTTTGTGACCTCAGGCAAGAGGGCCCTCAGTTTCCTTATTTGGAAAAGGGGGTGTTACTACTGTATAGAGGTCGGGATGGCCGTAAGTTAGATGTTGGTAAAGTATCAATTTAATCTCATAAGTAAGTATTCAGTAGCTCCTTCTGTTCTTATTTTTTGGTGTTCAGTTTACAAGGAACTGTTTTAGACTGGGAGTATTTCTATTAGCGGCATAGACAAGAGATAAATCACCAGAATGAAAACTTTCTTTGGGGTGTGTGAGTGGTTCAGTCGATCGAGCGTCCAACTCTTCATTTAGGCTGCTCAGGTCATGATCCCAAGGTTGTGGGATTGAGCCCATGTCAGGCCCCGCACTGGGCGTGGACCCTGTTTGGGATTCTCTCTCTCCCACACATGCATGCACATATGTTCCCTCTCTAAAATAAACTCTAAAAGAAATAATAACTAGAAGTTTCCTTTATAGTGAGATGAAAATGTTGAGCCATGGACATCTGGGTGGCTCAGTCAGTTAAGCGTCCGACTTTGGCTCAGGTCATGATCTCTCAGTTTGTGAGTTCGAGCCCCCACGTTGGGCTCTGTACTGACAGTTCAGAGCCTGGAGCCTGCTTCAGATCTCTCTCTCTCTCTCTCTCTCTCTCTCAGAAATAAACGTTAAAAAAGAGAAAACGTTGGGGTGCCTGGGTGGCTCAGTCGGCTGAGCGCCGACTTCGGCTCAGGTCATGATCTCGTGGTTTGTGGCTTCGAGCCCCGTGTCGGGCTCTGTGCTGACAGCTCAGAGCCTGGAGCCTGCTTTAGATTCCGTGTCTCCCTCTCTCTCTGACCCACCCCTGTTCAGGCCGTCTCGCTCACAAATAAAAAATTTAAACTTTTTTAAAAAATAAATAAGTAAAAGCGAGAAAATGTCGAGCCAGAGGCAGGGACTCTGGGAAAAGTGGTCTCTCTGCTACTTGTAAGCTATCAGATGGGCTTTTAGTAACTATAAGACAGGACAAGGATAGGGCTCATCTGTGGCTACGGCCACGTTTACAGAATGGTTGAGCCTTGGATTGTATTCTTGTGTCAGCCCCCGTTCTGCCCATGACCTGCCCTCTCTGTTCTCCAGGGTCAGAGCACGAAGCGGGACCTCTCAGAGACAGCACCAGTCAGCAGCCAAAGACCTCACCCAGTCTCCCGAAGTCTCCCCGACAACCATCCAGGTGACCTACCTCCCCTCCAGCCAGAAGAGCAAACGTGCCAAGCACTTCCTTGAGCTGAAGAGCTTTAAGGACAACTATAACACGCTGGAAAGTACTCTGTGACCGGCTGGTGGATGCTGCCGGCAGGCCGGCGGCCTCACGTCTGGCTGGCGGGCCCCGGTCAGCCACAGCCCCGCTTCGCCCACAGCTCCTTAGGGCTCCGGCCTAGAGGAGCGTCCTCCAGCTCGTCCTTACAGCCAGTTTCGGAGAATCCGTTAGGACTTGGTTTTCCCTTGGTAGCACTTTTTTCTGGAGTTGAATTCAGACGTTTTCCTTAATGTTTCCATCAAGGCTTCCTTAAAAATCCTCACTTGGTTTTGATTATAGCTCCTCGGCCTTTTGCCCTCTTTTCCCAGACGACAAATAATCCTGGATTGTGAGGGTCGGGGCAGCTGGGCCTGGTGCACCCCTGTCCATGCCTTCATACACAGGTGAAGGGGGACATTTGTGTTGGAGACATCTTCGAGTTGATTGCTTGGAAAGGCAGACACGAGCTTGTGGGGAGGCCACGAGGCCCGCGAACTGCTTGCCTGGTGCTCCGTGGAAACGGTAACCGGACCTTCCTGGTGTGCAAGGATCTGCCTCAGCCTTTCTTTGCATACTGTCCTGAATAAATGGAAAAGGGAACGTTGGCCCCGGACATAATCCCGTCCCCCCTCATTTATTGGGGGTGCTGTGGGGCAGTGAAGGAATGGTCAGACCAATGCACTGCTGTCACGTTAAGAACCATTTAATAAAATGAACAATTAAAACACACGGTTCATTCCTTTATAGTTGCCCTTTGGTCAGACAGGCGCAGGATATGTTCTTGGACCGAGCATCATCTGGATGCTCCTCGAGACACCACAGAAGAACCCCTGAAATTGGGGCTGTGGGCCTTGCCCCTAGAATAGAACAGCCTGTGTGGCTAATAGAAGGCTGAGCGAGGCTGGAGAAGCAGGACTTGCTTCTGGTCTCCAGGGCAACAGGCCAGGTGGCCAATCAGCTCGCAGGCCTGGGGTCATTGTTTGTGCAAACGTGTTGCTATGGCTCCTGAAACCCAGGTGACGGAAGGTACGCAGACGGAGGATAGCCTGCTTCGGGTCCTGCAAGCGTGTGGACATGTCTGTGGAAAAGGCCACGAAAGTAGAGGAGGTGTGCAGAGCTGGAGGGAGGGGCCGGGCCAGCTCCCCAGACGGGGGACCAGAGGGGCTGTGATGTAAGCAGCTGGGAGCAGTGGGAGGCCTGGCCCACGCCAGCTCCTCCCTGGGAGTCTCCTGCACCTGCTCCCCTCGCTTCCCTCTCCCGGGAGGGTGCTGGGCCCAGGGGTGCTGGGGGTGGGGCGCTGGGCCGAGGCAGATCACCAACTCACTTTTCTTGCAGAGTTTTCAAAGGGTCCTGGGATTTAAGAAGATGGTCGACCGGTAATTTCTGCCTCCGTCCCTTCCCTTCCCCCTCAGCTTGACCCTTGCACCCTCGTGTCCTCCCCCGCCACCTCTCTGTCCTGCTTCGCCCTCGCTTGGGGCTCCTGAGGACGGACAGGCGCGCGCAGGGTGGGCGGCAGCCCTTTCTCCAAGCAGGGACCGGCCGCCTCCCGGGGCCCCCAGCGTGCCACCGGAGGCTGCTGCTCTTGTCCATTTCTTTCCGTTCCCTGAGGGAGAATCGGGGCAAGTTTGGGTTCCTTTATTTGTTAAGGAGAATGTCGCATCGGTCATGTGATAGGTACGCAGTAGTTGCTGAATGAGCGAGTGACAGGATGAGGCTGTGTGTCTCCTTCACCCAGGGAGGTTTTTTTTTTTTTAATAATTTATTTTTGAGACAGAGCATGAGTGGGGGGAGGGGACAGAGAAAGAGGGAGACACAGAATCCGAAACAGGCTCCAGGCTCAGAGCCTGACCCGGGGCTCGAACCCACGAACCGTGAGATCTGACCTGAGCTGAAGTCAGATGCTCAACCGACTGAGCCACCCAGGCGCCCACCCGGGGAGCTTTTTAAACCACACGTGCTCAGGTCTCAGCCCAGAAGGTTGTGACTGCGTGGGGTGGGGCTGGATAGGCTAAGCCTGGTTTTTAAGGGTTCACAGGTGGTTCTGCCCAGAGCTAGCAAGGATGTGAGGTAGCAGCAATGCATAGAATTCTAGCGCGAGTCCGCATTGATGCAGCCTAGTTACACACACAGCTGGGTGGGGGCGCCTGGGTGGATCTGTCGGTTAAGTGTCTGACTCCTGATTTCAACTCACGTCATGACCTGACGGCTTGTGGGGTTGGGCTTTGTGCTGACAGCATGGAGCCTGCTTGGGATTCTCTGTCTCATTCTCTTTCTCTGCCCCTCCCCCACTCTGCTGTCTGTCTGTCTGTCTTTTAAATAAACATGGGCGCCTGGGTGGCCCAGTCAGTAAAGCCTCCTTTGGCACAGGTCATTATCTCATGGTTCATGAGTTCGAGCCCCACTGTCAGCACAGAGCCCACTTTGGGTCTTCTGTCTCCTCTCTTTTTCTCGCTCAAAAATAAATAAAATTTAAAATATTTTAAAAACATCAGCAAACAAAAAAAAGTTTCATGAAATCTGTCAAATCTTACGGTATCCTTGGTACTGGCAACTGTACATCTAGGAGTTTAACGTACATATATATGCTTGAAAAAATTCTAGAACATTCATATACAAGAGCATTCCAGACAGCGTTGTTTATAAAAGCAAGGCAGGGGCACCTGGCTGGGCCAGTTGGAGGAGCATGTGACTCTGAGCTCGGGGTCGTGTGCTGCAGCCCCGTGCTGCTGGGCAGAGATTACTGTAAAATAAAAGTAAAAAAATAGAAACAGCCTAGCTCATTAAACGATGATATAAAAATACTAGGCAGCCTTTCTTTACACAGAATGAAGCAAATGTGGATGTGCTGATAGGAAAAGTCCAATGGTTAATTCCACTAACGTGAGTGAGTGCATCGTGATAGATAAAGATATACTTCCTAGTATATGATAGAAAAGCTTCTGGAAAAATACACAGACTGGTAACTTTGTTGAGAACTAGGGCAGAAAAACAAAGCTTTCACTTTTCATTTGGTATCTATATATGTATATACAAACACATATACATATATATACACACACACATACATATTTTAGTTTAGCCTGAGAGAGAGTGTGAGTGAGCACGTGGTCAGGGCAGAAAGAGGGGGAGAGAGAATCCCAAGCAGCCTCCACACTTGGCAGTGCAGACCCCACATGGGGCTCAAACTCCCAAACCATGAGATCATGACCTGAGCCGAAATCAAGACTCAAGACGCTTAACTGAGTGAGCCACCCAAACACCCCAAGATTATTTATCTATTTTTAAGTGTTTTATTTCTGAGAGAGAGAGACTGCGTGAGCAGGGGAGGGTCAGAGAGGGAGACACAGAATCTGAAGCAGCTCCAGGCTCTGAGCTGTCAGCACAGAGCCCGACGTGGGGCTCGAACCCACAAACCATGAGATCATGACCTGAGCCGAAGTCAGACACTTAAGTGACTGAGCCACCCAGGCGCCCCCCCCAAAATTTTATTTTTAAATAGTTTCTACACCCATCATGGGGTTTGAACTCAGAAACCCGAGGTCAAGTCATGTGTTCCGCTGGGCTAGCAGGTGCCCCTCTTTTTTTTTTTTTTTAAGCCCAATGTACTTATTTAATACATTCATCATCACCACAAGGGCTCAACCAGAGACTTAACTTGAAAAACAAATAAAACCAAAATGACCCCATAGCTTAAGATACACAATCCTAGGGGCACCTGGGTGGCTCAGTCATTTAAGTGTTCGACTTCAGCGCGGGTCGTGACTTCACAGTTCATGAGTTTGAGCCCCGGAGCCTGCTTTGGGTTCTCTGTCCCCCTCTCTCTGCCCCTCCCCCACTCGTGCTCTCTCTCTCTCTCTCTCTCTCAAAAATAAACCTGAAAACTAAAACAGGTAACGTAAGGAGAGAGGCTCCACGGTGCGGGTTCTTGGCTAGAGGCCAGCTGTGAGCAGGTGTCCTGCAGGCAGGTGTTGAAAGCCACGGGGGGGCTGTCGGTGTTGGGTTCTGCTAGCAGGGACAGACCGAGTGTCCTCGAGGGTGTCCAAACGCCCTGCGTGTCCAGGTCTGGGTGTCAGCAGGGCACGAGGCCCCTCCCCGTGGGTGCGCTGTGAGCCCTGGGCGGGCGGGCAGTCCTGGGCGAGCTGATGCTCAGGTCTTCGCATGCTGTGCCCGCCGCTCCAGGGACAGGGCCCCAGCCGCGTGGAAGGCTGTGTGACTCAGGAAGGCAGGACTTCCTCTGTCACCAGACACCACGGGGGCCATGCCTCCTCCTGTGGCGTCTTGCCCCCAGGACCCCAGGCGGCGCCCCCTGGGGGCAGCGACACGCAGCTGCTGGGTGGCGGGTCCGGAGCAGCGTGGGCAGCAAGACGGGAACTCGGAGCACAGTTGCAACTCGGATTTAGTGCATGAGAGTCTTCGTATTAAGTTTATTTTGAGAGAGAGTGCATGCACACGAACCGGAAAGGGGCAGAGTATCCCAAGCAGGCTCCGCGCTGTCAGCACAGAGCCCCGATGTGGGGCTGGAACCCACAAACCGCGAGATCATGACCTGAGCTGAAACCAAGAGTTGAACACTTTTTTTTTTTAATGTTTTATTTATTTCTAGGAGAGAGAAAGAGAGAGAGACAGCGTGAGCAGGGGAGGGTCAGAGAGAGAGGGAGTCACAGACTGAAACAGGCTCCAGGCTCTGAGCTGGCAGTCAGCACAGAGCCCGACGCGGGGCTCGAACCCACGAACCGCGAGATCATGACCTGAGCGAAAGTCGGACGCTTAACCGACTAAGCCACCCGGGCGCCCCAAGAGTTGAACACTTAACCCACTGAGCCACCCAGGCGCCCTGGAGCATGTGAGTTTGACCCCATGTTGTGTGTAGATATTACTTAAAAATCTTGAAAATTCAACAGGGCTTAGCTGAGCAGAGGATACATGTGTGAGAGGTGGGGGGAGAGAGAAATGCATATTTCTCTTATGTATTAAATTAATGTGTGTATTAAATTAATGTATTAAATTAATACATGAGAATTTCTCTCATGTATTAAAACCCTTGGGGCGCCTGGGTGGCTCAGTCGGTTAAGTGTCCCACTTTGGCTCAGGTCATGATCTCACGGTTTGTGGGTTCGAGCCCCGCGTCGGGTTCTGTGCAGGCAGCTCAGAGCCTGGAGCCTGTTTCAGATTCTGTGTCCCCCTCTCTCTGCCCCTCCCCCACTCACAGTCTATCTCTCTCTGTTTCAAAATAAATAAAAACCGGGGCGCCTGTGTGGCTTAGTCGGTTAAACCTCCGACTTTCGCTTAGGTCAGGATCTCGCGGTTCGTGGGTTTGAGCCCCGTGTCAGGCTCTGTGCTGGCAGCTCAGAACCTGGAGCCTTTTTCAGATTCTGTGTCTCCCTCTCTGCCCCTCCCCTGCTCATGTTCTGTCTCTCTCTGTCTCAAAAATAAATTAAATAAATAAATAAAAACTATTAAAAAAAACCTTAACAAATAATTCCAGAATGGGTCTGGCCTAGGCTGAGAATCATGGTATGATACAAGGGATTAATTTTTACACTGGGTTTTGATACCCAGGTCTGCCATTAAGTGACCATAGGCAACTCACCTGAACTGTGTTTCTGTGTGTACAATGCGAAGATTAGCATCTCTGACACACGGTTGTGATGATTAAGTGGCCTGTGTGTTCAGTGCATACAAGGTCCTCAGTTCTAGTCACCCCTCAGGGAGTTCGCTGTCCTCTGACGTGGCACAGTTCTGGGGACGCGCCGCGGGTCTGCCCTCCTAACTGACCCATTCAGCGCCTTCCTCCGAACCCGGGGCAGGTGGCGGAACTCGCACACCCACTGTCTGTGGCAGACGACACTGGACCAGAGGAGGAACCTGTACGCTACCCTGAGGATGCAGGACGCCATGGGCCGGGAGCTGGCCCTGGCCCGTAAGCAGCTGCTGGTGGTGAGTTCTAGCGAGGGCGGCCTGAAGCCTCACTCTCCGTGCCCTACGGTCCGCCGGGTCCCCAGCCCGCCCTGTCTGCCGCTGAAGCTTTGAGCATTACGCCAGGGCAGTAATGTGTTCCGTTAAGTGGCTCTTTGCCTCCAGCTGCAGGTGACACATCGTCAAGTCCCGGGGCGCGGACTGGTCCTTGCTCCCCTCATCTCCATGTCCACCACCTGCGTCTCAGAGCCCCTCCCCCCGGGAGTGCCCAAGTGCCAGCATGTCACCATCTCTGTATCCTGGTGCCTGGCAGAGGTCATGGTTCATGGTGTCCTTAGCAAATATTTGCTGAACGTAGGGCTTCGTCCACGGAGAAAGAACTGGGTAGGCTCCCAGCCGGTGCGCACCCTCGATGCTGCCGCCTAGCTCTGTGTCGCAGCTAAGTCCAAACCCAAGGACGCGCTGGACCGCTGTGCAGGGAGAATGGGAGAGGCCGAGCAGCAAGCCTGACGCCACGTTCTGCCCTCCCCGCCAGGCCCGTCGGGCGGCCCTGTGCCAGCTGTTCGAGGCGGAGCTTCGGCAGTACCAGCGGGAGCTGAATCAGACGGGCAGAGCTTTCTACGTGGAGAGGCTCTGATGGCGTCCGAAACAGAGCCGCCTCGTAACGGCTCATTCTGCGGCCCTAAGTCTTGATTTGTTTCAGAGTGTTTATTTATAGCCGTGATCTTGAAACAGCTTCCTGGGTATTGCTCACCGCCTCTCCGATCTCACTTCCTCTCGTCTCTTCTGTCTTCCTGGACGAAGAGCTCTGTGTTGGCTGCTCCCCGCGGGTGCTGTGGCGCTCGGCCGGCAGGAGGCCTGGGGTTCCAGTGATGAGGCCTGGGACAGGTCTCTTTCCTCCGGACCTGAACTCCCACCTCTGCAAATTGACAGGGCTCCAGACCCCAGTGCCTTGGGTGAGGCAGCTGTAAGGAAGTAAGGAGAAGTGGTTTACGTGAAGCTGCCGGGAGCACGTTCGCTCTAACGGCCTTCGGCTTCTCGTGAATTCTCAAAGGTACCGGTTGCTCACATGCATCGCAGGCCACAGAGAACCTTACTTACGAAGATCTACTTTACATAAAATGACATCACGAGCCAGAGAGACCCCGGTAGTGCGGCCGGTAACAGGTGCGGGGCCGCTGTCACCGCCAGACCAGGACAACCTGCCTGTCCCTTGCTGTCCGCATCTTCGCTGGCCATTGTCCCTTCCACGCTGATCTCGTCCTGCCCTCTGCTCCGTTAGCCGTGTGCCTCCCTCCTGCCGCCCCCAGTCTGGCTCCCTCCCTCAGGGCACATTTCCCATCTGTGATGCCAGAGCCCGCCCCCGCCCATTCTCCCTGCACACCCCACCGACGGGCACAGAGAGGCAGCAGGTATAGAGAAGGGTATGGGCTTTGGAGTCAGGTGTGGGTTCTAAGTCTGCTTCCTCTCTTAATTGTCACCTTGTCTAAATTACTTCTCTGAGCCTCAGTTTCCTCTTCTGAAAATGGGGACAATGATCCCCATCTCATGGGATCCTTTTGAGGATTAAATAAAATTTTGTAGAGCGCAAGCCTAGTGCTTGGCACACAGCAGGTGCCCTCCCTTTCCCCTCTCAGGTTTCCCCGTGACCCAGGCCACTCACAGGCCCCTCGCCACCCCCTGGGCACCTCCTATGCACCCGAGATGCCACTCCTCCGCATGCCTGTGTCTCTGCCGTGTGCACCCGTTCGTCCTCGCCCCCAGCGGCCCAGCTTCCCGAGCATCTGTAGTCAGTGACTCGTGACTTCTTATAGCCAACAATGGGTCTCACGGGCTGGGAGACAGGCGTGGCCAGGGAAGGAAAGCGAGGTGACACGTTACGAGGGACAGAAGCAGGCACATGCAGCCTGGACTTGACCAGCAGCCCAAGGCTGGGTCTCCGTTCCTGCGGGGGTCACCTCCCCCCCAGCCCCCGCCTGCCCCGCAGCTGCCCGCAGCTGCCCCCCAGCCGCCCCTGCTGCGGACGGCGTCCAGGAGGACCTGGCCTCAGCACGCAGCACATCTGGGCGTGAATCCCGCCTCTGTCATTTACCGCCTGCATGGCTTTGGGCGAGTTGCCTTAACTTTCTGGGTCACAACTCCTTGTTTGTAAACGAGATAATACCTACCTTCCTGGGTTGCTGTGGGGATGAAATAAAGCACTTTGCAGAGACGTGGCACATGATGTCTGATAAATGGTAAGCGATAACGTTTTCCTGCCCCCGAGAGCTGCTTTCCCTTCATACTTCCTCTCCGTTACCTGGCTGCCCCCACCTCTCCTGCAGCAGCCCCTTTACACCCCCCTTCCTCTGTTTACTGGGACTCACACAACACCCCCACCCCCTCTGCCTTGGTCCCTGACCTTGGCCTCTCTCCCCAGGGCTTGTCAGAGCCAGGCTGGCCCGGTATTGGCAGGCTGTGCCCCCGCCCTCCGAGCCTGTCTCCTGTGATCCCCTCTGCCTCCCTGTCTGCTCTCATCACATCGGCTGTTTCACCCGGTCATACCCCCCCCACCAACCCTTTTTTCTTCTAGGGCTGGTGCCCTGCTCGCCGCCTCCGGCTCGGGGTGCGGCCTGGTTTGAGACGGCCACACAGGAGGCACTCTGGCTTTGATGCGAGGCTGCCTGAGGTCTGCCTGGTCACGCCCCGAAGTCAGAGCCGCCTTCTGAGAGAGCTGCCCCTCTTCTACATGAGTGTTCCCCAAACACAAGTGCTTTCAGTTCCTGTCGTTTCCTAGCCTCTGGTTCACCAGGACAGCCGAGGCTCCCAGAGAAGGGAGCCAAACGTGGGAGTAAGGGTAAGACAGGCGGTCACGAGAGCGAAAATTACACGCACGCCCCCAGGAGGAGCCACGAGTAGCAAGGACACCACCACAGGGCTACTGTGGGGCCGGGGCGCCCTCTCGCCTCCTTCCCCTGGAGGGCCCGAGGCGCACAATGGGAATCGACTGGGGCTTTGGACAAGCTATTGATCTAGATCAAGGGCACTGCGGAGTTGGTGCATGCGTTGGGGGAAGGGGTGGGGGTGGGAATCCAGACTAACGGGAACAAGGACACACACAGAACAGGCCTGGGGCTGAAGCAGGGCACCCCCTGCCCCTGCACCGCCACCCAAGCCCCCTACCCGCCCGCTGCAGCTATAACTTGGGCTCCGCCCTGCCCCAGTGCAGAGAGGCTTATGCCTGCCACAGCACACTCGACAGACCTGATCGTCTTGGGAAGAAAAGCCCCCAGAGGGGAACCGGGCTGGACCCCTGGGAGGGGAGGCCTCGGAGAAGAGCACTAAGGACGGTGGGCTGCTTCCTGGCCGAGGGGCACTGCCCTTCATCTCCTAAAGTCTTCGTCTCAATTCTGCCAGCCAGGGAAGACCATAAATCTCTGGAGCCCAGGCTGGAGCCCGCCAGGGAGACAGGTCACTCGTCCCTTCCGGACATCCAAGGGGGACTTCACGGACGCCTGGAAGACACGGGGAGAAGAAGGAACAAGATGATGGGAAGGAGCGGCCAAGCGGGCCGCAAGGTCCTCACACCTACTTCTCTGTAATACTTGAGAACAGGAGGTCTCTACGATGCCATTGGCTGAAAGGCCCTCGGCAGTTTGGTGGGGTGACCTGGAAGGTTAGGAGTTCCCTTCAAAAGGTAAAGCAGGATGTACAGCCCCTCCCCCCCCCGGAAAGCCTCAAGGCAGCGGGAGGGAGGCTGAGGAGAGCAGGTGGCCGGGCTGGCCCTTGGCGCCACAGGCGTGACATCGGGGGGAGCTGTGTGGGAGTCCTTGGAAAGGATAGGTGCCCGGACGTGGAGCCCTGCCCGACAGGCGTCCTGGTCTCGGCCACCGTGATCCAACAGGGGCCAGGCGCTGGTCAGAGAGGAGCTGATACAGGGACAGCACGAAGGGCAGGGGTGTGAGAGCCAGCTGTCTCGGGAGGCAAAGCGCAGGGGTCAGTGTCCTTCCCCAAGGAGACGGCTCTCCATCTAGCCAAGCATGGCGGCTGGAGGGGAGGAAGGCAGGCGGCCACCAGAGCTCTCCTGCCGGCTTCTGTGTGATATGTTTGATATTGGGTTGTTTAATTAGGAACCAACTAAATATCAAACATATTCTTACAGCAGTGGGCAATTTGGCATCAACCTCTGGGGCCCCTTTACTGAACTGCTTATCTCCAGGGTCCCTTTGGAACACCTGGGCCTTCAACCCACGCGGGTTTCACGCTTAGGCTGGGGAGCTGGTGGGGGAGCCTGAGAGCCGGAAGCGGAATTTCAGTTCTTCTGTATCCTTCCCTTTAACTAGAAGGGATGCGTCTCTGGTCTTCTGTCCTTGTACTCTTTTCCTCCTTATCCAACACTGCCCCCCACCTTTATTATTATTTTTTTAATCTTTATTTATTTTCGAGAGCGAAACAGAGATAGAGCCCTGGAGAGCATCTCAGTTACCCCCTGCTGGAGCTTAGTATTAACGCCAGCCATCTGTCCTTGACATATGACTAATTAGACACATTCACATTCTTCTCTGATAGCTCTGGTCACCAGCAGTGCCCACCTCTCCCCTGACACAGTCTCAGATTGTGTGGTGCTGCTGTACTGGGATCAGTCGCCACCTGTCAGTGACAGGCTCCAAGTGGAGGAATGAACACGTCCTGGAATGAAGTCAGGGAGAACAGAGCCGGCACGGATGATGACTGTGATGTGTGGACGGTGGTAGGCTGGGTGGGGGTAAGGAGGGAGCAGAGGGCAGGAAGCGTGGAGAGCCTCACACAGGGTCGGTGCGGGTAGGGAAGTTTACTTAAAGATCACTGCGGGCAAACAGGGCGCGGTCCCACCCAGATTGCTCTGATGCTCCCCTGCTTCTCTCCTCCACCCTCCTGAAGCGCTGGGAGGGCCTTCTGGAGACCAATGGCCACCGCTTACTGCATCCCTGTGGCTCCTAAGGGGGAGGAATGATGTCTCCCTGCCAATTACAGACTCTTGAAATAGCACAGTAATTCGACCTGGGGATCTGGGGGAATTGTCAAGGATCATCCTGAGTGACCTCTCCTTTTCACTGTTGCTCAAGCTCCCTGAATACTGGGAATCAAAAGGTGAAACTCAACCAGTGGACTTTGACCAGCATCCAACACAGGCGGCGTGAGGGTGATGGGGAAACAGAAGGGCAACTAGGAGCCTCTGGGTGAAAACTACCCTCCTAGAACTGCCGAAGGACCCCCTGGATTTCAGTGCTCTCCCCTCCCTCCCCTTGCTCTTTTAAAACACCCACGGAGCTGCCCAGAGGGTGGAAAGTTCCAGGGCCAGGGAGAACCTCTCCCCTCCCCCCACGTTCCATTGTCTAAAATCAGCCTCAGCTGTTCCCCAATTTTTCTTTGCTGGTGATGTCAGTCCATCAACGTGTCACACCCTGTGCTTCCCCCAGGGAGGACAACAATGGCATGGAAGGAGCCTGAAGGCCATATTAGGGACAGGAGGTGGAGCCCTGAGCAGAGATAAAGGCCGGAGTCTGGGGGGCTCCTGGTCACTCGGCCCCCAGCCCTCCTCTCCTGCCCGTGTCCAGTTCTGCTGCGCTCACCGGCGAGCTCACCGGCAGCCGCTGCTCAGGATGGAGGCCATCAAGAAGAAGATGCAGATGCTGAAGCTGGACAAGGAGAACGCGCTGGACCGGGCGGAGCAGGCCGAGGCGGAGCAAAAGCAGGCGGAAGAGAGGAGCAAGCAGGTAGGTTCTGGCATTTGTCTCTCCCGCCGGCCGGCGAGGACGACTGTGAGATGGGAGAGAGTTCTCGTGGGAAAGGCAGTGACCGCCAGGGCCAGCTTGTTCTTCGGGTGGGAGGGACCCCCTTCTTCCCCCACATCACAGGATAGGCGGCGGACATCTAGGGTATTTGCTTTAGTGCCTGTGTGACCTTGGGAGATCCAGCAGCCCCTCTGAGCCATGGTGTGTCTGCTGGATCTAAATGGGGGTGGATCATGTTTTGGGAGAACCCAGTTTCTAGAGGAAAAGGTGGGGGCTGGGCACGCAGCATCTCTTTTCCCTCGATCTTTTTTTTAAGATTTTACTTCTAGGTAAATAAATCTCTACACCCAACATGGGGCTCGAAACTTACAACCCCAAGATCAAGAGTCACATGCTCTACCGACAGAGCCAGCCCTAATTTGAGTCACGGGCATCTACAGCCTTACCATCCCAGGGTCTTAGATGAAAACCCACCATGGCTTGGTCATCTTAGGGTCAGAGATCCCAGGGTCACAGGTCAAGGCATAACTCCCAGGGCAGTCGGCTGGACGTGGCTGGGAAGAAAGTATGCCTCTTTAGGAATGAGCACAGGAGCCCTGGGTCTGAGCCTGCACCGTTGTGTGTGTGTCTTGTGTGTGACTCTTGGGGGTCCTGCAGCTGGAGGATGAGCTGGCAGCCATGCAGAAGAAGCTGAAAGGGACGGAGGACGAGCTGGACAAGTATTCTGAAGCTCTGAAGGACGCCCAGGAGAAGCTGGAGCTGGCAGAGAAGAAGGCTGCTGACGTACGTATTAGAGAGACGGAAGGTGGGTTAGCCTGCGCGTGCAGAGCGCCATGTGATAGGACCAAACTCCACGACTGAACACACACATACCTGTGGACTCACAGTGCGTAGACACAGATGCTCACTTACAGCTTTGCACATGATCACATGCTGACACAGCTTCCTAACGGCGCATTCATTTGTTCTCAAAGGCACGTAGAGGTCTCGTTTTTGTCTCATCCCCAACCTAGGAGTTTCATTATGTTCCCCACGACCTGGACAAAGGGAGGGGACTCCGGGTCCAGACTACTATCAGTTTCCCCATCTCCTCCCCCATGCCACATTCCTAGCTTTTGTGTCCGAGCCCTGGCACGCAGATATGTGTATTAATAGGGAAACTCTCATCTCTCAAGTGCCCAGCAGAGTCAGGTCAGATTTCACAATGGGACAAAAGAGGTCACACTGACCCTGGTCCTATATGGGTTTATCTATCTGGGCCAATGTGGGCACCAGCCCCTATGCCACAGAGATGCCATATAGTCTATATGGCAACAAGAAGGAATCTTACAGGGGGTAAAGGAGTCACCACCATGCCTCACTTTCTGGCACTGAATCAATTACTCAGCTTCTCTATGGCTGGGTTGAATCTTCCCATTTGAACATGAAATAAATTGTTTTTTTCCACTTCATGTTTATCCTGTCACCACCTACTTCCCTTTACCTTCAAGCTTAAAGCTTTAGCACAAGAGTAAATGAGAGGTAACAAAGGAAAGATGTTTGGAAGAAAAGCAACATAACAGCAACAAAAGAATGTCCTGGTATTGATGGAAATATAGTCAATTCTTAGCACGCAGTTAACAGGAAAATTGGAGCATGTATTTTTTTTTTTTTTTTTTAGGAGCACATATTTTTAAAAATCACGTTTCGTTTTGGAAAATAGAGACAGGGTGGGCCACTCACAGATGTTTCCAGATCCTCATGTTTGGGCTCTTTGCTCTCAGGTCCATCGTCTCCTCTTTGGCTCTCTGCCATTTGTGGTGGTCAGAGAAGGTGACGAGGGCTGTTCACCGTATCATGCCAGAGGTCACAGATACAAGGGGGCTCATATACATTATACATATTCATCGTCTCCAAGAGTTTAGTCGCCTGCAAGCTCTTCATTCTCCCTTCTTGGAGAACTGCAGTGAACACAGATTACCTTCCGAGCTTTGGACAAGTGCTCGATGGCCCATTGGAGCTACCTGACCAAGGTTCCAGGTCTAGATGGGCAGATGGTCTTTCTGGCTCATAGGGACAGAAGTTTCCGCAAACTGGCAGTGTCAGGTTAAGGGGGGTTTTGTGAGGTGTTGGGTGACAACTCTCCCGGAGAGTCCAAGCTGGAAGAGCGGGTGTGTGGGCTGGAGGTGTGCAGGGGCAATGAAAAGAACAAACAAGTTTAACCTTCGATCTTGGGAGAGAGAAACATAGAGGCTGTAGACAATACCCCCATGTCAGTGGGAAGATAAAGGAATTTCCTGGGGATGAATTCTGTCTGTCCCACGCTGTTGCACACATACATACACACACCGCCATCCCCGACCCAGACAGGGGAGGGGGGGAGTCGGTATATTCGCTGGATAGAAATTACTCGTGTTTATACAGGAACCCACCAAAAACCATTTCAATACATAATATGTGGGTAGAAAAACTCACTGAACTTCTCTCTCCCTGTTAGCTTTCTCTACAAGTCAGTAAGTACCCCCAGAGGTGTGCCGGGGCCCAGGCACAGGGACGAAGGCAATGAGCAGGAGGCAGAAATACGTTAGGCTAAGGTCGAAGCAGGTCCTCAGAGCTAGGGTTGGTCGTCCTCCACCTGTGAGCTAAATCCTGTCACAGCCCAGTTTTGTGCCGTTTCCTGGAACGACATCAGGCTCATTTGTTTTCACATCATCGGTTGGCATGTCCCTACAACGGAGTGGTCAACACACCCTGTAGCCTGCAAAGCCAGAAAAGCTGTACTGTCTGGGCTTTCACAGAAAAAGCTGGGGGGTTTCTGCCTCAAAGGATCAAAGGAGGAAAGTGAAGTGTTTACAGGAATTGGAAAAAGTGCTGAATAAAGAGGAAGCATCAGGTTTAAAGTAGAGAGCAAGAGTCAGGGTCACCAGCAGCAGGATGTATGCATCTTTGGCGGGAGGTGCCCTGTCCAGTACAAATGTGCCAGGAAGTTCACAGCTCAGCTCCTATCCTGGAGGTGACAGAGTGTATGACTCCCATGTGGACGGAAGGGGAGGAGAGGGAGCGCAGGGAGTCAATAACTGCATGTTCACACGGGGAGTTCTGGTTATCTGAGCAGCTTTTTCTGGAAAGCGCAGGATTTACTGGATTGCTTGAACGAAGTAAAGGGTAAGGGTATAGCAAGGTCAGTCCAAACTTCACATTTTTCCTCCCTGAATTTATCTGAAATCCCTTTAAAAAACCGCAACAAGGTATTCATAACGTTTGCCATTTTAACGACCTTTAAGTATACAGTTTGAAGGCAGCAAGAACGTTCGCATTGCTGTGCAGCCGTGTGTAAGATCTTCTCAGCCCGAGGTGATGTCAGGAGCTCATCAGGGTAAAGCAAGGGGAGAGGAGTGCAAGGTGAGGACAGAGTCCTACCAGGCGCCAGGGCCGGGTGGACACGTACCCCTGCTGACAGATGGTTGTATTCTTGCTCACCAGGAAAACAATAGCACTGGGCCCTTTGCTGCCCATCCATCAGGCCTTTAAAGGGTATCAGCAGTCAATCCACCTGTTTCCCTGGATCAAGAGCTTATCTGCTCACATCTACCCGCCTCAGGAATGCAGTAGTGCTCTGCGCAGCCTCGGGCGGGCCTCCGAGGGCTCGGGCCGCTTCACTCGGGCAAAGGGAGGTAAACAGTGCCCCCTGCTGACCAGCACCCAGATGACAAAGTCTCATTTCTGTTTCCATCTCCATCAGACTTCAAACAGAGCTGGCAACATTCTTAGGCCCTCAGGGTAGCGTTTACTCCTTGTTCTTCCTTCCCAGTTCCAGGAGGGAAAAACCAGTACACAGTGTACTCTACCAAGCAAATGACTTTCTCTTTGAATTGCTTCCTCTAAATAGCTCACTGCTCAGTGTTTCTGCAAGGAGATAGGAAGAGGGGGCCTCCGGAGGGAGTGTCTTCAGAGCCAGGCAGTGAGGGCAGCACCTGGATTCCCCACCAGCCATTTCAGGGATCAGGATTCTCAATCCTGATCCTGCTCCACACCATCATTCCGAGGCGAAAAGAGAGTCGCACCAGAGGAGACATTTGTCACGATGGCTTCCTGGGAAGACGGGCGTTCGCCTAAGAGAGAAGAGAGAAAACGCTCGAGTCTCTTTGCTAACGTGCTTCCGGAAGCCCCGGGGCAGGGCCGGCGGCAGCTTCGAGCTCCACGCAGCTCGACAGGCACCGAGGGCAGAGGCGCGGTGAGGCCGGTGCAGTGGTCGCGAGCAGAGGCTCGGCCCCGCGGGACGGGCGGCCGGGCGCTCACGTGGCTGTCGTGGCAGCGAGCCGAGAGGAGTCCTTCCTGAGAAAGTCTCACCTGCGCAGAGAACTGTGACGCCCGACGACCACACCTAACGCACTCAAGGTTCGGAAGGCCGGGCAGGTGGGTAATCCGCTGGTGCAGAGACTCTCCGAGGTGACGCGGGAAGGACGAGATCCGCACCGACGCCAAGGGAACGAGCGGCCCGCCGTCCCGGCCGTCTCTCCGCCCTCGGCGCGACGTCCCCTCCTCGACTCTCAGGCGGCGACCTGGGCCCACCGCGAGCGGAGGCTGCGGCCCACCAGCCCCGGCCTGGCCCGGCCCCCGGTTTAGGGTCTGCGTGCGGTGCGTGGAAGCGGGTCGGGGTCGGGTGCGCGGCGCGGGCGGACCCCGCCTCGCCCAGGCGACCGGCCGCGCGCCTTCGGCCGCCACGGCGGCCCGCGCCCGGCGCCGCCCCGCCCCCCTTTGCCGGGCGAGGAACGGCCCCGCCCCGCGCTCAGCGGACGGACGCCCGCCCAGGGCCGGGCGCGGCCGGGCGCGGCGTGACGTCACATCCGGGCGGGTGGGCGAGTTCCGGTATTTCAGGGCGGAGCAGGCGGAAGTGGGGGTGAGAAGCGGCTGCCGCGCGGAGCGGAGGAGGCAGGAAGCCGAGAGCGAGCAGGGGCTGGGTGGGCACCATGGCCGGGATCACCACCATCGAGGCGGTGAAGCGCAAGATCCAGGTTCTGCAGCAGCAAGCCGACGACGCAGAGGAGAGGGCCGAGCGGCTGCAGCGGGAAGTGGAGGGGGAAAGGCGGGCTCGGGAGCAGGTACGGAGAGGGCGAGGCGCGTAAGGGGCTCGGAGCGGGCGCTGCAGTGCTGGGACCCCGGATGGGGGCCCTCGTTGCGCGGAGCGTGGGCCGCGGGCGCCGGCTCCCTCGGGGGTGAAGTTGGAGCCCGACGGCTCCCTCGGGGGGTGAAGCTGGAGCCCGACGGATGGGTGGGGCTCAGCCGCAGCTGGGCCTGGGCGGACGAAGGGGGAACTGGGTGCTCGAGTGAGCCGCCTTGACCTGTGAAGGAACCGAGCCTCGCGGAGCCTGGGAAGTGTCTTCCTCCTCCTCCCCGCTCCCTGCTCATTCATTCGGTCCCTCGGAGGCCGGCGCGGCCGGGGGAGGGGCTCAGCGACCTCTCCCTCTCCCACTCCTCGGTGAAGGGCGGGGCGGGGGGGGATTCGCGCTCGCTAGAGGTTTCCGGCCCGAAGGGTGAGGGCAGGTGGGTGCCGCTCTGGCCCGGGAGGGGCAGGGCCAACTTACTGTGCGAGGGTGGGGGTTGGGGGTGGGAACCGCCGGAAAGCCCCCGGCCAGGGCTGCTGGCAGCCTTTCCGCTCCCTCCTCCTGCTCAGGAAATGAGGCTGCAGTCGGCTGAGAGGAAGCGCGGTGCCCTCCCTGGAGGAGGTTAAGGCCGCAGCGCCGCCCCCCGTTCTCCGGCCTGGGGCTCTTTCCTCTTTGGGGGCAACTGCTAAACCCACTGTGTCAACCGACGCGAAGCAGCCCAGGAGTTGATGCTTCGCTCGCTATGTTCGTGCAAATGTGCGAGCCGACAAAACTCGCCCGGCCCTACCCGTGATGACCTGGAAGGCGGAGACTTCTGCCAGATTCGGGCCTTTATTGCTGAAGTGTAATCAGTGCAGGCCCAGCCGGTTACGAACACTTCTTCCAAGCACAGCTGATAAGCCAGGTTGTGTGGCAGAGTCGGATTGAGTGCCCGTTTCTATCAAGGTTTCTGCTTGACCTCGGCGGTGTGGTTCATGCAGACAGAACAGTGCGTTCCAAGGAGCCTCTAGTGATACTCTGTTGCTTTTCCAGTTGACAGCCACGGTGTCTCTTTCTTGAAAAAATAATAGATCCTGGTTCAACGGAAAGTTGGGACATAAAATGTTGATGAAATGAATGGTGGTTCTTGAAACTGTTTTCTGTTTCGCAGTGGTCCAGTAGGTTCAGTAAGCCGCAAGATTTCCCTGTGGGTGGCACTGATCTCCTGACTTGGTTTTGGAGAATCTTGAGACTGGAGAGAAAAGTAACTGTTGCTAAAATTTGAAGACGAAAGGAAGGACTTTTGTGGTTTATTGGTATTCCTTGTTGTTTTCTTCCCTGGTGAAAATTATTTTCTTCCTGGCTGTTCCTTGGGGGAGTGGCTGAGAATTGCTGTTTTGGGGGGAAAGTGGGAGCATCTGCCTTCCAGGTTAATACTTAAAGATTGTTAGAATGCTCTGGGCATACAGATGCTAGGGGCTTGACTTCTCTGTCCGGGATTTCCCCCTTGTTCATTATATTGGTACTTTTTTTTTTTTTTTTTTGAGTTTATTTTACCTATTTTGAGAGAGAGCAAAAGAGAGTGAGCAAGGGAGGAGCACAGAGCGAGGGAGAGAGCGAGAATCCCAAGCGGGATCCACACTGTCAGTGCGGAGCTTCAACTCCCCAACCGTGAGATAATGACCTGAGCTGAAATCAAGAGTCAGTTGGTCGCCTAACAGACTGAGCCACCCAGGCGCCCCTGTGTGAGTAACTTCTAATTATCAATTCAAGTGAGATGGACTGGCTGGGTGACTCTTTATGGCTAGTGACACTTTCTCATCTTCTTTATCCTGGAGACTAGATCCCCTTAAAGAGGGCAGCATGGCTTTTACAGAACTGACCATGTGTTGTGGTACAGAGTCTTAGGCTCAACACTCCAAGTATGGGCATCCTGGGCATAGATCTAGGGTGACACCCCTTTACCCCGTCCCCTCTCCCCCCAGGATTCATCCTTGCAGGGAAATTTGGCTCCATTTCCCCCCTGCTCTCCCCAGGTGACGCGGGTGATAGGCTGCAGAGTGTTTCTTAGCTCTTCCCTGTAGCACCTGCCCAGCCTGCTTGCTGAGTTGAGGCCTAGTGAGGAAGTGCTCAGATGGGGAAGTAGGGTGATAGTTAAACATTGATGAAACCAGTTTCTTCTTTCTGTTCCCCAGCTTGAGGGAGCTTAACCCTTTGACTTTCTGCTCTGGTGAACTTTGAACTGCTGAGGAGGAGACACCCCTGCGGAGGGAGGGGATGCCTGGGCTACCTGTTATGCTCTAGGCATTCTGGAATGTGGGTTTTGCAGGCTCCTCCCTCCTCTGGAGGTGGAAACTGAGCACTCCCTGATGGTATCTCGGGCTATTAGTGGGACTGTCACTGAGTGATTTTTCTGGTCGCTTTGTGTGAACATTCACTCTTTGTCGGGAAGCTGGATGAAGCCGGAGCTGACTCTGGAGCTGTTCTGGGCTCCGCGTTTCTTTTCTGCTTTTAGTCTGGAGATTGACCGTTTACCGTGTGGCACCAGGGCAGGTATACTTTGGATTGTGACTCTCCTTTGCAGTTCTTGCTACACTTAAACGGGGCAGAAACATATTCAAATGCGCTCTTTCCTTCCCTGTTTTTTTGTTTGTTTTTTGTTCTGTAGTGCTGGTAACAATACACATGACGCAAAATTGACTATTTTAACTGCTTCTAAATATACATAGTTCACCTTACTTGTTTTTAATACCTCTCTCTCCTAACTTACTCTGGTATTTCCCTCCTTTTTTCTGGTCTGAAATATTGAGAAACACTATTGAAGAAGCAAGTGGGCTTTAAAAAGCAGGTTTTGGGGCGCCTGGGTGGCTTGGTAGGTTAAGTGTCCCACTTCGGCTCAGGTCATGATCTCACCGTTCATGGGTTCAAAGACCCCTGTTGGGCTGTGTGCTGACAGCGCGGAGCCTTCCTGGGGTTCTCTCGCTCTCTCCCTCTCCCCTGTTTGTGTGCGCAGTTGTTCTCTTTCAAAACCGAAAACAAAACTTAAAAAACAAAACAGGCTTTTGGCCTTACTCCCCATTTCTAGTCTCTGGAGGGCTGGAACGCCTGTTGCTCGGCTCTCGGCTCTCGGTTTGTGGCCTCTGGGGTCTGGTGGACCCCGCAGGCGTTGTCGCCTTTCTTTGGTTTAGGTTTACTCTCCTGTTACCGTTCTGTTTGCCTCACCGCCCGCTCCCAGGGCGAGGCGAACAGCCCTTGGCTCTGCTGCCCCGGTAGCCTCCACCTTTGTTTACTCCGGGGCAGATAGCTCTGCTCCCTTCCTTCCACCTGCCCGCCCCCACCCCCGGGACTTTCAGGTCCCTAAGGACTCCCTGGGTGGATACACCGTGGACACGGTGAAGCCCCGAGCACTCCTTTCCTCACAGGGCCCAGCCTCACTTTTCCATTACTGGTTTCCTTTGATCAAAATTTCATCTGTGGCTTTTGTCTAAAAAGAGAAGCCCCAGAGTGGCAGAGTGCCAAATTGGGGCTAATCCCCTTCTGTCCTTGGCCCTGGTCTGCCTCCAGGCACCAGAACCCCAGCACCTCCTTGCCTTGAGGAGTGTGGTGGCCTTGGGGAAGTTCTTTATTTGGAGGATGGTAGCGCTTGAGCCAGACTCCTTTCATAGCTGAACCTGTGGTCAGCCGTCTGCTTGCTTGCTTTTAAACAGTCATTCACCTTTGAGAGACAGAATGCAAGCCAGGGAGGGGCAGAGAGAGAGGGAGACACAGAATCCAAAGCAGGCTCCAGGCTCTGAGCTGTCAGCACAGAGCCCGACGTGGGGCTTGAACCCACCAACAGCCAGATCATGACCTGAGCCGAAGTCAGACGCTCAACCAGCCGAGCCCCCAGTTGCCCCATGTGTGTTCAGCCATCTTCTCACGTGACCGAATTGCTGCTGTGTCCCTCCTTCTCCCTTGGGGTCTTTCCTTCCTGGGCAGAGGAGAACCCTGTTATTACCTGAAGGAAAGACCTCAGAGTGTATCCTCCAGTCTGGACAGAGGTGGGTGGGCTGAAAGTTCAAAACTACATCTGGACGTGCTGACCCTAGGGTAATTAGAACAGCACAGGTTTCTCGTCTCCCGTTCTGGGTTGCAGAAGGTCATCCCACCTCGTGGCTGGTGGGACTTGGGTGCCCCGGAAGGACGGGCGTTGCCGTAGGTCCTGGCTTGAAGGAAAAGCCTTCCCACAGACATAGTCCTAGATCTGGATTCTGCGAGCTTCTGTTTCCTTGTGAGGAGAACTGGTCCTCTGCAGGAGAGGCAGGAGAGCAGTGACTGGCGGGGACACCCGCGGCAGGTTCTGCTTTTGATATGGCCTTGGCCAGCCAGAGTGCGCGCCCTCCGGAGGCCACCAAGATGTGCCTTCTTCTCCCCTTGCCTTGCGAACAATTGTATTGTAAATGCCGATTTGTGGGAGAAACTGCCCGAGCCAGCTTGTCGTCATGGAAACTGTACACCCTGCCCCCACAGCCTGTTATCTTCTCCATTTGGGTAACTGCTGGTGAGCTGGATGGAGACTTAGATTTTATGAGCTTCTTCCAAATCTGCTTCAATTCCTTTTTATAGTCCTAGGCATTGGAGGGGGAGATGGGCCGTGGCTTGCTGTCCTTGCCTGATAGCTTGACTTGTTCTTGTCTTGAGTTGTTGGCCTTTTTGAGCTTGTGAGGTGAAATGTGTCCGAGGAGACGACTGTTTTCCCGGAAGAGACAGGATCAGAGAATATTTGTCTTTGTGGTATGTGGACTAGTATAGTTAGAGACACAAACAGGTTCTTAGTAACTTCAGCTTATGTGGACTCGTGACTTTGCTTCTGTGGGTTGGTGGTTATATAGCCCCAGACCCTACAGGACTTTAAATCTCCCATATTTGTATTTGGAAATTTTTGTGCCAAATAACCTGATTGTTTTTAGATTTTTTTTAATTTTTATTTATTTCTAGGAGAGAGAGAGAGAGAGACAGTGTGAGCAGGGGAGGGTCAGAGAGAGAGAGAGTCACAGACTCTGAAACAGCCTCCAGGCTCCGAGCTGGCAGTCAGCACAGAGCCCGACGCGGGGCTCGAACCCACGAACTGCGAGATCATGACCTAAGCGAAAGTCGGACGCTTAACCGACTAAGCCACCCAGGCGCCCCGCAAATAACCTGATTGTTAACAGGAGTCTTTTGGGCTGTATCCCTCCCCATAGGGGCTGGTGGCCCAGATTATTTCTGTAGCTGCTCCCACCCCCGACTGCCGGGAGGAAATCAGGGTAATGGAATTCAGGCACAACCTGGACTGGAGAAGAGAGATCGTGTCAACCAGGCACTTGGATAGGCGTCTGAACGGGGAGCGCGCCCAGCGGGTTGGGTCCTGGCGTGGCTGTGGCAGCCAGCGCACTTGCCACCAGCAAAGACGTAGTGACATGAATGGGGTCGCCAGGGGGGGCTTTTCTGCCAGCCGAGTTCATCCGCATGCAGGCTGCCTCCTGTCCCCGTGTCTCACTCCACTGCTGAGCAGGGGCCATGGGTGGCCTGTGTTCTGGCCCCAGCCTTTGTGTGGGCTGGAGTCAGGGAGAGGAGCCTCACAGGCGGGGAGGAGGGTGAGGCTGAGGGATGACCAGGGCAGTAGAAGGGAGTCACAGTTCAGAGGTCTGCAGGGGTTGGGGTGGACGTGGAGGGAACGTTCTCTTCTGCTCCTCTCCTTTTTTTTTTTTTCCTAGTTTGTCAGGCAGGTGATTTTAGTTAGAAGAGCTCCTTGGTGTCCCCTTTGAAAAGGTGGTGGGTGGGGAGAAGGTTGCAGGGATTGAGGGTGGGGTAGGTAGCCCGCCCAGCGTTGCATCCTTTTTCTTTCTGGTCTGGACTGTTATTCTGAAAAAAATGTTCTCTTGGCCAGTGAGTCCCCTGGTGTATTAGGATAAGTTCATTGGAGGGCTAACAATTTGATTTCAGCAGCAAATTAATAGATAATCCAAAATTCCTTCTTGAGGCACCTGGGTGGCTCAGTTGGTTGAGCGTCCAACTTTGGCCCATGCCCATGGGTTCGAGCCCCACGTCGGGCTCTGTGCTGACGGCTCAGAGCCTGGAGCTGCTTCAGATTCTGTGTCTCCCTCTCTCTCTGGCCCTCCCCCATTCATGCCCGCTCTCTCTCTCTTTCTCTTTCTCTCTCTCTCTCTCTCAAAAATAAATAAACATAAAAACTTCTTAATTAAAAAAAGAAATTCCTTCTTATTTTCCCACTTACCGAGGCACTGGAAAGCAGGCTGCGGAGAGGGCAGGACGCCCAGGCGCAGGCGGAAGGGGCCCTTCGCCAGCCGCCTTTCCTGACACCCGTGTGCTCAGGAACTTGACCCGAGTCCAGAAAGGGGGCCGCACTAACTGGCACCAGGCCGGGCAGGGAGCTGAGTTTTAAACCACCCTTCCTGTGGCGCGCAGGGAGGCCGGCCGGTGGGAACGGCGGGGACGGGCGTGTGCGCTCGGTGCCCGAGCCCGCGCTGGCACAGGCGCTGCGGTGCCCCAGCCTGGCTTCCGCTCGGCTCAGCCCGGTCTCAGTGCTGCTTCCGTCCGTCCTCTCATCCAAACACAGGCTGAGGCTGAGGTGGCCTCCTTGAACCGTAGGATCCAGCTGGTTGAGGAGGAGCTGGACCGGGCCCAGGAGCGCCTGGCCACGGCCCTGCAGAAGCTGGAGGAGGCCGAGAAAGCCGCTGACGAGAGCGAGAGGTGAGGAGGGGAGCCTGCGGGGTGGGCGCGGGGCGCGGGGGAGCCCGCAACACTGAGGGCGTGCGTTTCACGCCGGGCCGGGGTTAGGGCTCCCTGGGCTCCGTGACCTTGGAATTGGTGTTACCCTAGAAACTGATCTAACGATTGTTAAATAGGGCCACCAGGATGGCCTCCACTTAGCGAATCATGGCCTTACTTGTGAGGTGAGTCCCCCTAAAGCAGCGGTTCTCCAGGTGAGGCCGCAGCCCCGGGCACTGGGTGAGGATTCAGGCTCTCAGCCCCTCCCCTCTTCTAGGAGGCGGAGGCTCTGGAGATGGAGCCCTGCTGTCGCTGCTGAGAAGCTTTCTTTTTTTTTTTCTTCTTAATGTTTTATTTATTTCTTTGGAGAGAGAGAGAGAGAGACAGCGTGAGCAGGGGAGGGTCAGAGAGAGAGGGAGTCACAGACTGAAACAGGCTCCAGGCTCTCAGCTGGCAGTCAGCACAGAGCCCGACGCGGGGCTCGAACCCACGAACCGCGAGATCATGACCTAAGCGAAAGTCAGACGCATAACCGACTAAGCCACCCAGGCGCCCCTACTGAGAAGCTTTCTTAACCTTGGCTGCACCGTTACAATCATGGGGGGGAGGGGTGGGGACCGTTGGGGTGTTAAAGGTTGTTTATTTTTGAGAGAGAAAGAGAGAAAGCACGAGCAGCGGCAGGGGGTGGGGGACAGAGGACCTGAGGCGGGCTCTGCACTGACAGCAGAGAGCCCGATGCGGGTCTTGAATTCACAGTGAGATCATGACCCGAGCTGAAGGCAGACGCTTTAACCCACTGAGCCACCCAGGCGCCCCCTGGGTATTGACATTTTTAAAGTTGGTCTGATAATTTCTGTGTGTGCCCAGGGTTGAGAACCAAACCACAGCTTACCTTTGTGTCTGTTGTTGCAAATGGCCAATTGACTTCTTGCCACACCGTGAGGTAAACTAGAACAGAGGCGCCTGCTGACAGGCATGGGGTCAGAGGAAGGCTTTCAGAATCAAAACTGCCCTGTAGGACGTATGTTGACACCATGCTGCTGGGAGAATGTGTCGTGTGGCTGTGTGCGCTCTTATTACAGAGCGGGGCGCAAATTCTAGAAAGTGAGGAAGGCCTGTTACACACCAGGGTAGTGTGTCATTCCGTCGGGGTGTAGGAAAGTGGGAACGACGTTTGTTTGGGTTTTATCTTCGTAAAACGTTTCTGGAAAGCTTATGAAGAGTTCTCCTCTGGTGAGCTTACTTACTTACTTTAGAGCGTGAGAGTGTGAGCGAGTGAGTGAGGGGCAGAGAGAGGGTGAGAAAGTGCAGAGCCCGATCCAGGGCTTGAGCTCACCAACTGTGAGGTCGTGACCTGAGCCGAAGTCGGAAGCCTAACTGACTGAGCCACCCAGGCGCCTCTTAAATGTGTGTTATTTTTTATAAGAGAAAGTCAGTTTTTTGGAAAAGATTTTAAAGAAAACGCACTAAGGTGGGGGTGCTGTGGGAGTCCTTGGTGGCAGGCGAAGGGGACAGGCTTCAGGGCCCCTCAGGGTGGAGCTGGCCGCAGACCTGTGAGGGCCGTGTCTGTCCTGCAGAGGCATGAAGGTGATTGAGAACCGAGCTCTAAAAGATGAAGAAAAGATGGAACTCCAGGAAATCCAGCTCAAGGAAGCTAAGCACATTGCGGAAGAGGCGGACCGGAAGTACGAAGAGGTGGGCTGCCTCGTGTGTGCCCTTCCTCTCCAGTGTCGTTGGGTTCCTGGAAAGGAGCACAGGGTGGGGGGGAGTGGCTTCCTCTTGGCTTCACCGGGCCGTCTGCGTCTTCTGTAGGTGGCTCGGAAGTTGGTGATTATCGAGGGGGACTTGGAGCGCACCGAAGAACGAGCTGAGCTGGCAGAGTCGTGAGTATCTTGCTCCCAAATCTTGCCCCCTTCCCCCCCCGCTCTGTCCCTCCCCCTTTGGCTTGCGCATTAATGTGAATAAACTAGTGCTCCTTCAACCTTGTTAAACAGAGCCTAGAGAGTGGGCTTCTTCGTTTGGACCCTAGGAATGGCTGTGGGCTGTTCCCTGTCTTGACTAGTGACAGGTGACGGATGAGTTTCCTTTATTTCTCGTAGGGGCAGTTTGCAAATTGAGGGAAAATAAACACGAACGAGCAGGTGGTGAGCAGTTAGCCGGCAGGGTCGGCAGGGTTCTCCCACCTGAAGCCTGCTTCCTGTCGCTCTGCTGTGGCTGTGCCAACCTGAGCTTTGCCTCTCGTACCGTGTGGCCGGTCTGGGGGCCTTAGGCCAAGGGCAGACGTGAAGAGCTCCCCTGTTGGCACCTTCTGGGCCTTGTTTAACAAAGTCAGTGCTGCTGCGTATGTATCTGTGCCTCCTTTCCATCCCCCCCCATTCCATGTCCATCGTGGTGTTTTCTTCCCATTTTTTGAAAAACATTTTTTTTTCGTCTTGCTGCTTGTTTTCTTGCTGTGTCCTTTTTGACCTTTCCCCCTCCCCCCGACCTGGCTTGTGCGATCCCCGCGACTGTCACTAACAGCCGTTGCCGGGAGATGGACGAGCAGATCAGACTGATGGACCAGAACCTGAAGTGTCTGAGCGCTGCCGAAGAGAAGGTACTAACCCGGAGCGCGGCGGGGCCGCGGGGCCGCGGGGGCCGCGCCGCTCTCTTGGGCTGGGTTTCTGTTTTGCAGCTGCCTCCCCTCCACTGGCCGGTTTGTTGAGTGCTTTCCCGTCTCTTCCTGGAACGCTCCGTTCTCTCCCTCTTACGTGGCATCTTTCATCTCTTCTTCCTCGCTGCTTCACGCCTCTCCACAGGGCCTCTCCTTCCCCGGGGTGATTTGGGGCGCTGTTTGGGTTGGGCACCCGCTCCCACCTCCACCCGAGGGAGCCGTTATGACTCGTTCCTGTAGTGCTTTCTCTCAGGCGTGTTACTAGCATCCGGCATTCCGAGTCCTAGCCCAGGAGGGCCCAGCGTCCGCCAGGCTCTGCGGTAGAGGGGGGCGGGTTGACTCTTGCTCAGGTGACCTGGGAACTTCTCTTTTCCCCCGTATGCCTTCCAGCTCTCTCTACATATAGGTTCAATTCACGTCTGTGTGTCTCTCTCCCCTTTTTTTTATTCTCTCCTTCTTCCCCTTTCCTCTCCTGCGGTATGTAAAACATTCACAGTAAGTGTTCTGAGCTGGAGGAGGAGCTGAAGAATGTCACCAACAACCTCAAGTCTCTTGAGGCTCAGGCGGAGAAGGTAGGGGCTGGTTGTGACCGTGACAGGCTCTGGGGCCTGGGCCCGCCCAGCCCTGCCCTTGACGAGAGACTGGAGAAACCCAGTCCTTACGTGATCCAGTGAGGCGTCCTTGCCACCCGTATTCCGGGGCTGATGCTTCTTCCCATGTGCTTTCATTGCTTGAGTTCAGATCCCTTCGTGGTCTCAGGGGCTTGGGGGTCATGTTCTCCTCGGGCTGACACCACTGCGCTAACTAGCAGTAATCACGGGCCCCGGGAGGTTTTCTAACAGACTGATGGGGGTAACAAATAGTCGGTCCGAGACCTAACAAGCGATCGAGACAGAGGACGCGTCTGTAGCATCATGTGGGACTGTTTCAGCCATGTGGCCGGCGGGGGGTGCTGCACCTCCTCGTGAAACGGGGAAGGAAAATACCTCCTTGGGTTGATTTGAATAAGATGGAAGCATAGGTCGGTTTTAAAAATAAACAATCCAGAGGATTCTAATCCGAGGGTACTGCAGTCTGAAGGGCATTGACTTGTGGATTTTAAGGATCTCTTGTCCAGAAATGGCCCCTTTTCTCGCGGGCCAGTCAGCACATTACTGTCCAGGAGGTTACTCCCTGGAAGGGGGAGTGCGGTGGCAGGCGGGGATGGCAGGCCCGTGCGTGTGAGTGGCTGCGGCTCTGCGACTCGCGTTCTCGCTTCTCTTACAGTACTCGCAGAAGGAGGACAAATACGAGGAAGAGATCAAGATTCTCACGGATAAACTCAAGGAGGTGAGTGAGGGAGTCTAGGGGAGGAATCCATATCTACAGGTGCATGGGGCACTAATTTGGAGTTGACCAGCTGGCCTTGGTTCTGAAGGGTGTACATTAGAAGGTGGAGGAGACAGAGAACCTTCTTGTCTTGCTCATCTCTGATTCCGTCTGGTGCCACATTTCCCCCAGGCAGAGACCCGTGCTGAGTTTGCCGAGAGGTCCGTGGCCAAGCTGGAGAAGACGATCGATGACCTGGAAGGTATGGGGCCTGGGAGCGGGATCCGATAGCTGCAGAGGGAGGCCTTGCCCACTGCCCACTTCCCTCCTTCCCTGTGCACCAGAGGGAGTTGCTGGTGACCCGGCACACGTCCCGGGGCCCGTCCTGTGCACCGTGCCCTGTCCTGTGCCGCAGCGAGGTGAAATGGGTCAACGCCTAGAATTGGATTTTTACATATACAGCCTCTTCCTTTTAATAAGACTTTGCCTAGTGTTCTGGAGTTTGCATCCTTCTCTTGGAGGACACTCGTAATGGCTGCGTGTACCTCGGGTTTGGTGGTCTGAAAGGGCGTCTCTGAGGCGCAGTCGTAGCCGTGCTTTGAGGGGGCGGCAACACGGCCCCTCCTGTCCCCTCCTGTCCATCGCGTCGGCCACAGGGGCCCCTCCCGGAGACGCGGCCCCGGGGTGTCTGTGCCTCAGCGCTGGCCGCTCTCGGGGGCTTTCTCAGTGTGCTTTGCCCCCACGTTGTGGCAGCCGTGTGCACTCTAACAAGGGACGATGTGCTCTGAGAACTCTTGAGACGCGCCGCCCTGGATGCTCAGGGCGGCATATCATTCTCTCCCCGGGGGCGAGTGGGGGGCTGGGCAGCCCGTAGAGCGAAGGGGCCAGGAAAACTGGTCTTGTGTGGTAGGTGGAGGAGAGTCTGAATGTGAACGCGTGCTTTCTCCTGTCTCTGTCTGCATCCGTCCCGGCATTCCTGCTGGGAAGTGGATAAGCTGGGGGGGGTGCCCAGTCACGGCCGAGCCGGGCTCCCTGCCCCGACCGCAGCGGACCAGAGGCGGCAAGAAGCCCGGTGGTCTGGGTGGGGGCAGCGGACCTGAAAATGGCCTGTCGCGGACGCCAGGGTAGATGTCCTCCCAACCCGTGGTGCTAGACCCACGGTCACACTTCTCCTAATTTCTAATGATTCCTTCTCTTCATCTGCTTCTGACACCTTTCGCTCTGTCCCCTGGGCCTTCCCTGTGTTCCTGTTCCTGTGCAGACGAGCTCTATGCCCAGAAACTGAAGTACAAGGCCATTAGCGAGGAGCTGGACCACGCCCTCAATGACATGACCTCTATGTAACTATCTGATAGCAGAGTGGGGCTGGGGCCTTGGCTTGTGGGCGGGGGACAGGCCATGCTCAGTGTGCTTCCCTTTATCCTCTGGGAACTGGGGTCTTCACACCACCTTTAAGATATTGGTGCTGGTTACTTGTTGGCAAAAGCCAGAGTGGCATTTAATGTTGAATAGGTTGTAGCACCCTGATCTATGTGTGATTTTTTTTTTTTGGTATATTTTTAAATTCATAGTCCCTTCAGTATAACCGTAATTTTTCTATTTGCTTCTCAAATTTAGTCTTCCCAGAGGAGACGCTGCTGAAGGTAGAATTATGTCATCATATAACTAAGAACATAGGGCCCAGAGAGCTAGTGACTTGGGCCCTAACATTGATTGCATAACAGAATTCAGATCTCCCTTGTGTAGCTTATTTGTGTCCTGATCTTGAACTTCAGGAGAAACACCCATGATCTCAAATTCACCCAAAAATTAAGCTGAGTCCCAGAGTAAGCCAGGCGGTAAAAAGCACCAAAAAGAGTTGTTGGGGACTTCGCCTGTTTGCTGTGGACCCCTGATCCTTGATGCTTATGCACCTCCTTGTATCTTTCCCACTAACCCTGAGAAGAAGCCAAATGACTCAGGCTGTGGTATCTGGCTGTCTATCCTCATTCCTACTGCCTTCTTTTCCCTTTTCTCCCAAATCGCTGTGTGATTGATGCTAGTCCTTCTTACCTAGAGTCTCCTTACTTTTTCGTACAGATAACCGTCACCGTTTCTGCTCTGTTCTGGATCTGCCCCCTTTCCTCGGGGAACCCAACGCCCCACTCTCGCTCTGGATTCCATTTGGGTCGGCCTGGCTGGTCCCCAAGGCATTAGGATGTAGGGGGCGCACAAAGCAACTTGTGTATTCTTCCACCTCCCCCACCCCCAAATTAAAATATCGAGCTGCTGGAAGCCTCCTGCCACCCTGTATTTGTGTCACTGACAGAGCTGCTGCTGTCCTGGAGGAGGAGCCTTGGGGGCGTGACGCGGGGAGCAGCTATTGCAGGCTCTCCCTCCGCTGACTTATATAATCAAAGCCACTTTTGTGTGTGTCTATTTTTCTTGACATTTAAGCTCAAGTGGTCGGAGTCTGTCGGGGGGGTGGACTAGCAGAGGTTCCCGGGGGGCGGGGGGCCACGAGTGTGACGCACAGGTGGCGGGAGGTCGTCGAAGGCCTTGACCGGAGGCTCCTGAGTCCACCTGCCTGGAAGGCTCCTGACCTTTCGAGTCCATCCCCCCTCCAGTAGGGCCCGAGGGCCTCCCGATCGCGTCCTGGCCCCTTTTCAGGGGTTCCCTCACATGGCGCATCTTTAGAGCACCTGATGGCCGCAGATGTATTACCACCAGCCTTGACTTGTTAGGTCATCCAAGTCCCAAGTACATAGGATTCTCAACAGTTTTATGTTTTTTCATTTCAACCTTTCTAACATATTTGGGACATCATGCCATCTGCCTGCCGGTCTGTGGTAGTGGCACATGAGACGTGATCAGCGGTTATTATTGGCGAAACCAAACATCCAGTCATGCATGTTTCACATAATATGCACAAGGCGACAATGAGTGGCTTATTACACACATAAGAATGGTAAATTTGTGTTAGTAAAACTGTGCCTGGTTCACATTGTGGAATCGCATGACAGCTCTGCAGACTCCTCTTGCAGTTTGCACAGCGGAGGTGGGCCAGCCCGGGTCGTGCAGCAGGCAGTGGTACTCAGCTATGTACCCGAGAGCTGGTCCCTTAGTCCCTCGGTTTCCCAGAAGATGATATATTTAAAACTTGCTTTTTTTTTTTTTTTTTTTTTTTAACCAGTTAGAGCCCAGTACGGAGGTTTTCCATAATCTGAAACTTTCGGTTGTATTGAATTCAGATTTCTTTTTGTACCATTTCGTCTTGCTACACAGCCTTTGAGATTAAGGTGTAGATGAATTATTCAGCTGATGCTTAACTGGCATCTTTTAGGCACAAAGAATTATGGCGAGACAGAAATAATCAAAGCTGGAGGCACCGTCCCTATTTGCAGGCTGCCCAGAGTCTAGTAGAGAGAGAGACCTCCTGTATAGAGCTAAAGATGATCCGTGGTTAGTGCCACAGATCACAGACTTGGGGGGAGTCAGATGGGGATGAGGTTGATTTCAGTGGGGAATTAGAGTTAGGAGAGACTCACGGAAGGTGGTGCAGAGCAGGTACTTAATAAACGTGCTAAAATTTGTGCCTCCATTTTTAGTGGGTTCCAAAAAATGTGATTTCGGACAAACAGATTTGATTGAGGGATAGCAGATATTGAGCATTCTGGTCAAAGATAATCAGAAGAGTAGAGGCAACAGCTAGAGATGGGAAGGACGTAATGTCCGTAGAGATAGATTTAGACAGGAGGGGCAAGTGTGTGCGGGAATCAGGTGTGGAGTTTTGGTTTGTAGGTGATGGGGACGCCACAGGAGATTTTAAACACAAATTTGTTCTGACCTGACGAGCCAGAGGGAAGAGTGGATTCTGCAGTTAAGTCTGTTTCACAAGGGGAGCAGATTATCAAAGTGGCTCATTAAGATGGTGATTCACAAATTTCAGTCGTTTGCCTACTGCCTGGTGGCTTTTGCCATATTCCTGTGCTCCCTACATTATTTTTTACTTCATATTTATTCTTGTTTTCAAATTTGTCTTACTCTACATAATTCTAATTTGAAATCAAAGGTTTGATGTGGCCTTAGTGATTTTTCCTTATGCACGTTAAAACAATATAGCAAATAAGTTTTTAACGTTTATTCATTTTTGAGAGAGAGAGAGAGAGAGAGGGTGCAAGCGGAGGAGGGACACAGAGAGGGAGACACAGAATCCGAAGCAGGTTCCAGGCTCTTAAGTGCTCAGCACAGAACCCAACGTGGGGCTCGAACCCACAAGAGATCATGACCTGAGCCGAAGTTAGACACAACCGACTGAGCCACCCAGGTGCCCCGCAAATAAGTTTTGTTGAAGCGTTTTCAAGTGTGTACTGTCCGAGATCTCCTGACATAGCACCAGCAGCGAGTATGCCTCATTTGGAGGAAAACTGGGCTAGGTTATTGGGGTTTTCCCAGAGATCGTCCTTCATACAGACATGGCCCTGAAGATGGGCACCATGAATGGCACTCAGTGTGAGGAGGCAAAGTCCAGGGTAACTGCTTTCGAGCCTAGGGAAATGGTGTTAACAGTGCAGGGAGGTCCCTTGGGCCTGGTTTGAAGAAGCGAGAGAAGGTAGAAGAGAATAGAGGTCTAAAAACTGGCAGGTATCCAGGTGAAAGACAGAATTCTGGGGGTTGAGGGCATAGGAGGATGTAAGAGAGATTTGGAACTCCGTACGGGTGGCCGGCAATTTTGAACCTGAAAGTACATCTGAGTCCTGAAAGACAGCGGCACGTGTAGAAAGAATTCAGCAAACAGGAAACCCTGTGCGGAGGAGGAATCCAAATGGAATCGGTTGGAGGGGTGGCCGTGGGACGGGCTGTTGTGCTCATTGAAGCCCTTGTGGCTGGATGATCGCCAGAGCTTCTCAACTCCAACTGGTTGTGAAGAAGTTGTCATTGATACTTGATTAATTCGAGGGTGTGCTTTGAGCATTAAGATCAAGGAGAGAAGCTGTATTTCAAGGAGCAGAAGAGTGAACTAGTGGAAAGTAGTAAAGGCAAGAACTCGAGCCTAGAGCAGTGATGCCCAGCACAGCAGCCCCTCGCCACGTACAGAGCCTGCTGAGCGCCCAGAACGTGGCTCCTGTGATTGAGGAGCTATAGTCCTGATGTTCTGTGCTTTTAGTTCATCTAAATAGAATTAGCCACACGTGGCTAGTGACTGCCTGCCGTGTTGGGTAGTACTATTCTAGATGTTCTAGGGGCAGGAAGAGTTGACTGGGCTCAGAGACCGGCTTCTTTCAAAAAAGAGAAGTGGGAAAGGACAGACATTAGGGGGGAAAGTGAGGTCTGACTTCTGTAGCCTTTGTCTCTCCCCACGGGCGTGACTGGTGTGGGGGAAGATGGGGACGAATAAGCCAGGGTAAGAGGGAGATGTGAAATTAGGAGTAGGGCTAAGCCCAGTCCTCCATTTACTGCAGAAGCTCGTGTTACTTGAGCCGGGACTAGCTATGGGAATGAGGTCAGAAAACAACATTGGTAATCCCAGAGCAAGCGCTTCATCTCTTAACTTTTTCCTCTTAATTCCTTGTTTTAAGTTTGTTTATTTTGAGAGAGAGAGAGAGAGAGAGAGCATGTGTGCGCGCACACACAAGCAGGGAGAGGAAGAGAGAATCCCAAGGAGGCCCCATCCATGCTGTCAGTGCAGAGCCTGAGGCGGGGTTCGAACTCACGAACTGTGAGATTGTGGCCTGAGCTGAAATCAAGAGTTGATGCTTAACCGACTGAGCCGCCCGGGCGTCCCCCATCTTCATATCTTAGATCAGAGCACAGACTGATGGGTTTGTGTCCTTTCCAGCCTCCCCCACCCTTGCTGGGACGCAGTGCCCGATGATGATCGGGGCAGCCTTATCTGAGTCCCACCCAGACTCTCTCTTTCTCTAATCCTAGTCTTAATAGTTGGAGAAGTGAGGGCGGGGGGGACCCAAAATCTGTTCTTTTTCATCTCTTGAACCATGAGGCTTTAAAGCCAGTAGACTTCCCTTTTACTCTGGAGCATCCCCGCTCCCTTGTCCTGTTACAGAGTGAAATGGCCCCGATTCAGACCAGTGAGGCCTAGGGATGTGTAGCATTCGTGGGCTTGTTCCCTGACTGGACATGGCTAAAAGGAGTATCAGACCAAATGGATTCTCTGGCTTGCCTTGTTCGTTTTATTTTGCTGTTTTCAGGGAACCGAGAACATTATTATTTTTTAATGTTTATTTTTGAGAGAGAGAGAGAGTGTGAGCGGGAGAGGGACAGAGAGACACAGGGAGACACAGTATTTGAAACAGCCCCCCGCTCTGAGCTGTCAGCACAGAGCCCGATGTGGGGCTCGAACTCATGAACCGTGAGATCATGACCTCAGCCGGAGTTGGACGCTTAACCGACTGAGCCACCCAGACGCCTCAGGGAACCAAGAACTTTAAAGAGCTCTGTCTGATCCTGAGTTTTTAATCACTGAGATTGCAGAGTTAGAACCCTTATTACTAAGTTCAAGGTGAGAGCATGACCACACTTGTCTCCTGGCCTCATACAGTTCTTAGGGGACTGTGTGCTCTCGAGCTTAATCAGGAAGGAAAATGCTTCCGCTCCTCTGTCTCTTTACTTGTTCCCTATGTGGAACAAAACCCTCATTGACCAGGCTGTTTTGAAGGATACGATTCTGATGACACCCTACGTCCCCATGACAGGAGTGGGGGTCCCAGTAACCGTCCTGGGCACGGATGCTCCGGAGAGTCAGGCGGTGCTGCCCACCTCGGAAAGCTTCAGAAGGGAGAGTTCAGGGGCGCCTGCGGGGCTCCGGCAGTTAAGCGTCCAACTTCAGCTCAGGTCGTGATCTCATGGTTTATGAGTTCGAGCCCCACGTCGGATTCCGTGTCCCCCTCTCTCTCTGCGCCTTCTCCACTTGCATGCTCTCTCTCTCAAAAATAAATAAACATTTAAAAAAGAGAAAAAAAGAAAGACGAGATCTCCACAGAAATTCGAACCCCTGCGTTGGTCAGAGAAGCCCCAGTGAAGGAGACAGGTCTGACCACAGGCCTCCTGGAGTTTCTGGACTAAGGGGGTGTTTCTCAGTGGTGGACACTCTGGGACGCACAGAGCAGACCCGCTTAGTGCTGTGTCCTGCCCAGCACGTCTGTGCAGGGTCTTCTGGTTACTGTGTGCCCCGTACGTTTCCAAATTTCTTCCTAAGGGGAGAGAAGAGGCGATAGTCGTACACATATGAGAACCTCTGGTTTAATGAGAAGTGCAGTTCTAAAAGGTTGCTCTAATTTTGCCTTTTAATACAACTGTTATTTTGGTCATTCCCTCCCAGGATCATTTTGTGTATATGTACGTTGTCTGTTTTGATGGTGTTCATAAAGCGGCAAGTCTGGCCGTACTGGCCATCACCTTCCGGGTAGAATTGTAGAAACCTGCCCAGAGGGCTGGTGCCGGAGCAGCACACCTTGACCGTGGGCACAGTCAGCCCACAGATGCAGTTGCTTTTAAGACGTAGCACTAACCTCGGAAAGCTGGAAGAGGCCGCGTCTTTATACCAGGGTCCTGAGACCATTTTGAAACAGACAAACAGACTGTAAAACACTGGAAGACACTTGCTCATGAACTTGAGAAACGGCCACTAATAGACCCGTAAGGTCTGTCCCCGAGTCCCAGCACCCCTGTGCTGGTTGGGTGGCTTCGGTCTCCCTGCATGTGCGCCTCTTGAAGGTGCTCCAGGTGAAACACTCCGCTAACGTCGGTGGTTTGAGCACCTACCTACTTAGTCAGGAATGCTTTTGGTTATAAGAAACAGCTTAGCTGTAGCTTAAATAAATAGGGGACTGACTTTTCTCCTGTAATAACAAGCCCAGATTTGAGCAACTGTGGCCTTGGGGTAGCTGGGTTTCTGTGATTTTCTTGGCCCTCTTGTAAGGTGGAGATCTGCCACCCTCATCCTCACATTCATGTTCAAGGCAAGAAAGAGAGCTCATTTCCCCGGAACTTCTAGCGACTACACTTGTATCTCATTAGCCGGAAATGGATCCCATGATCACCCCTAACTGCAAGGAGGCTGGAGAAGAGAACAGGATACTCTCGATTCACCTTCCCTGGGGCCATGACATGCTGCTGACCCCAGTGGGATTGGGTTCTTTCAAATTTTTTTTTGTTGTTTAATTCTGAGAGAGAGGGGGGGACAGAATGCAAGAGGGGGAAGGGCAGAGAGAGGGAGGGAGACACAGAATCTGAAGCAGGCTCTGAGCTGTCAGTACAGCCCGACGTGGGGCTCGAACCCATGAACTGTGAGGTCATGACCTGAGCCGAGCCAGATGCTCTACCCACTGAGCCGCCCAGGCGCCCCGGGACTGGGTTCTCTTAGAAGAGGGGAGGTGGGGTTTGATTGGATAGGCCCCTGTGCTGGGCTTACCACTGAGCGCCTACAAGAAGCACTAGAAAGTAGATTGAATGGATGTCGCATGTTGATCCCAGTTTATCATTCGCAGTGCCGGATTGAATGCTTTTACAGAAAAACCAGTTCCTTTCAAGCCCTCAGTGTTGTAAATGTAATTCTCCTGGGCCAGCTGTGTTCCTTCCTTTGCCCTGTGTCCCTCAGGGAGGGAGCGAATGCCCTTGTGAAGGAGACCGGTGTTTCCTTCTCAAAGCGCTGTGCGTCCAACTCGGCAGCCGCAGTTTTTATTTTATTCCTTTGCTGGTCTTTGCGCTGCCTGCCTCTCCCTGCCCTGTGTCCCCGCGGCCACCTGCCCCCAGATGCGCGACGTGTCTGCCGGCTCGTCGGGAGTTCCAGGATTTATTCCTGGTGTTCCGCGGACGTCCCCCTTGCCTCCTCCTCCTGTGTCCTCTCCTCTGTCGCTGCCGCGGAGCCGGGGGCTCTCTAGGAGCCGCAGCAGCGTGCGGGTGGGGTGCGCACCCGCTGACCTGGACCCCAGCGGAAAGTTGGTTGTTTTTTTGAAAGTCCTTTTGCCCCAAGCAAATTTTTTTTTTCTATGTTTTTTTTTTTTTTTTTCTAGGAGAGAGAGAGACAGCGTGAGCAGGGGAGGGTCAGAGAGAGAGGGAGTCACAGACCAAAGAGGCTCCAGGCTCTGAGCTGGCAGTCAGCACAGAGCCCGACGCGGGGCTCGAACCCACGAACCGCGAGATCATGACCCAAGTGAAAGTCGGACGCTTAACCGACTAAGCCACCCAGGCGCCCCGCAAATTGCTTTTTAATTGGAGCAGTGAGAGGATTACTGACTTCCCAGCCCCGGGGTTGAGTGAGGCCAGATGTTCTATCCCTTTCTAGAGGTGATGGGTGAAGAGGGCGGGGCCTGAGAGAACGGAGCCAGGAAAACCTAGGAGAGTTTTCTGGTTTCTATCCTGGCTGCTCTTCCCCTCTTGTGCTGACTGTAGGCTGCGGTCCCCTTTCCATGGATGTTTTCTAACAATAAAAGGACCGATTAGACAAGATGTCGCGATTGCTTCATCTGCTGGCCCAGAGATAGGCCCTTCTGACCCCGTGGAGAAAAGGGAAGGGAGAGAAAGGGGTGTGGGCCATCAGTAGATCTGTGGTTTTGCTTGCTGGGTGTTCAGCTGCTGCTTTTCTTCCCGTTTGCCTCCTTGTTTGCTTTTGCTGCTTTTATGTTTGATTGTGAGTGACTCTCATAAGCTAGTTGTGAGCAGTAGCTCTAAAAACCTGTTGAGGTTTGCTTACGTTTGCTCGTGTTCTCGACTTGGCTTCCTTCAGACGTTCTGTGATAGGCGGCGGGGGTGAAGATCTTGGATTCTCAGGTTGAGACTCTGGTAGAAACAGGCCCATCCCTGTTCTCGAGGGTCACGCCCCCCGGCCCAGTCAAATAAGTACCACCCTGTGGGCAGAGCCGGAAGAAAGAATGGTTGGTGCTCAAGGCCGCCTCCGATGGGGGCTGGAAACTGAAAGCCTTGGTCGGGTGTGGGTGTGTGAGGAAATGGCTGATAGGTCCCGGCCCCTTCCCCCAGAAGTGGAGCAACCCCGCAACCCCAGGGGGCACCCCGATCGCCCCGCAGAGGTGGGCGGTGCAGGGCTCAGGCCTGTGGCTGGGCCGCTGTGCTTCTGCGGCAGGAGTGACCCTCCCTGTGGGTAGACATTGACATTTACTTCTAGTTCTAGTAACTTTCTCCTTTACACCCACCAGATAAGCTGAAATGCACCAAAGAGGAGCACCTCTGTACACAAAGGATGCTGGACCAGACTCTGCTTGACCTGAATGAGATGTAGAGGCCCCGGCCGCCCTGCCCCCGACTCCGCCTGAGGCCAGCCTGCCCGAAGCCGGCCTGGAACCTGAGAGCTGATCTTTAACTGGAAGGCTGCTTTCTCCTTTTGGCCGCCCCTCCCACCCCAGCCCCTATGTCTTTTTCGCCAAACTGTCTCTGCCTCTCCCCAGAGACTCCACTTGGGCTTGAGGCTGAGCATCTTTGGGAACAACGTTTAAGGGAATGTGAGCACAATGCAAAGCGTCTTTACAAGCATGTTGTGATGTACACATTTTGTAATTACCTTTTTTGTTGTTGTTGATGTAGCGACCATTTGTAAAACATTCCTTCCGATTCCAGAGTTCTTTACCCCTTCCTCACATTTGGAAAGTAACTTTTCAGCTTCACGCACACTGCTCTCTCCACAGAGGAGGGAGCGCGGCAGGGCCCTGCCTGCTGAGGGCCAGAGCCCCGAAGGATCCCCACTCTGGGAAGCTTCGTTGCTCTGTCCAAAGTACCAGCCAGATTAGAAAGGTGATTCCAGGAGTTAGCCAAAAAAGTGTGGCTCAGGGTTTCAGCTTTAAGGTATCTTTGAGCAACTTCCATTTTTTTTTCCATCAGAAGTGACCAAACAAATTAAGGTGTGAGACCTCTATCTGAGACCAAATCCTTGTCCTATCCTTACCCCTTTGCCAACCGCTCACAGAACGGATGGTGTCCCCTTTCTGTCGAGATGACCACTTACTTGCTCTCCTGCCTCCTTGAAAGAAAGAGAAAATTATGTGTTTGCCACTGATTTAGCCACATGAAACAAACTCATCTCGTCACCCTTTTCTAGGACTGAAGCTGCTGTCTCTAAAAGTGCCATGTCAGTGTGCTTTGTATCAGTTAGTGCTGGAGAAATCTTGAATAGCTTATGTACAAAACTGTTTTTAAATTTTATATTATTTAGAAACTTTGCTTTTTTAGGGTTGGGGCACCTTGGCCACCCAATCGGGCTGAGAACTCTACAGTCTGGGCTGACGGTGTGCTGATCTTTTAAAGTTTCTTTCCCTGCCCAGTCCCCCTTGTTGGTGAGGTTTCTGTGAGGTCTGTTAGGTGTGCATCCTGCAGCTTCTTGGCTTACAGTGCACTCCCCTTTGGTGTGCTCTCTCCGGGGGCCGATTGAGAGAAAGAAACCGATAGTGCAACTGTTTTGATACTGAAAATTGACAAGTGTCTTTTTGAAATAAAGAACCAGTCCCTCCAATCCTCACACCTCCTTGACTTTTATTTACTGCTCCGAATGTGCTTTCCCCACGTGAACCATGAGGTTTGAGCTAAAACTCAGATCTTCGTGGGTGGTGGCCACGGCGTGTGGTAACGCTCGCTGTGGAAGCCAGACCACCAAAACTGGGTTCAGACTCCGCTCAGATTCTTAACTTGTGTGTCCTGATGGACACAAGCAGATTTATTCATGTGTAAAGATAATGTGTATTATCAGGGTAAGTGTGAGTATCAGAAGTAATAGTTATGTGCCCGGCCTCTTCTAGGCTACTTAGCACTGCCGTGTTCAGGGCTTTTCCTTCACAACTGTGTTAATTCTAAGCCACGGATTTGTTAGGCTCTGTGCTCCTTAAATCACTTAAGCACTCTTCACACACTGCCCTGCGGCCGACTCAGCCGACAGCCTGGTCTCCGTGGCAGCCTGCGGGACGCCAGTGCCCGGCCTTTCCTGCGCTCTGGCCCTGAGGCCGGACACAGGTTTGACTCCTAATAAAAACGACACCGCTCCCTTGGCAAAGTCAGCTGTTCGTGACGGCGGCCGCAAGGATTTCCATTTGCGGGCACCGACCGATGCCACCTGGAAATTACAGCCCCCCAACAAAACCGCAACCAGCCCCAATTTTTTTTTTTTGGCTAGGAGCTGACCACAAGGTAGGCAGCAAGAAATTACACTGGGAGAAGTTAGCCCGTCCTCGACAATTTGTTCGTTTCCTCGAAGCCAGGATTTCAGGAAGTTGCCCTCCGAGCACGCGGCCGGCTTCGCGCCTCCCGCTGCCACGCGCCGGCGGTCCCGGCGCTCCCACAATCCCCAGCGGGGCAGGCGCCGCCCTGTGGCGTGGCGCCCGCGGATTGGCCGGCGCTGGGGCCGCGGCCTCAGTCGCGCTGGGGCGCCGGCGGCGGTCGCCATGACGGGCTCCGGGGCCCCGCGGCCGCGATGGAGCCGGCCGTCTGTCGGCTGGCCCGCACCCCGCGCCCCGCTGCTGCTGCTGCAGTGTCTGCTCGGGGCCCTGGCCAGCAAGCTCAACGTGCCGCAGGTGTTGCTCCCCTTCGGCCGGGAGCCAGGCCGCGTGCCCTTCCTGCTGGAGGCGCAGCGCGGCTGCTACACCTGGTGAGGGGTGCGCGGCCCTCCTGCGCGGCCTGGCGCCGGCCTGAGGACGCGTTCCCGGGGGCCGGCCGCCTGGGGTGGGGGGCCTCCCGCGCGCCGCTGCGTTTCTGTCTTCCGCGCCCGCACAAGGGAGAACTTGGGGGCTGGAGGAGGTCCCCGTTGGCTGGGCAGGGCCTTCCCCCGGGTGACGGCGTGCGTCGGCGGCCACTGCTGCGCGGGGGGCGGCTGCCAGGGCCCCGGTGTCTGGGCTCCTCGGGGTCCCCGGGGACCTCCCGCCCAGCGCGCCGGTGCCCCCGCCGCCTGCCCGGCCTGAGGCAAGGAGGCTCAGCATCAAAGCCCCAGGAGGTTTTCGGGTTTTGTTTTGTTCGTTTTTGTTGTTGTTTGAGTTGGACTTAAACACCTCATGATTGAGGCAGTCTTTCCACCTTAGCAGCCCAGGTTTACATCGGATGGAAGTGCTTTCCTCGGACGAGAAATCTACGCCTCGTGATTGGAAACCCGTCACTGCGTTTACAGACTGAGTGGAGAATATAGCAGTCTTGTTTTGTTTTATTTTGTTTTTAAGTTTTATTTAGAAAGAGAGAGCAGGGGAGGGGAGAGAGCGGGGGAGGGGCAGAGAGAAGAGGGAGAAAGGGGATCCCAAGTAGGCTCCGCATTATCAGTGCAGAGCTGGTGGCAGGGCCCCAACCCATGACCCTGGGGTCATGACCTGAGCCGAAATCAGGAGTCCGCGGCCCAACTGCCTGAGGCCCCCCCGGCACCCCTGTAAGAAGCTTGTTTTAAATATTGAGGGAGAGGGACGCCTGGGTGGCTCAGTCGGTTAGGCAGCCGACTTCGGCTCAGGTCATGATCTCATGGTTCGTGGGTTCGAGCCCCGCGTCGGGCTCTGTGCTGACAGCTCAGAACCTGGAGCTGCTTCGGATTCTGTGTCTCCCTCCTTGTCTGACCCTCTTGTGCTCACGCTGTCTCTCTCTCTCTCTCAGAAATAAATAAAAAATGTTTTAAAAAAAAGAATTTAAAAAAAATATTGAGGGAGAAGTAGAATACTTGTATAACTTGGTACAAGGGGTCATTGGGAAAGGTTCTCATGAGTCTCTCACTGAAATCTTGTGTCTCTAAGCATGGTCCCTACTTTAAAGTGTAATTTAATTGTACCTGATAATATGTAAGGAGGAAAAACTATAAGAATCTGTGTTCCGCTAAAAGTTAATTTTAACCCACTTTCTTATTTCAGACTCTTAAGTGTTTTATTCTGGCAGGCATTCCACCCATCATGACGCAGTAACTGTTGAGCCTTTATATGAAAATGGCACCTCATGTTCCCAAAAAGCTGTGCTCATTGCTGGATCTTCCCAACCCGCACGCCTCAGCAGTATTATCCTTGCTCGAGAGATAGGTATGTTGAGAGAAAATACATTATGAAATTGTTCATCTGGAGTAGAATAATCTGATATCTTTTATACATAATATAAATGGTGTTGGCTTCAAATATGAAGTAGAAAAAAGCATTCTACAGTATAAACTGTAATTGTGGTATCCTATTCTGTGACTTTTTTTTTTTTTTAATGTATATGTCTAGTACCTGGCTGGCATGGTGCCCGATGTAGAGTGGAAACCGTAGCTATTTGAATCAATAAAAAAGGGAAGGAATTATTTATTTGAACTAGCTTAGGTGTGTTAAGGGCTGAGGTGGGTCTTGAACAAGGCAAAAGGTAGTATAAAAGCAAGTGCTTTCAAAGTGTGGTCTGCGACCCTGTGTCATTGGCATCATCAATATCGCCTGGAATTTGTTACAGGGTAAGTCCTTGGAGTGCCCAGCTGGTTCAGTCGCTGGAGCATGTGACTCTTGAACTTGGGTTATAAATCCAAGCCCCACGATGGATGTAGAGATTACTTAAGAATAAAATCTTAAAAAGGAAAAAAATGGGGGCACCTGGGTGGCTCAGTTGGTGTCTTTCTCCTGGTTTCAGTTCAGGTCATGATCTCACAGTTTGTGAGTTTGAGCCCCACATCGGGCTCTGTACTGACAGCGCAGAACCTGCTTGGGATTCTCTCTCTCCCTCTTTCTTTGCCTTTCCTCTGTGATTTCTCTCTCTCTCTGAATGAACTTGAAAAAAATTTTTTTTAAAGAATAAAATTGTAAAAAAAAAAAACAAAACCCTAAGGAAAAAAGATGTAAATTCTCAGACCCCATCTCAGATCTGCTGAATTAGAATCTCAGGAGTGAACCCAGGGAATTAACAAGCTCTCCAGTGATTCTCATGCACACTAAAGTTTGGGAGGCACTGCACCAGTCTGTTTTAGACCAGAGCAGCTCAAGAAGGGCTGTTTGTACTCAAAATCAAAGCAGGCCATTTTGCATCCTAGAGTTTCTGGCACTTCATTGCTGTATTGATAGGCCAGAAATATCTGTATAGTTGTTTTTTTTGTTTTTTTGTTTTTTAATTTATTTCTAGGAGAGAGAGAGAGACAGCGTGAACAAGGGAGGGTCAGAGAGAGAGGGAGTCACAGACTCTGAAACAGGCTCCAGGCTCCGAGCTGGCAGTCAGCACAGAGCCCGACACGGGGCTCAAACCCACGAACCGCGAGATCATGACCTAAGCGAAAGTCGAATGCTTAACCGACTAAGCCACCCAGACGCCCCTATCTGTATAGTTTTAAGATGTTTTGATAGTGGTATGTTTGTACTGTGTTAGTAAAGAGTTCAGTTTACTTGTATATCATATTTCATATGATTGAAGATGCTGTCTATTAGAAAGCTGTGTTTTTTTTTTTTAATGTTTATTTTTGAGAGAGAGAGAAAGAGAGAGGCACGAGTAGGGGCAGAGGGAGACACAGAATCTGAAGCAGGCTCTAGACTCTACTCAAAATGGATGAAGGACCTGAATGTGAGACAGGAAACTATCAAAACCCTACAAGAGAAAGCAGGAAACAACCTCCTTGACCTCAACTGCAGCAGCTTTTTAACTCTACTCATCCCCAAAGGCAAGGGAATCAAGAGCAAAAATGAACTATTGGGACCTCATCAAGATAAAAAGCTTCTGCACAGCAAAAGAAACAATAAATAAAACTAACAGACAACTGATGGAATGAGAAAAGATAGTTGCAAATGACATATTTGGATAAAGGGCTGGTATCCAAAATCTGTGAGGAACTCACCAAACTCCACACCCGAAAACAAATAATCCAGTGAAGAAATGGGCAGAAGACATGAACAGACACTTCTCCAGAGAGGACATCCAGATGGCCAACAGACACATGAAACGATGTTCAGCATCCCTCCTCATCAGAGAAATACAAATCAAAACCACACTGAGATACCACCTCACGCCGGTCAGAGTGGCTAAAATGAGCAAATCAGAGAACTCTAGATGCTGGCGAGGATGCGGAGAAATAGGCATCCTCTTACTCTGTTGGTGGGAATGTAAACTGGTGCAGCCGCTTTGGAAAACAGTGTGGAGGTTCCTCAAAAAATTAGCAGTAGAACTCCCCTATGACCCAGCAATAGCACTGCTAGGGATTCACCCGAAGCATACGGGGTGCTGATGCATAGGGTCATATGTACCCCAGTGTTCATAACAGCACTTTCAACAATAGCCTATTGGAAAGAGCCTAAATGTCCATCAACTGACAAATGGATCAAGAAGATGTGGTTTATCTATACAATGGAATAGTACATGGTAATAAAGAATGAAATCTGGCCATTTGTAGCAACGTGGATGGAACTCCAGGGTATTATGCTGAATGAAATAAGTCAGGCAGAGAAAGACAGATACCATATGTTTTCATTTACAAGTGGAACAGGAGAAACTTAACAGAGGTCCATAGGGGAGGGGAAGGGGAAAAAATAGTTAAGGAGAGGGAGGGAGGCAAACCGTAAGAGTCTCTTAAATAGAGAAAAAACTGAGGGTTGATGGGGTGGGACAGAGGGGAAAATGGGTGATGGGCATGGAGGAGGACACTTGTTGGGATGAGCACTGGGTGTTATATGGAAACCAACTTGACAATAAACTATAATAAAAAATGTTTTATTTATTTTTGAGAGAGTGCAGGTGGGGGAGGGGTAGAGAGAGGGAGAAAGGGTCAGATGCAGGTTCCTCTCTGACAGGCTGACACAGTGAGCATGAACCTCGAGATATGACCTGAGCCCACGTCGGACCCTCAGCTGACCCAGCCCACCCAGGTCCCCCCTGGTTAAGAGATATCTGAAATGGCTTGATCATTTCTGCCTCATATGTAACACTTTTTGGGTGGGAATCTTTAGTCTTTGTGTCTGTCCCCACAGTATCATCCTCTGTGCCATGAGGACTGCTGGCACTGCAGTATTTCTCAAGAGGAGCAATTAAAACCAGTAACACTTAGAAGCTGGGTGCATGGCTGGCTCAGTTGGAAGAGCGTGCAACTCTTTTTTTTTTTTTAAGATTTAAAAAAAATTTTTTTTAATGTTTTATTTATTTCTAGGAGAGAGAGAGAGACAGTGTGAGCAGGGGAGGGTCAGAGAGAGAGGGAGTCACAGACTGAAACAGGCTCCAGGCTCTGAGCTGGCAGTCAGCACAGAGCCCGACACGGGGCTCGAACCCACGAACCGTGAGATCGTGACCTAAGCGAAAGTTGGACTCTTAACCGACTAAGCCACCCAGGTGCCCTTTTTTTTTTTTTTTTTTTAAGATTTTTAATCTCTATACCCAACATGAGACTAGAACTCATAACCCTGAGATCAAGAGTCTCATGCTCCACCAACTGGGCAAGCCAGGTGCCCCAAGAGCATGTGACTCTTGATCTTGTGGTTGTGAGTTCAAGCCCACGTTGAGGGTAGAGATTATTTAAATAAATAAAACTTTAAAAAAACCCACAACACCTAAAGGTATATAATATTGTCCTCTTAAGTTAGCTTTGCCATTATATGGAACTGACTTTTTTTTTTTTTCTCCAGTACATCTGAGTTACCACCTTTCTTACCCCATCTCCATAACCATTTGACTCCCAGGGGCTTAAAGAGTGTGCCACTATTGGTACCAGATTTTCTTCCTACTAATACCCTTTCTACAAGTTTTGATGAGAACTTTCAATGTTTTCACATAGGAAATCAATGGCAACTATGTCATGACTACTGCCTGGCTGACAGCAGTTGTAAGATGTCATCAGTTATCAGAAGTCTCAATTTCAGAGATGTTAGAATATCAAAAAATAAGTGTCTTAGAATCAGTGAACTATGGTATGAGGAGTCTCAAAGATGAAGATCCTTGAGGAACATGTCATGCAGGGCAGCTACAATGGATAGAGAAGAATACCAAGGTCAGAAAAGAATTGTTTTGGTCACATAAGCAATTTTTTTTAAGCTTATTTATTCATTTTGAGAGAGAGAGAGCATGCACAAGTGAGGAAGGGGCAGAGAGAGGAGAGAGAGAATAGCAAGCAGGCTCTGCACCACCAATGCAGAGCCCAGTGTGGGGCTTGAACTCACGAACTAGATCATGACCTGAGCTGAAGTCAGACACTTAGCCAACTGAAGCCACCCAGGTGTCCCTCAATAGGCAATTTTTAATGTTATTACTCTTAACTATGTGAAATTGTTCTGATATCAAAAGAATCATTTGCACAATTGCTAAGAAGAATGTCAAATCTGGCTCTCAAGCTTAATTTCATCTGACTTGTAAATATTCCGAAGTTAAGTATCTTTTATATCACTTTTCCCAGATTTGCTGTTAGTACAATTGTGTACATATATGATGAAACACTCAGTGATAAATGCTATTCTCTGTGTGCTACCAAGTGCATTCTCCTGTGAGTGGAGAAGAGCACTCTGAATGGGGGAGGCAGACGAAGGAGAGGACATGGTGAAAGAAAAGTACATGCCTAAGAAATTGTTCACTCCTGTTTGGGTGCTTAGAATTTTATATTTTTGGGGGCGCCTGGGTGGCTTAGTCGGTTAAGCATCCGACTTTCGCTTAGGTCATGATCTCGCGGTTCGTGGGTTCGAGCCCCGCGTCGGGCTCTGTGCTGATGGCCGGCTCGGAGCCTGGAGCCTGTTTCAATCTGTGACTCCCTCTCTCTCTGACCCTCCCCTGCTCACGCTGTCTCTCTCTCTCTCCTAGAAATAAATAAAACATTAAAAATTAAAAAAAAAAAAGAATTTTATATTTTTGTTGAAGCTGTATTAAGCAAATTAGTGGCTAGGACAGAGATGATGGATAGAGGTGAGAGACGAGGTGGGCATGTTTTATTAGGTAAGAGTGCTAGATTTCTTTTGATTTTTGCTCTGTTTGGACTAGGTGCTACCTCAATTTGGTAAAACCTTCAAAGAATACACAAGGTTATATAGTGAAAAGCCTCTAATGTACTTTGTCCAAGAGGCAGCCACTTTTCTGTATCCTTCAGAGGCAGTCTGAATATATGAATATGGCTTTTTTGTAGTGGGAAATCTAGATTTTTAACCTTAGGTAAAGGACAGGTAGAGGAGTTTGAAGATGAAGGCATGATTTTAGCTTATTTGGAGTATAAAGAAAGCATTCCGATAACAATGATTTTGGTGTGGGGAGATAATATAGGGTGATCAGTACTTTTTGTGCTATGCTCAGCATGTTGGTATCCTGTAAACTAATCAAATTACTGGTTGATTAGTTGCTGCAGTGGGTTATAATTGTATAATCAAGAGGAGTTAATTTGGAAGCTAGGCTAGGTATGAGAGTCAAGGCAGGAAATATTTACCATTTCCACTCCCTCTTTTTTTTTTTTTTTTTTAATGATTATTTTGAGAGAGGGAGAGGAAGAAAGAGAACGAACACAGGAGGAGCAGAGAGAGAGAATCCTAGGCTGATTCCATGCTGTCAGCACAGAGCATGATGTAGGGCTTGAAATAATGAACTGTGGGATCAGGACCTGAGTTTCCCAGGGGCCCCAACTCCCTCTTTTTTGTTCCTGGCTCTGCATCCCTTCGGTTCTTGCAATACTGGCTTCGTTCTTTTAGATTCTTCCTCTTTCATCTCCCTGGGTCAATTCTCCTCCTCTTTATCTCATTCATTTTTCTTTTTTCATTACCTTACTCCTGTGTGGACCTGAAGTAATATGGACATATAGATAAGAATATTCATTAGATTATCTAATAAAGTTATTCATTTCTTTTTATATTTAAAAAAGGTAAGGTGAAGGTATGATATTTCTCCTAAGTACTCTAAATTTACCTACAAACCATACAAGGTAAAAGGTAACTTTTTTTCCTTTATTGTCAGTGGCCAGGTATTGAAAAGCTTTCTCCTGTTAAAGCAGTCAGATGGGTAGTCATTGTGCGCATAAGGCCTTTCATATTTTTTATGTAAGGTCACAGCTGCTTCTGTCCTACCGTTTCCCTATGTATTTCTTCACAGAAGAAAAGTATTTAATTTCCCATTTAATTAGTGCTAGATTATGCAGTGCTTAATTATCTAGTGTGGATTACCTAAGGTCACCTTCCTTCCTTGGAACGTCCTTGGAACGTCCTTGGAAGTAAATATTAAGTAAGAGATCAATCAAGTACATTTTAAAAATAATTTTAGTTTGGTTTTTAAGAGAGAGACAAAGAGTGGGAGAGGGACAGGGAGAGAGGGAGAGCAAATTCCAAGCAGGCTCCACACTCAGGGCAGAGCCCAGCTGTGGAGCTCAGTTCCACAGACCATGAGATCATGAGCCGAAATCAAGAGTTGTACATTCACTGACTGAACCACCTAGGGTGCCCCCCTAAAATAATTTTAGATTCTTAGAAGCCATGCAAAGATCGTACAAAGAATTCCTGTGTGCCCTTCATCCAGTTTTCTTTAATGTTCTGTTTAATGTCCTTTTTCTGCTCCAGGATTTAATTCAAGACACCACATTACTAAACTAAGTTGTTGTGTTTTCCTTCGTCTCCTGTGACCTGTGATAGTTTCTCAGTCTTTAACTTTCATGACCTTGGCACTTTTAAAGAGTATTGGTCAAGTATTTTGTAGAATGTCTTTCAGTTTGGATCTCTCTGATGTTTTTTCATGATTAGACTGGTTTATGGATTTTTAGAAGGAAAACAACAGAAGCAAAGAGCCCTTCCCAATGCATTATGTCAGGGGGTACATGATATCAACATGATTTATCACTAGTGATATTAAGCTTGATCACTTGATTAAAGGTAGTGTCTATCAGATTTCTCCACTGTAAAGTTCCAATAAGTAACTTTCTGTATGCTTTCATTAAAAATCATCACTAAGTTTTGTCCACAGTCAAAAGAAGAGAAATTAAGCTTCACCTCCTGGAGGGAGGAGTGTCAAAGAATTTGTGGAAGTTATTAAAACCACTACAGTAACTAATAAATACTTGAGGGACACTTCAATACATCTTGTTCTCTTTAAAGTTTCATACATTAATTTTATTTATTTAATTTTTAATGTTTAATTTTAGAGAGAGATATGGGGCTCGAACTCACAACCTCTGAGATCATGACCGAAGCCAAAGTCGGACACTTAACCGACTGAACTTTAAAGTTTACTTATGTATTTTGAGAGACTGTGAAAGTGCATAAGTGGTAGAAGAGCAGAGAGAGAATCCTAAGCAGGCCCTGCGATGTCAGCTTGGAGCCTGATGCAGGAACTCTCAGGAACTGTGAGATCATGACCTGAGCCAAAGTCAGATGCTTAACCAGCTGAGCTACCCAGGTGCCCCTGATGGTGATTTTCTATTTCCCTCATCCTTTCCACACTTTAATAGCATTCTTCTGTAAGAAAAATAACCTATATCTTACAAACAAGTTCTCGTTTATTCATTCATTATTTATATAAGTATCAACTCATGGATATTTATTTTTGGTTTATAATCCAATATTATCATAATTTATTTTGTTACTTGTTTTTCTAGCTTTGGCCATTGGGAACTGTTTCAGATTGACTCCAGTGTCCTTTGGGCTTGCCCAATCTTAATTAAATAATTAGTTTTAGTACTTCTTTACTTTTTAGCACCATAAGGTGAGCCAAGCTCACCTTGTATTTTCCCTGACCAGCCATTTCCTGAGGGAGTCCTGGTTCTTTTTGTTAGAGAACTGTAGATAGAAACCAAGATCTGGCTGCTAGTGTGCTGGTTGCTACTGTAATGTCATGGCTTCTAAGCCCTCTCAGTGGATTGTGCTAGGAAGTATATGTATATACACTAACCCATGTGTGTACATATATCTGTGTTTGTTTCTGTTTCCACTTATCTGCATATATATTAATACAAACATGAGGTATTGATATCTTTGGTTCTAACCCTGTACCACCACATAATTTCTTTTTGTGCTGGTGAGAAACCTGCCACTCAGTATCTACAGTATGTTTACTTATTTATTGAATTCCAGTGTAAATACAAAGTAGTCCCAGGATGAATAAATCATTTTTTGTATTTATTATGGAAGGAGAGCTAGCTTTGCCTGAAGTAGCATATTTTGATACTCCTAGGCCTTTTTTGAAGGGTACTTGCCTGTATTTATCTAAGTTAACATTTTCCTTTAATATAAAAATTCCGTAAAAGCAGATCCACAACTAGGGACAGAGTTTACCCTTGATGTCCACTAGTAATTTTGGGTATTGCAGTGGTAGTTACTTTGCTTTTGTTTCTTGTAGATGAAGCCGAAAGTAAAACTGTGTAGTTAAAACAGCTATGTAGGCAGTCTCTAACACATGGTAAATATGAGAGGTGGAGATATTGGTAAAAGATAGTACAAAATAATTTTTATTACCTCCGCAATTCATTCTTTACTGTTTCTATTTGTGTTTCTGAATTTCGTTATGGCTATGTTGACTGGAACTCTGGTTGGGTCTAATACATTGTTTCCAGGCTTTTTAACCTCATAGTCCAGAAAAAAAAATTAGAAATAGAGAAATTTATTGGCAGGACATATGGTCATCCTTTTACTTTCCTAAGTAAATATATTTTAAAAATCTACCATGACTTCATTAAAAATTTAAAACTTCAAAGCTCAGAGATAATATAATAATAAAGTATATTCTTTTATTTTATTTTTAAGATTTTATTTTTAAGTAATTTCTTTTACCCAACATGGGGCTCCAACTCACAACCCCAAGATCAAGAATCACACACTCCAATGACTGGGTCAGCCAAGTGCCCCTAAAGTATATTCCCTTATTTTTTTTATTTTTTATTTTTTTAACAATTTATTTTATTTATTTATTTTAATGTTTTATTTATTTCTAGGAGAGAGAGAGAGAGAGACAGTGTGAGCAGGGGAGGGTCAGAGAGAGAGGGAGTCACAGACTGAAACAGGCTCCAGGCTCTGAGCTGGCAGTCAGCACAGAGCCCGACGCGGGGCTCGAACCCACGAACCGCGAGATCATGACCTAAGCGAAAGTCGGACGCTTAGCCGACTAAGCCACCCAGGTGCCCCAAGTATATTCCTTTAAAGTGAATACATGTAATTTCATTACTCACTATGTTAAAATTCTTTCTTTTCTAATTTTTCCATGGCTGAATGGAAACATCATTGTAGATCAGTGTCTGAGAACCACTGTTGGTCTATTGTCTCTTATAAACTGTGGCGTTTTGTCATTGTGTTCTTTTCTTCCACAGGTTGAAAGCAACTGTTATAGCCTTTCTTCTTTATAATATAGAATAAGTCATTGAATGTTTGAGACATTTAATAGATTCATGACCTACTGAATTAAATTCTCAGTTTTTGGGTTCATCATAGTGACCGACCATGAACTGCGCTGCGATGTTAAGGTTGATGTGATTCACAGCATTGAAATTATATCTCGAACCCGGGAGCTCTATGTTGATGATTCACCGCTGGAACTGATGGTGAGGGCATTGGATGCTGAAGGTAAAGGACTTCAGAGGATTCAAGAAAATTACCTAAAATGAAGTAATACTTCCTTGTTTTTGGTACTTGGAAAAAAGCAACTTGAGATATTAGAGGTTAGAAATCGTATTTATTTTTTATATGAAGATCATGCACGTGAGTGTGGTTCAATATATTCACTACATATTTTCATAAAATTTTTTTGCTTATTTAATTATTGGTTACTTCAGAAGTTTTTTAACAATCCAGATTCTTGGAGTACCTGGGTGGCTCAGTTGGTTAAGCATCCAACTTCAGCTCAGGTCATGATCTCATGGTTCGTGGGTTCGAGCCCTGCATTGGACTCTGTGCTGACAGCTCAGAGCCTGGAGCTGCTTCAGATTCCGTATCTCCCTCTCTCTCTCTGACCCTCCCCTGCACACTGTCTCTCTAAGGAAAATAAATAAAACATTAAAAACAAACAAACAAAAAAATCCAGATTCTGCCACTGAGCTGGTGGTGCCTAGATCAGCCATTAAGAATATATTTTATTTTTGGAATTTATTACTAGCTCTGTTTTGATTAGTCTACTTTCTATAGGCCAGGGGGATTATGTGTAAACCTGTGAAAAAGTCTTATAATTTTATCCTTCTTGAAACTGATTTTATATTGCTTTTAGTGTATTATACTAATGTATAATATAGTATTTAAAACATTTAAATTTTTTTTTTTAATGTTTTATTTATTTCTAGGAGAGAGAGAGAGAGACACAGCGCGAGCAGGGGAGGGTCAGAGAGAGAGGGAGTCACAGACTGAAACAGGCTCCAGGCCCTGAGCTGGCAGTCAGCACAGAGCCCAACGCGGGGCTCGAACCCACGAACCGCGAGATCATGACCCGAGCGAAAGTCGGACGCTCAACCAACTACGCCACCCGGGCGCCCCTAAAACATTTAAATTTATTGCTACACTTTTTAAAAATTGTTTTATTTATTTTGAGGAAGAGAGAGCATGAGTGGGGAGGGGCAGAAAGAGAAGGAGAGAGAGAATCCCAAGAAGGCTCTGTGCTCTCAGCACAGGGCTTGATCCCAGGACTGCAAGATCATAATCTGAGCCGAAATCAAGGGTCAGATGCTTAACTGACTGAGCCACCCTGGCGCCCCTATTGCCATGCTTTTTGTAAGCGTAATTTTTTAATAAATATTCTGGAATCTAGTTTTTATAAAACTTTTCGTTGGAGGGACTGGGGTTTGGGGATGCCTGTCAACTGTGACGTAGACTATAAGGTGGCCTTTATGTGGAAAGCAACACAAAGGGTGGCATAATTTTGTCAGCCAGAAGTCAATCAGCTGGAGTCCTTTCTACAAACAGAAGGTTTGTGTAGCAACAGCACTTTTGTTTGTATAGGGATCTTCCTGGGATATGTATTTTAATTCATTAATGATTGTGCTTCTATTTGTTAATGAAAGAGGGCTAAAACGTTAGATTTTTCTTTCTTGTTAAAGATACTTTAATATTTTTTGAATATGTGATTCTTCTTGTCTGCTTTTGGCTTGCTTTACAGGAAATACTTTTAGTAGTTTGGCAGGGATGATGTTTGTGTGGAGCGTTGCCCAGGATAAAGAATCAGCAAGAGAAGAATTGTCTAGCAAAATTAGGTAACATTGAAACCAAACATAAACCATCTGACTATATTTATTTATTTATTTTTTAATGTTTTATTTATTTCTAGGAGAGAGAGAGAGAGACAACGTGAGCAGGGGAGGGTCAGAGAGAGAGGGAGTCACAGACTGAAACAGGCTCCAGGCTCTGAGCTGGCAGTCAGCACAGAGCCCGACGCGGGGCTCGAACCCACGAACCGCGAGATCATGACCTGAGCGAAAGTCGGACTCTTAACCAACTAAGCCACCCAGGCACCCCTGACTTTAAAGGAGACATTTGTGGGGCACCTGGGTGGCTCAGTTGGTTGAGCGTCCGACTTTGGCTCAGGTCATGACCTCACGGTTCGTGGGTTCGAGCCCCATGTTGGGCTCTGTGCTGACAGCCAGCTCAGAGCATGGAGCTTGTTTCAGATTCTCTATCTCCCTCTCTCTCTGACCCTCCCCTGCTCACGCTGTGTCTCTCTCTCTCAGAAATAAATAAAATATGGGGCGCCTGGGTGGCTTAGTCAGTTAAGCCTCCGACTTTCGCTTAGGTCATGATCTCGCGGTGCGTGGGTTCGAGCCCTGCGTCGGGCTCTGTGCTGACTGCCAGCTCAGAGCCTGGAGCCTGTTTCAGAGTCTGTATCTCCCTCTCTCTCTGACCCTCCCCTGCTCATGCTGTCTCTCTCTCTCTCTCCTAGAAATAAATAAAAATATTAAAAAATAAATAAATACAATATTTAAATAAATAAATAAATAAAGGAGACATTTGCTTTTGGGTGGCACACTGAGCAGCAGCCACTCATACAGACTTTGATAATCCCATCGTCTGGACTTTTTTGGAACAGATAAATTTGCCAGGGGGAAATGTCTTTGATAGAATGACATATGGTGTGGGCATAGGTACTTTTATCATTGTTTAATTTGAACCACTGCAAAGGAATTCGTGAGCTCAGGGTATATAGTTGTTCGAACCAGGTGTATCTTCTGGCAGTTCTGTTGTGTGTGCTATCTGCACAAGCTGAAGTACAGTGAGTGAATGGATGAGAGTATGAAATTTTGTCTGTAGTGCTAAGAAATAGCTCTTAGTCCCAAGTTTTAGTCCCACAATAGTTTTTTGCCAGAGGCACGTTAAATAGTTTTGTTCTAGCTAACCCTGTGGAAAACAAAATTTAAAACTTTTTTACAAAGTATAGACTTTGAAGAGACTGTTCAAAGTCTCTTAGGGCCTTTTGGAAGATGACTCATTATTTGATTACACTAGAAACAAACTTTATTTTATCTCTTAAGGATTCTGAAATACTCTGAAGCAGAATATTCTCCCCCAGTGTATATAGCCAAGATGGAAAAAGAAGAGAAACAAGGAGATATGATTTTGGTGTCTGGGATCAGAACTGGTGCTGCTGTTGTAAAAGTTCGGATTTATGAACCATTCTATAAGGTAAAAAGTTTGTGCCATAAACTTAGATTGAAGAATCTTGCCCATGGAATATTATTGTTTCTTCTTCTTCTTTTTTTTTTTATGTTTATTTTTGAAAGAGAGAGAAAGAGCACAATCTGGAGAGGTGTCTATATGGAGAGAATCCCAAGCAGGCTCCATTCACACTGTCAGTGCAGAGCCTGATGCGGGGCTCAGTCCCACGAACCCATGAGATCATGACTGGAGTGGAAATCAAACGTAGGACGCTTAACTAACTGAGCCACCCAGATGCCCCCCCCCCGAAAATAATTGTTTCTTATATTTGTCTATAGTGGAAGCCCTCTAATCTAATACGATTTGGGTCAATAGTTGGTCATTTAATTGAAAAGTCATTTGAGAGGTGCCTGGGTGACTCAGTCAGTTGGGTGTCTGACTCTTTTTTAATTTTCTTTTAAGTTTATGTATTTATTTTGAGAGAGAGTGTGAGTGGGGGAGGAGCAGAGAGAGAGAGAAGGTGACAGAATCCCAAGCAGGCTCTGCACTGTCAGCACAGAGCCCAGTATAGGACTCAAACTCACAAACCATGAGATTGTGACCTGAGCTGAAATCAGGAGTCAGGCACTTAACCAACTGAGCCACCCAAGCACCCCAGAAAAGCATTTTTAAATTTCTGTAAGATATTTTTTAAAAATGTTTATTGGGGCGCCTGGGTGGCTTAGTCGGTTAAGCGTCCGACTTTCGCTTAGGTCATGATCTCGCGGTTAGTGGGTTCGGGCCCCGCGTCGGGCTCTGTGCTGACTGCCAGCTCAGAGCCTGGAGCCTGTTTCAGTCTGTGACTCCCTTTCTCTCTGACCCTCCCCTGCTCACGCTGTCTCTCTCTCTCTCTCCTAGAAATAAATAAAACATTAAAAAAAACTATTAAAAAAATAAATAAAAATAAAAAATGTTTATTTATTTTTGAGAGAGAGAGAGAGACCACAAGCAGAGGAGAGGCAGAGAGAGAGGGAGACACAGAATCTGAAGCAGGTGCCAGGCTCTGAGGTGTCAGCACAGAGCCCGATGTGGGGCTCAGACCCATGAGCCGTGAAATCATGACCTGAGCCAAAGTCAGATGCTCAACCAACTGAGCCACCCAGGTGCCCCTCTATAAGATATTTTAAAAAGAAAATTGTAAGAAATACATTTTTAACTGGGAAGATGACCTTCAGGAATTTCCCCATGGAACCTGTTTTTTTTTTTTTTTCCTTCCTCTTTTAGAAAGTGGCAGCAGCATTGATACGTCTGCTAGTTTTGGAGAATATATTTCTTATACCATCCCATGATATTTATCTGTTAGTAGGAGCATATATTAAATACCGAGTTGCAAAAATGGTGCAGGGGAGAATGACAGGTAAGGTGATTTATCTTTTCCTAAGACTCAACATTTCCTAATCCTTCCTCTTGACAGTGAGAAAAGCAGCCTCACCTTATGTAGTACTTTGTGTTTGTAGATTTTGTGATAAAGTATTCCTTAAGTGCTCTACCTGAGATAATATTGGACAGAGATGGTCCCCATATCTTGAACAGGCTAATGCTTAGCGTCAGTGCCTATAGGCTTCAGAATTCTGTTACTAGCTTTTGTTTTTGTTTTTTGTTTTTAAGTTTATGTATTTATTTTGAGAATGAGAGCACAAGCAGCGGAGGAACAGAGAGAGAGGGAGAGAGAGAATCCCAAGCAGACTTTGAACTGTCTGTCAGCACAGAGCCCATTATGGGGCTTGAACTCACAAACTGTGAGATCATGACCTGAGCTGAAATCAGATGCTTAACCTACTGAGATACCCAGATGCCCCTGTTACTAGTTTTTATAGGGCAAGTGAGGAAACTTTACCAGAAGGGACTTCAATGATTTTTGCAAAAGTTTTTTTTAATTTATTTTTAATAAATTTTAGTTTATTTTTGAGAAGGAGAGAGACAGCATGAATGGAGGAGGGGCAGAGAGACAGGGAGACACAGAATCTGAAGGAGGTTCCAGGCTCTGAACTGTCAGCACAGAGCCCGACGCAGGGCTCAAACTCAGTGTGAGATCCTGACCTGACCTGAGCCGAAGTCGGATGTTTAACCGACTGAGCCCCCCAGGTGCCCTGCAAAAGTTGTTTCTTGAGAAGCGCAGTTCATTGACTGAAAACTCAACACTCTGTTGATCCCAGAAGTCCCATTCAGTTTATAAAGTGTGCCTTGGATCCATTAACGTTAGTCCTTTCCTTACGTAGTGGGGATCTTCCCTGCTACTTTCAGTTCACTGGTTTTTAAGAATGCAAGCTGCATCAACAATTAACTGATACAATATTCTTCCCCCAAATGGCCAAATGTCAAAATTCATCGTAGTGAGAAGGAAATTAGAAACAGATCATACTCTTATTTAATCCTGCTTCCTGATTTTCCTCTTCTAATCCAGCACTTTACTGTTGTCTCTTACAATGGCTGCTCTTGTTATATTTATATATCTTCCGTGTCTTACAGAGGCAGAATTCCCCCTAGAACACTATACACTGGAGTTGCAAGATCCCAGAGTTGCATATAATGGGTCTCTTTCTGGGAAAGTAGCTTTATTGGATGAGAAAACAGCCACAGTGACTGCCGTCCAACTGGGCCAAACTAACCTTGTCTTTGTCCATAAGAGTATCCTTTTCAAGTTTTAGCTGCTAATCTCTGTTTCCCTGAGCATGCTAGAGGTGTTCCTTGATAAAGTAATTTGGTAAAATTATAGTTATTTTGTATAGGTTTTATTTTTAACAAAGAACTGTAAATTATTATTGCCATAATTTGTAACAAAGGGTAGATAGAGAAAAGAATGGTTGGAACTTGGGATCTATTGATTTCAGTGCTTATTTGCCACCTCTATTAAAGTATAATTAGGAGACAAGGGGAAAATACCTTGAAGAAATTTGTGTGAATTTTATTTAATTTGTTCTTTCCTATTTCCACATGAGTAATTGAGCAAAATGTTATGATATTTTCTGCAGTAGATGCTTAATTAATATTTGTTAAATGGGGGGCGCCTGAGTGGCTTAGTCGGTTAAGCGTCCGACTTTCGCTTAGGTCATGATCTTGCGGTTCATGGGTTTGAGCCCCGCGTCGGGCTCTGTGCTGACTGCCAGCTCAGAGCCTGGAGCCTGTTTCAGTCTGTGACTCCCTCTCTCTCTGACCCTCCCCTGCTCGCGCCGTCTCTCTCTCTCTCTCTCTCTCTCTCTCTCTCTCTCCTAGAAATAAATAAAAAAATATATATTAAAAAAATTTGTTAAATGGAGTTGAGAGGAATTTTCACTTTTTCAATTTTTTAAATATTACTTTTGGGAGAAAGGCGAGCATGAGCAGGGGAGGAGCAGAGAGAGCGAGAGTCCCAAGCAGACTTTGCTGTCAACCCAGAGCCCAATGTGGGGCTTAAACCCACAATGAGATCATGACCTGAGCTGAAATCAGTAGTCAGATGCTCAACCAACTGAGCCACCCAAGCACATGGCAGCTAAATGAATATTAAAAGCATGGACTACTATCTTTTTTCTATCATTCTATTTTCTTTAAATTTGAAATTCAGGGGCGCCTGGGTGGCTCAGTCAGTTAAGCGTCCGACTTCGGCTCAGGTCATTATCTCACGGTTCTCGAGCCCCGCGGCGGGCTCTGTGCTGACAACTAGCTCAGAGCCTGGAGCCTGCTTCAGATTCTGTGTCTCCGTCTCTCTCTCTCTGACCCTCCCCTGTTCATGCTGTCTCTCTTTCTCTCTCTCAGGAATAAATAAAACATTAAAAAAAATTTTTTTATTTGAAATTCAAGAATATTTGATTCCTGTGATAAACTGCATCCCTCAGACTTTTCTCAGAAGTGTACACATTTAAGTTTTTGCTTCCCAACAGATAATAAAAGATAGGATTTTCATTTGTTTCTGTTTGTGTGTTTATTTTTTTCTTTGGTAGCTCACATTTCTCTTTTCACCCAACTCTGACTCATATGATTTCCTTAAGCAGAAATTAAGATGTCCATATGAGATCCGTGTCCAGACTCCCAAATTGCACCATATATGTTGTAGAGCCTGGATTTTTAGGTAATTTTAGATTTTAGATAATAATCTTAAGAAAAATGAATAGCTTAAACTATTTCACTAGAAAGAGTGTATTAGAAACTAGATTTGAGAGTGAGAGCACGAGCATATGTGGGAGGAGCAGAGGAAGAGAGGGAATCTCAAGCAGGTTCCACGCTCAGCATGGAGCTCTATGCAGGGCTCAGTCCCATAACTCTGGGACCATGACCTGAGCCAAAATCAAGTTGGATGCGCAACGAACTGAGCCACCCAGGCGCCCCTAAGAGTCACTCTTTAACCTTCAAATTTAACCTTCATTTGACATGTTTTCTTGCACTGTTAAGGTTATGTGCTGTCTGCAAGAGTGAAGCGTCTTGAAACAGATTGTGAAAAAATATGAAGATCATGTGATACAATATTGGGTTAGGAAAAGAGACTTTATATACAAAGAAAAAAGAATACTAATGTCCTTAGGTCGCATCAATCTAACGTGACTTAAAGAAGCTGAAATCTTGCCTGATGCATTAGGAATGAGCAAAATTGTGGTTTGTTTTGTATACAGACAGAAGTGAGAGTGCTTCTTTATATCTGAGTGGAACTGTGTGAAGCCTGGATCTTTACACAATTGTTATTATTACACAACTTGATGGAACCAAAAGGTCAACCTTGGAAACCACCTGTTAGCAAGTTTTGGACATTGAATGTGTTTTTATAAGTTTGCATTTTTTAATTCATTATAGAAAAATGTTGGCCGTTTCTGATATTTTTGTTTCTTGATTTGTATATAGATTTCACAGTTCAACCTGGAGACCGGTGGAGTCTAGAGGTGGGACAGGTGTATGCCGTTACAGTAGAAGTGTTTGATAAAAGCAGTACAAAGGTCTATATTTCAGATGTGAGTGTCTTTTTGGTATTTTTCTAGCCCCTTGTATGGATGACTTCTTGAGTGGGCCGTCTTTCTGGCTAGGAAGGGTTTTTCCTTTTGCTTCCTTATTTTACTTTTAAAGTTAGTACTTTATGATTGTTATTGAACAGTTCTGTCCTTGAGAAATGCTAAACCAGAAGTAAAATATATATTTCAGTGAGAATTATAGAGAAGAGGTGGAGAGGGTCTCATGCACCGACTCCCTTGAGCTGGTCGCCCCCAGCAGGGTGGGCGTCCGTGGCGCTGCAGATGGCAGTGCTGCACCCACATTTTAGTGCCCTTTTGTTTTTTTCCCTGAAAATTGTCAACATATAGAATGGCAAAAATTAAACCCACATTTACATAAGGTTTGACTCTTTCTATTTCTGATCATTTGCTATTATAAAACTAGCATCATTTTCAAATTCCATCTTTCCAATTTAGAATTTCCATGATGAGAGCAAAGATATTGTTTTTATTTATCCCTAGACTGCGTATCCACACCTTTTTCTTTTTTTTTTTTTTTAATGTTTTATTTATTTCTGAGAGAGAGAGAGAGAAAGAGAGAGAGAGATAGTATGAGCAGGGGAGGGTCAGAGAGAGAGGGAGACATAGAATCTGAAACAGGCTCCAGGCTCTGAGCTGTCAGCACAGAGCCCGACGCGGGGCTCGAACCCACGAACTGTGAGATCATGACCTGAGCCGAAGTCGGACGCTTAACCGACTGAGCCACCCAGGCGCCCCTATCCACACCTTTTTCTAATGCTTTGGGATTAAGCTGGCTTTAGTGAAAAAAAAGTCTCCCATTTTGTGTTGCTATTGGGCTAATTTTCAGAATCTTAGGATTATGTGCCAGTTCCTAGAAGAGTACTTTGAAGAGCAGCTCACTACAGCAAATGGGTCTTACCATGTAGTAAAAGCCCTGAAAAGTGGTGTCGTGGTGATAAATGCATCCCTGACTTCCATCATTTACCAGGTAGGAATTTATGTATTTTTATTTATTTAAAATTTTTATTAGTTTATTTACTTTTTAAGAGGGAGAGAGAGAGAGAGAGAGCGAGTGAGTGAGCAGGAAAGGTGCAGAGAGAGGGAGAAAGAGAATCCTGAGCAGATTTCATACTGTCAGCGCAGAGCCTGATGTGGGACTCGAACTCATGAACTGTGAGATCATGACTTGAGCTGAAATCAAGAGTCATATGCTTAACTGACTGAGCCAGCCAGGCACCCACACCAGGTGGGAATTTAAAGGATAATTTTTAAATCCTGAGAATACTGATGAGGCTTGGCTGACTTGTTGATTTACAAGCAGATACATGGCGTATTCCATCTTTATATATATAACATTTGAGATTCCTTTAAAAAATTATTTAAAAAATTATTTAAAAAAATTTTATTTTAATTTTTAAATTTTTTTTAATTTTTTTTTAATTTAAATTTAAAAAATTTATTTTAAAAAAATATTTAAAAAGAAATTATTAAAAAAAAAAATTATTTAGGAGTGCCTGACTGGCTTATTCGGTTAAGCATCTAAGTTATGATCTCAGATCAGGTCTTGAGTTTAAGCCCTACACTGGGCTCCACACCGGGCATGAAGCTTACTTAAAATTTAAAAAATATATATTCATGTGCATATTTCCTTGTGTGTCAGGCCTACATAGAGTCTATTCTGAAAATCCAAAGAATTAATATGTCAATTTATTTGACCATGCCACCAACATTGAACTTTTTGCATTATTTCCATTTTTTATTCTTGTGAAAGCCGTAACTGAATTTCTTTGTACATTTTTTCTTTTGGTTAATCTTTATATGATATAATGCCAGATTTCTGATTTTTAAGTTTCTCATTTTTAACAGCCTGCCAAATTTATCTTCATCTCCCAAACCTACTTTTTCTCCACAGATCCTTTCATCTGGTTATTTAAGACAAAAATCCCAAGAGTGGCCCCTGACTCTTCCTTCCCCCTCGCCTGCTGCATTCAGTACACTGTTGAATGTCAGCTCTTGTGAATGTCTTCCAGGACTTTTCTTCCTATTCCCATGGTGTTTTTCAGCTAGACATTCATCTCAGTTTTCTTCCTTCTTTCCTTCTTTCTTCCTTCCTTTTGCAATCTCTACACCCAGTGTGGAGCTTGACATAATGAGCTCATGACATGGGGCTCAAATCCACGAACTGTGAGATCATGACCTGAAATCAAGTAGAATGCTTCACTTCTGAGCCACCCAGGCGCCCCTGATTTTTATTGTTTTTAATGTTTTATTTATTTTTGAGAAAGAGAAAATATGAGAAGGGGAAGGGCAGAGAGAGAGGGAGACACAGAATCCGAAGCAAGCTCCAGCCTCTGAGCTCAACCGACTCAGCCACCCAGGCACCCCAGTTATTTTTTTTAACTTTTTTTTTTTTTTAATGTTTTATTTATTTCTAAGAGAGAGAGAGACACCGTGAGCAGGGGAGGGTCAGAGAGAGAGGGAATCACAGACTCCAAAACAGGCTCCAGGCTCTGAGCTGGCAGTCAGCACAGAGCCTGACGCGGGGCCCAAACCCACGAACCATGAGATCATGACCCAAGCAAAAGTCGGACGCTTAACCGACTAAGCCACCCAGGCGCCCCTTAACTTTTTAAAAAATGTTTTAATTTTTGAGAGAGAGCACATTTGCACTTGTGTGCAAGTGGGGGAGGGACGGAGAGAGGAGGGATCAGAGGATTTGAAGTGGGCTCTTTGCTGACAGCAGAGAGCCTGACATGGGGCTCGATCTCACAAATCATGAGATCATGACCTGAGACAGAGTCAGACACTTAACCGACAGAGCCACCTAGGCACCCCTGTCATAGCAGTTATTAAGGGGTATTCCTACCTCAGAAATCACCCTGAGCTGGAATTGTATTCTAAAAACTACAGAAATTATGTGTTTACTGTTAAAATTCCTTTGGTGGCATCCCATTGATTTTAAGGTGAAGTTTAAACTCTTTAACATGGTTTTATAGGACTTTCCATGACAGAGATCACAAAGGAGTGGCCTGTAGACTCTCTTGGTTTGTGGTCTTTTTATTTTGACATGCAAACTTTTTATTTTTATTTTTTACTTTTTATTTATTTATCTACTTATTTTAGAGAAAGAACATGAATGGGAGGGAGGAAGAGGGAGAAAGAGAGACTCTTAAGCAGGCTCCAGACTCAGCACAGAGCCCAACATGGGGCTCAATCCCATGACTCTAGGATCATGACCTGAGCATCGGATTCTCAACTGACTGAGGTGCCCCAAAAACTTGTGTTTAATTGAGAATTTTCATTTATTTTTTACTTATTTTTCTGATTTGATGCTATGTTTATTTTTTTTTTAATTTTTAATGTTTTGTTTTATTTTGTTTCTAGGAGAGAAAGAGAGAGAGAGAGACAGCGTGAGCAGGGGAGGGTCAGAGAGAGAGGGAGTCACAGACTGAAACAGGCTCCAGGCTCTGAGCTGGCCGTCAGCACAGAGCCCGACGCGGGGCTCGAACCCACGAACTGCAAGATCATGACCTGAGTGAAAGTCGGACGCTTAACCGACTAAGCCACCCAAGCACCCCTATTTTTTAAAAAATTTTAAATGTTTATGTATTTTTGAGAGAGGACAAAGTGTGAGCTGGGGAGGGGCAGAGGAAGAGTGAGGCAGAGAATCTGAAGCAGACTCTAGGCTCTGAGCTGTCAGCACAGAGCCCGACGTGGAGCTTGAACTCATGGATTGGGATATCATGACCTGAGCCTAAGTCGGACACTTAACCAGTCGAGCTAGCCAGACGCCCCTTGATCTAAACAAAACTCATTTCTGCTTCTCTAGGTTATATGAAAATCTGACAGGGGCACCTGGATGGCTTAGTTGGTCGAGGATCTGACTTTGGCTCAGGCTGTAACCTCAGCGTCTGCGAGTTCAGGCCCTGGGCTGGGCCTCTACTGTTAGCGCAGAGTCCACCTCAGACCCTCTGTCCCCTCTCGTTGCCCTCCCCTCTTGCACTCTCTCCAAAGAAGAGAGAGGGAGGGAGAATCTGACGGTGATTAGCTGGGACAGACAGTGGCTACACCATTTAGACTACACTTTTAATTCTGCTGTTTCCTGCTATTCACTATTATTTCATGTTCAGCTTAGTAAGCCTGTCTAGAGGCACCTGGGTGGTTCAGTCAGTTAAGGGTCCAGCTTCAGCTCAGGTCATGATCTCACGGTTCATGGGTTCGAGCTCTGCGTCGGGCTCTGTGCTGACAGCGCAGAGCCTGGAGCTGCTTCACATTCTGTGTCTCCCGCTCTCTCTGACCCTCCCCTGCTTGTGCTCTCTCTCTCTCTCAAAAATAAATTAACATTAAAAAAAATACTGTGGCCATTTGCTTTGCGACTCTACCTGAATGATTGGCCTGTGACAGCTTTTCCAGCTGCAGGTCCTGTCCCTCTCCCTCTGTTGTGTTTCAGCCACACTGAACTTTCAGTTTCTAGAAAATGCATTCTTCCTTTTTGCCTCTAAGCTTAATTTCCATTTGTTTATTTTCAGTATTATAAACAAATATGATTTGTCTACGATACTTTGTCTACTCAGTGTGAAACATCACTTCTTCAGGCTTGTTTTCCACTTTCATATATTCTCAGAACTCCCCAAACTTCACAGGTCATAATATTCATCGCATTTTACTGTTATTATTTGCTCCTTTTTATCAGATTATAAACTTTGAGGGCAATGATTATGCTTACTTTGTTCACATCTATTGCCCAAACATCTAACAGAGCGACTAAACGTATAGTTGGCAGAAATAAGTATTTGTTAAATGGTGTTTGGGTTACTTATATCAAGTATAGGTTTACATTCATTAGTAAAATATGTCCAGTTTTTTCAACAATATTTCTTTAACAGTTTTCCTTTTTTTTTTTTTAAAGTTTATTTATTTTGAGAGGGAAGAGCAGAGAGAGCAAAGGAGAGAGAGAATCCTAAGCAGACTCTGTACCATGCAGAGCCCAATGCAGGCCTCTAACTCAGGAACCATCAGATCATGACCTGAGCTGAAGTCAGACACTTAACTGGGCCACCCAGGTGCCCCTCTTTTTTTTTTTTTTTTTTTTTTAAGTAATCTCTACACCCAGTGTAGGGCTTGAACTCATGACCTGAGGTATCAAGGATGACATACCCTACCAACTGAGCCAGCCAGGCACCCCCTCAATTTTTTCAACAATATTTAATACACAGTGATTTTTTTTTGTACATTGCTATGACATTTCTGGCCATTTGACACTATTCTAGAATCATTCTTCAATCCCCAAAATCCTGCTTTTTAAAACATAATGTTTTAAAATCAGAGCTCACCCTTTTTATTTTGATTTATTTTTTAATGTTTATTTTTTAGAGAGAGAGGAAAAATACGAGTGGGGGAGGGGCTGAGAGAGGCATACACAGAATCTGAAGCAGGCTCCAGGCTCTCAGCACAGAGCCTGACATGGGGCTCAAACTCACAAACCAGGAGATCATGACCTGAGCCAAAGCTGGATTCTTATCCCACTGAGTCACACAGGTGCCCCACACCCTTTCTCCTTTAAAAATTATTTTTATTTTTTATATTTTTGCCTAACCTTGCTGTTTATCAAGTTCAGATTTGGTGTGGAAATTGTTATTGACACCTACTATACTCTTTTCTTTTCTTTTCTTTTCTTTTCTTTTTTTTTAAATATTTTTTATTTATTTCTAGGAGAGAGAGAGAGAGACAGCATGAACAGGGTAGGGTCAGAGAGAGAGGGAGACACAGACTCTGAAATAGGCTCCAGGCTCCGAGCTGGCAGTCAGCACAGAGCCCGACGCAGGGCGCGAACCCGTGAACCGCGAGATCATGACCCAAGCGAAAGTCGGACGCTCAATTGACTAAGCCACCCAGGCGCCCCTACTCTTTTCTTTTTTAAATAAAGCTTCACTTAAAATTGTTTTTAACGTTTATTTTTGAGGGGGGAGGAAGACAGAGGCAGAGCGTGAGCAGGGGAGAGACAGAGAGAGGGAGACACAGAGTTCGAAGCAGGCTCCAGGCTCTGAGCTGTCAGCCCAGAGCCTGACGCGCGGCTCAAACCCACGAACCGTGAGATAATGACCTGAGCTGAAGTCGGATGCTCACCCGACTGAGCCCCCAGGTGCCCTGATACCTACTATAGTCTCAATTCCGTGAGGCTAGCGATAGTCCTTGGGTTTTCCTAGTTTCCTTAGTACCTGTCAAGAGATAATAGTTCATCTTTTTCTGCATTGCGATTAATATGTGGATTATTATGATCTGAAATTTGGAAAGTCTTTATTGAATATATTAGAACACGTAACCATTTTGGAGGAAGAGTTATCATTAGTAACTTACACTGTTTATTTTGAAATTTTAGATTTATAGGAAGTTGTAAAAATAGTTCATAGGACAAAAAAGATGTACAAATGGCCAGTAAACATATAAAAAGATGTTCAATATAATTAGTCATTAGGAAAATTCATATCAAAATCATAATGAGATATCACTTCACACCCACTAGCTAAAATGAACCAAAAAATTAAAAAAAAAATGAAAATGAAAAGGACAGACTGGCAAGTATTAATGAGCATATAGAGAAGTTTGAACCCTTATACACTATTGGTGAGAATGTGTGTAAGTGTATAAATGGTGTAGCTGCTTTGGAAAAACACCTGGCAGTTATCAAAAGGCAAAAATAGAACTTCTGTATCTCCCAGCAGTTCTGCTTTTATGTATAGATGCAAGAAATATGTAAAGATGATGACTCAGAAGCTTGTGTGTCAGTGTTCATCGCAGCATTACTTATGATAGAAAGTGGAAACAGCCCAGATGTTGGTCAGCTGGGGAGTAGATAATAAATTATGGCAGATGCATATTCCACACGGGAATACTTGGCAATAGAAAAAAAAAAAAAAAAAGAAGTACTCATATATGCTTCAACTGGGATAATTCTTGAAAACATCATGCTAAGTAAAAAAAAAATAGACACAGAGGCCACGTGATGTATGATTCCATTCATGTGAAATCTCGCAAGTAGGCCAATCTGTAGAGACAGAAAGCATGTGAGTGGTCCCCTAGGACTGGGGAGGCAGTGGAGAACTTGGAGAGTGACAGCTAAGGTGTAGGGTTTGGTTTTGGTGAATGAAAATGGTCTAAAATTGATCATGGTGATGGATAAGAAACTGAATGTACTAAGCATAGTGCCCTTAAGATCTATCTAAATTGTTGCATGTATCAATATTTAATTTAAAAAAACTGCTGAGTTATATTCCATTGAATAGATACACTAGAGTTTTTTAACCATTCAGCTATTGAAGGACATTTTGTTTTTCTCTAGTATTTGTCTATAATAAATAAAGTGGCTCTGAATCCCCCCCCTTTTTTTTTTTTGAGAGAGAGAGAGAGAGAGAGCAGCGGAGGAGCAGAGAGAGAAGGAGAGAGAGAATCCCAAGCAGGCTCTGTGTTGATAGCATAGAGCCTGACACAAGGCTTGAACTCACAAAACTTTGAGATCATGACTTGAGCCGAAACCAAGAGTTAGATATTTAACCAACTGAGCCACCTAGGTGCCTCAATAATTCTAATAATCTATAGAATCATTTAGGTTTTCTGTCGTATCATCTACAATTATTGACAGATTTGTTTCTTTCCTGTCCTAATCCAATACCCACTTTTTCCAACCATAATACCTTTTACTTTTTTTCTTGCCTTATTCATGATCTCCAGTACAATGCCAAACAGACATGGTAATAATGGCCAATTTTTCTTTGTGATCTCAAAGGAAAGCTTTAAAAAAAATTTTTTTTTAACATTTATTCATTTTTGAGAGAGAGAGAGAGAGATAGTCTGAGAGTGGGAGAGGTGCAGAGAGAGAGACACACTGGTGAGATCCTGACCTGAGCCGAAGTCAGACATTTAACAGACTGAGCCCCCCAGGCGCCCTGATGTTTGTTTATTTTAGAGAGAGAACTAGTGGGGGAGGGGCAGGAAGAGACGGAGAGAGAGAGAATTCCAAGCAGGCTTTGCACTGCCAGTATGGAGCTTCTTCTGGGGCTTGAACTCACAAACTGTGAGATCATGACCTGAGCTGAAACCAAGAGTAGGACGGTTAACTGACTGAGCCACTCAGGTGCCCCCAGAAGAATAGGTATTAACTCTTCATTAAATGTTTGATAGAACTCACCTCTGAATCCATCTGGCCCTGGTCTTCTGTTTGTTGGCAATTTTTTGATTGGTGATACAATTTCATTCTGGTGTTCGATGTTTCTATTTCTTCCTGTTTTGGTTTTGATAGGTTATAGGTTTCTAGGATTTAATCCATTTCTTCTAGGTTGTACAACCTGTTGTTATATAGTTATTCATAATATTCTCTTATACTTCTATTTCTGTAGGTTTGGTTGTTATTTCTTTCTCATTTGTGATTTTATTTATTTGGGTCCTTCCGCTTTTCATTTTGATAAGTGTAAGAATCAGCTCCTGGTTTCATTGGTCTGTTCAATTGTTTTTCAGTTTCTAGATCATTTATTTCTGCTCTAATCTTTATTATTTCCTTCCTTTGCTGGCTTTAGGTTTTGTTTGTTGTCCTTTTTCTAGCTCCTTTAAGTGTAAGTTTCGATTGCTTATTTGAGATTTTGCTTGCTTCTTGAGGTATGCCTGTATTGCTATAAACTTAGAACCACCCTTGCTGCATCCTAAAGGTTTCGAATCCTTGTGGTTTATTTTCATTCGTTTTTGTGTACTTCTGTATTCTTTTATTTCGTGGTGACCCATTCATTGTCTGTTTAACCTTCACGTATGTGTGGTATTCCCAGATTTTTTCTTGTGTTTGACTTCTGATTTCACAGCATTGTAGTCAGAAAAGATGCATCGTATGACTTCAGTCTTTATGAACTTGTTGATGCTTGTTTTGTGATCTGTTCTGGAGTATGTTCCACATACACGTGAAAAGAATGTATATTCTGCTGTTTGGGGATAAAATATTCTGAATATATCTGTTAAATCCATATAGCCCAGTGTGTCTTTTAAAGCCATTGTTTCCTTGTGGGTTTTCTGTTTCGATGACCTGTCCATTGATGTGAGTCGGGAGTTTAAGTTCCCTACTGTTATTGTATAGAATATTATTGTATACTGTATTGTATTCAGTGATAACCAACTAGTTCTTTTTTCTTTCTTTCTTTCTTTCTTTCTTTCTTTCTTTCTTTCTTTCTTTCTTTCTTTCTTTCTTTCTTTCTTTCTTTCTTTCTTTCTTTTAATGTCTTTCTGTTTATTTCTAGGAAAGAGAGAGAGAGACAGCGTGAGCAGGGGAGGGTCAGAGAGAGAGGGAGTCACAGACTGAAACAGGCTCCAGGCTCCGAGCCGGCCGTCAGCACAGAGCCCGACGCGGGGCTCGAACCCATGAACCGCGAGATCATGACCTAAGCGAAAGTCGGATGCTTAACCGACTAAGCCACCCAGGCGCCCCAGTTCTTTTATGTTTCTTATTGTTTTATGTGTTTGGGTTCTCCCATGTTGGATACGTAAATATTTACAATTGTTACATTTTCTTGTTGGATTGTCCCCTTTATTATTACAGTGCTCTTCTTTGTCTCTTGTTACAGTCTTTGTTTTAAAGTCTGTATTGCTACTTCAGCTTTCTTTTGATATCCATTTGCATGATAAATATTTATCTGTCCCTTCACTTTTTTTTTCTTTTTTTTTTTTTTTTTAATGTTTTATTTTTATTTCTAGGAGAGAGAGACAGCGTGAGCAGGGGGGGTCAGAGACAGAGGGAGTCACAAACTGAAACAGGCTCCAGGCTCCGAGCTGGCAGTCAGCACAGAGCCCGACGCGGGGCTCGAACCCACGAACTGCGAGATCATGACCTAAGCGAAAGTCGGACGCTTAACTGACTAAGCCACCCAGGTGCCCCGTGTCCTTTCACTTTCAATCTGCAGGTGTCTTTAGGTCTAGGCTGAGTCCCTTTTTGGGTACCCAGCTAGCTCAGTCAGTAGAACATGCGACTGTTGATCTTGGGGTTGTAGGTTCAAGCCCCACATTGGATGTAGAGATTACTTAAAAATAAAATATTGAGTAAATAAACAAAATGAGTCTCTTGTAGGCAGTGTATAGTTTGGTATTGTTTTCTGTTGTTGTTTACCCGTTCTGTTAACTCTGTGTCCTTTGATTGGAGCATTTAGTGCACTTACATTCAAAGTTATTATTGGGGCGGGGGCACCTGGGTGGCTCAGTTGGTTAAGTGTCTGACTTCGGCTCAGGTCATGATCTCACGGTTCGTGGGTTCCAGCCCCGCATCAGGCTCTGTGCTGACAGCTAGCTCAGAGTCTGGAGCCTGTTTAAGATTCTGTGTCTCCCTCTCTCTCTGACCCTGCCCTGCTCACGCTGTCTTTCTCTCTCAGAAATAAGTAAAACATTAAAAAATTTAAAAAAAAAGAAATAAAAAACAAATAAAACATTAATTTTTTTAAAAAACAAAGTTATTATTGGTAGATATGTATTTATTGCCATTTTGTTACTTGTTTCTGAAGATTTTCTCTGATCTTTGTCTTTCCCTCTTTCATCATTAGTTGGTTTTCTTTAGTGATGTATTTGGATTTCTTTCTTGCATTCTTTGCTTACTTATTAATGGTTTTGTTGTGTGGTTACCATTAGGTTTATATATAATTTCTGCATAAAGCAGTCTATATTAAGTTGATGATTGTTTAGCTTTGAACCCTTTCTCATTTTTTATCATATTTTACATCCTTTAATTTTGTGAGTTCCTTGAGTGAATTTTCACAGAAATATTCATTTTTACTTCTTTTGTATTTTCTACTTTATATACTCTCACTAACGGTCTCTCCTTACTACTCATATTGTCCTCTTTAGTTTTCTTGTAGGGCTGGTTTAGTGGTCATGAACTTCTTTAGTTTCTGTTTGTCTAGGAAACTCTTTATCTCTGCTTCTGTTCTGATGGATAGTCTTGCTGGATAGAGTATTCTTGGCTGCAGATTCTTCTCTTTCAGCACATTGATCATGCTTCTCCCTTCTGGCTTGGAAAAAAATCTACCGATAGCTTTACGGGGCTTCTCTTGTATGTAACTGTCTTCTTTTGTCTTGCTGCTTTTAAGACTTTTTCTTTTTTTAATACTTTTTTTAAAATGTTTTTGTTTTTGAGAGAGAGAGAGAAAGACCACAAGTGGGGAAGGAGCAAAAAGAGAAGAGAACAGAGGATCCAAAGTGGGCTCTAGGCTGACAGCAGAGAGCCCAACATGGAGTTTGAACCCACAAACCAGGGGATCATGACCTGAACCAAAGTCAGACGCTCAACTGACTGAGCCACCCAGATGCCACTTTAATAATTTTTTTAATGTTTATTTTTGAGAGCGTGTATGTGAAAGTGGGGGTGAAGGGGGGAGAGAGAGAGAGAGAGAGAGAGAGAGAATCTGAAGCATGCTCTGTGCTGTCAGCATGGAGTCAGACATGGGGCCCAATCTCATGAACCATGGGATCATGACCTGAGCTGAAATCAAGAGTCAGACGCTTAACCACCTTGAGCCACCCGGGCACCTATGAGATTATTCTCCACCTTAATTACAGTGTATCTTGGTGCGGATCTGTTTTTGTTGGGGGTCCTCTGTGCCTCCTGGATCTGGATATCTGTTTCCTTCCCCAGATGAAGGAAGGTTTCAGCTCTTATTTCTTCAAATAAACCTCTGCCCCCTTTCCTTTCTTCTACTTCTAGGACTCCTATAATACAAATATTTTAACATTTTTCTTTTTAATGTTTATTTATTTTTGAGAGAGAGAGAGAAAGCATGCACCAGCAGGGGAGAGGCAGAGAGTGAGGGAGACACAGAATCAGAATCAGGCACCAGGCTCTGAGCTGTCAGCAGAGAGCCTGACGCGGGGCTCGAACCCAGAGACCACGAGATCATGACCTGAGCTGAAGTCAGACGCTTCCCTGACTGAGCCACTCAGGCGCCCCAAATGTTTTTATGCTTGGTAGAGTCACTGAGTTCCCGAAATCTCTTCCCGTTTTGTGTCATTGTTTTTTCTCCTTTTTGTTCTGCTTCAGTGCTTTTCCATGACTGTCTTCTAAGTCACGGATTCGTTCCTGTGCTTCCTCCAGCCTGCTGTTCATGCCATCAAGCAGGTTTCTCATTTTGTTCATTGAGCCCTTTATCTCTGCTACGTTGTTCCTTATCTCTGTGTTAATGGTCTCACTGGTGTCCTCTACTCTTTTCTCAAGTCCAGTGAGTATCTTTATGATCGTCACTTATTTATTTATTTATTTAATGTTTCTTTTTGAGAGAGAGACAGAGTGCAAGCAGGGAAGGGGCAGAGAAAGAGGGGGAGACACTGAATCCGAAGCAGACTTCAGGCTCTGAGCTGTCTGCAAAGAGCCTGGGGCTCGGCTCGAACTTGCCATCCGTGAGATCATGACTTAAGCCAACATTGGACGCTTAACCGACTGAGCCCCCCAGGTGCCCCTGGTCATTACTTTGATTCTCCATCAGGCATGTTACTTCCCTCTGTTTCACCTCGACCTCTGGCCGTGATCTTTCCTGTTTTCTCACTGTACTGATTCCTCTGTCTTCCCATTTTGTCTAAGTCTCTGCGCCCATCTCTGTATATTGAGAGTCAGCTGCGTCTCCCGCTGCTGAAGGTAGTGGCCGTGTGAAGAAGAGGTCCTGTCATGCCCTGCCTTGTAGGGTCCCCTGTCACCCAGGGCCCGGCACTTCCGGGAGCAGCTCCAGCGTGTACTGCCTGCATGTGCTCTGCTGTTGCATCCTGGCTTTAGCCTTCAGGCCCATCACCTGCAGAGGCTTTCTGCCTGCTGTGGGCAGTGTCTGGTCCCTGGCCTGAGTGTGGCAGCTTCTTCTTTTTTTTTTTTTAATAGTTTATTGTCAAGTTGGTTTCCCTATAACACCCAGTGCTCATCCCCACAAGTGCCCTCCTCCATCCCCATCTCCCCCCTTCTCCCCCCCATACCCATCAGTCCTCAGTTTGTTCTGGGCATTCAAGAGTCTCTCATGGTTTGCCTCTCCCCCTCTCCCCCACTATTTTCCCCCTTCTTCTCCCCCATGGTCCTCCGTTAAGTTCCTTCTTAATCCTCCTGTACGTGCAAACGTATGGTAGCTGTCCTTCTCTGCCTGACTCACTTCGGCCAGCATAACACCCTCAAGTTCCATCCATGTTGCTATACATGGCCAGATTCATTCTTTCTCACCGCCATGTAGTATTCCAGCGTGTAGATGAACCACAGCTTCTGAGTGTGGCGACTTCTAACTGGACGTGCTCTGGTCTGCTTATGCGATGCAATCTGTCGCCACCGCCATCACCGGAACCCGGCCTTGCCGAACCCCCCCTGGTTGAGAGACGCGGTGTGGGCAGGGGTTCGCAGCGCTCTTCTGGGGTTGGGAGCTTGCTGTGCTGGGACTGAGGTGAGCGGAGGGGAGCGGTGGGTCCGCTGGAGCGCAAGCGGGCAGGGTGTAAGCAAGTTAGGTAGGAGTGTGGGCTCTCGCTAGTTCCCGGCAGGTGGCCCTGGGGGGGAGGTGGTGGTGGAGGGAAAAGGGGCCTGCTAGTTCCTTTGTTCCTGGAGGGGTCTCTCTGTGAGTGCTGCCTCCCTGGGATGCAGGTGGAGAAGAGCGCATAACCCCCCCACTGTGTGTCCCAGACGCTCTTCAGATCTCTGTTTCCATGCTGTGTGTCCAGGGCTGTTTGCTCTGCCTTCCCTCCAGGAGGGATGCCCAGTGACCTTTTGTTTTTTTTTTTAATTTTTGAGAGAGAGAGAGAGGGGGATACACACACACACACACACACACACACACACACACACACAGAACATGAGTGGGGGAGGGGTCAGAGAGAGGGAAACAGAATCTGAAGCAGGCTCCAGGCTCTGAGCTGTCAGCACAGAGCAACTCACCAGCTGTGAGATTATGACCTAAGCTGAAGTTGGATGCTCAACCAACTGAGCCACCCAGGAGCTCCCCCATTGACCTTCAAAACTCCAGGTCTTAAGGGTCACCTGGGTGGCTTAGTCGGTTAATTGTCTGACTTTCGCTCAGGTCATGATCTCGCGCTCAGGTCATGATCTCGCGGTTCGTGGGTTCGAGCCCCGCGTCGGGCTCTGTGCTGACTGCCAGCTCAGAGCCTGGAGCCTGTTTCAGTCTGTGACTCCCTCTCTCTCTGACCCTCCCTGCTCACGCTGTCTCTCTCTCTCTCCTAGAAATAAATAAAAAAAAATATATATATATAAAAAAAAAAACTCCAGGTCTTAAGCCCTGAAATTTCCAAGAACTCAGAAAATTCAGCCCCTCTTGCCTTCCAGTTTCCTAGCCAGTTGCTATGGGGAATCATTTTTTCCCCGTACTTCCCTGTACGTCTGCCCTCACCCCTCTTTGTGATCAACCGTGGCTCCCTCCCGCCTCGGCGGCCATGATGTTTCCCTCCCAAACCGTGTCTTAGTACTTCCTACCTCCTTCAGCATGGCTTCTCTTCCACCCCTAGTTGTGCAGTTTGTTCTGCCAGTCCTCGGGTCAGTTTTGGGGGTGTTTAGGACAGTCTGATAGTTATCTGGCTGTATTCATGGGAGGAGGCAAGCCTAGCTCTTAGATCTGGGCTGGCCACCATCTTCCCTAGCCCCCAGAACACCCATATCTTATAGCAGAATAATGTTCTTTTCAACTGAAAGACTTAGGGGCGTGTGGGTGGCTCAGTCGGTTAAGCGTCCAACTTCAGCTCAGGTCATGATCTCATGGTCCGTGGGTTCGAGCCCCGTGTCGGGCCCTGTGCTGACAGCTCAGAGCCTGGAGCTGCTTCAGATTCTGTGTTTCCCTCTCTCTCTGACCCTCCCTGGTTACGCTCTCTCTCAGAAATAAATAAAACATTAAAAAAAATTTTTTTAATTTTAAAAACCAGACAGATAAAAAAATTGATTGATTGATTTTTCCCTTTGTAGGGAACAGCCTTGATAGTTGAGTGTCAGCAGTCTGTTTTACCTGCATAAATCGCCCCCATCCCTGCTCTTTCTTTAATGATGAAGGGATTGCCTTACCCTAGCACCTTTAATGTTACTTTTCTTCTTAATGGCTTGGGATATCACTTTGTCTTTATAGTTAACATATTTAACTGTTGGTTGTTCAAGGGTCTTTCTTTCTGAAACTATGCTATCCCTTCTTATGCTGATAAAACTTTGTTATGTCAGGAAATTTTGACAATTTTCTCTGACGGTGATACTAATTTTAAGTCTGATAAAAGCCCTTTCATTATTATTGGACTATAATAGCTGTGCTTCTTTAATGAATAGGAATATTTATTTACTTCTTTTATTTTTTATTATTTTTTATTTTTTTTTTAAATGGTTTATTTATTTCTAGCAGAGAGAGAGACACACACAGCGTGAGCAGGGGAGGGTCAGAGAGAGAGGGAGATACAGACTCTGAAACAGGCTCTAGGCTCTGAGCTGGCAGTCAGCACAGAGCCCGACGCGGGGCTCGAACCCACGAACCGCCAGATCATGACCCAAGCGAAAGTCGGATGCTCAACCGACTAAGCCACCCGGGCGCCCCTATTTACTGCTTTTAGAAAAACAAACTAGTTGAGTAATTCATTAGCACACAATTTTGCTGATACTTTGAAAATGAATGTGGATTGTAAACAAAGTCCTTATAAAATCTATTTTGCACCCTTTTTCTTATAGAATAAAAATATTCAGCTTATAAAATTTCCCATTGTACATCAGCAAGAAGTGAAGATTTATTTTCCTATTAAGCTTACACCCAAATTTCTGGCATTTCCTCATCATCCTATGGGAATTTTATATCGTTATAAAGTGCAGGTATGGTGTTCGGTAATGTGAAAATTTACAAAAAGATAAGTCAGTTTCTTTGATAGCTTAATTTATTGAAATTTGGTTAATGTTTAAAAAATTCTCCCCCTAATCCTAATAACATAACCCAGTTTCTGGTGACAACCACGTCATGTTCTTGAATACTGTCATCCTGATAAGACATGCTGTACTTTCTGTCTCTCTTTCATGTAGTCATTACTTGTGACTTTTGTAAAGTTTTGTCAAGCTCTTTGTTGCCTTTTCTGACATTTTGTGATACTGACATTACATTACCTCTGCTTAGCATCTCCCGTGCCCATGTAGCTACTTTACTATAGCATCAGAGCTGCTTAATGCATCGGAAATAATTTATTTTTTTAATGTTTATTTATTTTTTAGCAGGGGAGGGGCAAAGAGAGAGGCAGACACAGAATCTGCAGTAGGGTGCAGGCTTTGAGCTGTGAGCACAGGGACCAATGTGGGGCTTGAACTCACGCACTGTGAGATCATGACCTGAGCCCAAGTTGGACACTTAACCGACTGAGCCACCCAGGTGCCCCCGGAAATAATTTCTTATGTAGTTTTATTATTTCTTAAACTTTATTTCACTAGGTTTTACATCTTGCTTAAATTCCCTTTTGTTTCTTTGGCAGTTAAATATAAATACGGTTGTATTTTTTCGCAGATAGAGGGTGGCAGTGGCAACTTCACTTGGATCTCTTCTAACGAAACAGTGGCCATGGTGACAACTAAAGGGCTGGTGACTGCAGGCCAGGCCAGGGGGAGCGGCACCGTTCTGGCCCGAGACGTACAAAATCCCTTTCGATACGGAGAAATCAAGGTGAGCAACTCTCCATTTTTTTTTTTTTTAATTTTTTTCAGTGTTTTATTTATTTCTAGGAGAGAGAGACAGCGTGAGCAGGGGAGGGTCAGAGAGAGAGGAGACACAGACTCTGAAACAGGCTCCAGGCTCCGAGCTGGCAGTCAGCACAGAGCCCGACGCGGGGCTCAAACCCACGAACCGCGAGATCATGACCTAAGCGAAAGTCGGACGCTCAACCGACTAAGCCACCCAGGCGCCCCAGTGAGCAACTCTCCAAAGACCCTTATTATCACCCCTGAGACATTGATGTCTAAATTTAAGTACAGAACAAACAAAAATAATACATTTAAGTACAGAATGTGATGGTGTATTTTTAATGTTTATTTATATTTGAGAGAGAGAGAGAGAACATGAGCAGGGGAGGGGCAGAGAGAGAGGGAGTCACAGGATCTGAAGCTGCTCCAGGCTCCGAGCTGTCAACACAGAGCCTGACGCGGGGCTGGAACCCACGAGCCGTGAGATCATGACCTGAGCCAAAGTTGGACACTTAACTGACTGAGCCACCCAGGCGCTCCAAGTACAGACCATGTTTAGAAATCTTTCTAGTCCAAATTGGGTATTTGAAAATGAGGCTCAAATTCAGTCTGGAAGTACATATTCCTTAAATATTCCTGGACTTTGGTTGAATCCTGCTTCACTTCATAGCTAGCTACTGAATGGGTTTTCTTGTTTCCTTATCTCTCAAATGGAGATAACGATACTGTCTACTTCAAAGAGTTATTGTCAGAATTAAATGAGATAAAGTTTACTTCAGTGCTTAGAATATATTCAATACTTAATTAATATCATTTATTTTTGTTACTCTATTTTGTTATTATTATCACATGACCTTCAAAGTAACTTTATTTCTGGTCTCATATTTGTCTTAACTAAAAATTCCTTTTTCTATATTATATAATCACATTCTTGTTTTTTCTTTACTTTTGATATATATTAATGTATGTTGTCCCCTGAAAGACTTAGCATTTTCTTATCATTCAGGGAACATTTCCTAAGTACCCTTAAGGCACTTAACACCATACCAGATATCATAGGACATTCAAAGAAACATACCATACCATCCCTACTTTAAAGAATCTAAATTCCATTTGGGAGATCTAGTCACATGAAGTTAAAGAACATTTTAAGGAAATTATATGAGTTATTTTAAAGCAGTATATGATTGAGAGCTACTTGAATTGTGTACTAAAAATATTATTAATATATAAAAGAGAAATCCTTGTAGATGTGACTATTCACAGACTGTCATGAAGAGATGAAAATTTGAACAAGACTTTGAAAGATCAAGCCAAACTGAGGCCTAAGAATCAAACTCAACCCGTTGATTTTTTGATAAAGTTTTATCAGAATACAGCCATCTTCTTTCATTTATGTATTGCTGCTTTCAAGCCACAACTGCAGAGTTTGGGGTTGCTAGAGAAACCGTGTGCTCCCCTAAGGCCTAAAATATTTGCTGTGTAGCTTTTTCTAGAAAATATTTGCTGACCTCCACAGTAGACGGTGGAGAGCCATCCCATGTTTTAATGTCAATAATATGGTAGAGCTTGTGTTTAGAAAATACCTGATTATTTTTTGTCTGTCAACAAGTATAATTTAAAAAAGGAATGGAAGATAGTTGCTAGTGGTGTATACTAGTAGTTTAGAGTTGATTGAAGGGAGAAAGGAAGGCAAAAGTGTCCAGTTAAGCCTGACCTAGTAATATGGTATTGATAATATAGAAAAGGGGGGAAATGGAGGGTTGTTTTGGAGGTAGATTTAGTCAGATTTGATGCCCAGTGGGGTGGGGAAGACTGAAAGATTTAAAGACACGAAGGTTTCTAGCTTTGGCAGCTGGGTGAATATAAAATGCAAGAAAAGGAAAAAGAAAAAGAGGAAGATGATGGATTCAGTTTTGAATACATTTAGTGTGATTCACCTGTGGAGCGTGTGGATGAATGTTTGTTATTGGAAATAGGGTTCTGAAGTACAACTGAAAGATTAGGACAGAAATGAACATTGAGAATTATCAGCATATGGTTGGTCATTGAAGCTTTGGAACTGGGTAAGATTTCCCAGGAAGAACATATAGTTGGAAGAGAAGATGGACTCTGAGTAATATGTGTCATTTAAGGGATGTAGGCAGAATGAGATGAACTAGCAGAAGAAGCAAGGAAAGTGACAGAAAAAATAGTCCCTTTGTGCTACAAAACGCTGTAGACTGGGTGGTGTATGAACAACAGAAACTTATTCCTCACCATTTGGAGGCTGGGAAGTCCAGAATCACAGCACCAGCAGATTCGGTATCTGGTGAGGGAAAATCCCAGATTCTTATTATTATTATTTTTTTAATGTTTTATTTATTTCTAGGAGAGAGAGAGACAGCATGAGCAGGGGAGGGTCAGAGAGAGAGGGAGTCACAGACTGAAACAGGCTCCAGGCTCTGAGCTGGCAGTCAGCACAGAGCCCGACGCGGGGCTCGAACCCACGAACCGCGAGATCATGACCTAAGCGAAAGTTGGACGCTTAACCGACTAAGCCACCCAGGCGCCCCTAAAATTCCAGATTCCTAGAAGGCTTTTTGCTATGTTCTCACATGGTAGGAGGCTAGGGGCTTCTGCGGGGTCTCTTTGATAAAGGCACTAATTTCATCATGACCTGATCACCTCCCAAGTTCTCACCTCCTAACATCATCACTTTGGGGAATTAGGATTTCAACATAGGAATTTGAGGGGGGACACAAACATTCAATCTGTACCAAAGAAAAAGATATTTTTTAAAAGATACCCAGAAGAGGAGGAAGTCTCTGTATCTGAGGTCAGCAAACTTTTTCTGTAAAGGGCCAGGTAGTAACTGTATTGGCATTTGCAGACCACGTGTATATTCTCATATTCTTCTTTGTCGTTGTTTATTTTAAAACCTTTTAAAGATGTAAAAACCATTCTTAGCTTACAAAAACTAAGAAAATTGGACACTGTCCATCATTTGCCAGATTCCTGCTGTATGGTGTTAGATGCTTTAGAGAAATCGGTTGATGAAGGAATTAAATGAGTGACATGATTAACCCTCACCCCCCAACATACACACAGTGTAAGATACATATTTTTGTATACAAAACATACATATGTGTTTATGTGTGTATTTAAATATTTAAGGAACACTTTCTTTTCTTCTTAGACATGCCTAACATAACTTTCTTGAAAGATTAATTTTTTTCCCCTCTAGATATATGTCCTGAAACTGAACAAAATGGAACTGTTACCATTTCATGCTGATGTGGAAATTGGCCAGATTATAGAAATCCCTATCGCAATGTATCACATAAATAAGGAGACCAAAGAAGTCCTCATGTTCACAGACTGCTCTCATTTATTGTTACATCTGAACATGGATAAGCAGGGGGTCTTTACTCTTCTTAAGGAAGGTAAGAGTAAGCCTTTCATTTTCTACTTTCTTTGTCTTTGAATGAAAGGACCAGTCATCAATTCGGAAACTACAAATAATAGTCTAAATCCACATACTCCCTTTCTTTATAGTACTTTTTATTTCCATCAACTGCCTTGTTATAATGTAATTTAAAAGCAAAGGCACAGAAATTGAATAGCATGTTCAGAGTCATTGTGGCTATTTCTTACACGAAGGTCTTTGTAATCTAGAGCTCTTTTCGTCTTTCTTCTTTAATATATATGTCATACGTCTTTCTAAGATGGATGTAGTGCCATTATAAAATTTACTCAAAAAAAAAAAGAGAAAGCATCTTTTTATTTCTTTTTTTTTTCAATGTTTGTTCATTTTTGAGAGTGGGAGAAGGGCCAGAGAGAGAGGGAACAGAAGATCTGAAGTGGGCTCCATGTTGTCAGCACAGAGCCCAACGTGGGGCTTGAATTCACAAACCATGAGATAATGGCCTGAGCCAAAGTTGGGCGCTTAACTGATGGAGGCCATCCAGGAGCCCCAAGGAAGTATCTTTTTCTAATAAAAAGAGGATATGAACAAGCTGTCCATAAAGACCATCATTTTCTGTTATTAAACATTGTGTGTGATCCTGATTACTGTTGGGTTTTTTTTTTAATTTTTTAAAAAATGTTTTATTTATTTTTTTTGAGAGAGAGGGACAGATAGCATGAGCAGGGGAGGGCCAGAGAGAAGAGACAGAATCCGAAGCAGGCTCCAGGCTCTGAGCTAGCTGTCAGCACAGACCCCGATATGGGGCTCGAACCCATGAACCCTGTGATCACGACCTGAGCCGAAGTCTGACGCTCAACCGACTGAGCCACCCAGGCGTCCCCTGATTACTGTTGTTTTTTAATCAGTAATTATAGTGGGTAGCATCTAACATTTACTTAGCCATTGTTCTGAATACTTTCCATATGTTAGCTCATTTAATTCTCACAGTACATCTATAATTTGGACTTCTCCTTTGCCCTTGCTAAGTATACGACATAATATCTCTTTTGGGGCGCCTGGATGGCTCAGTCAGTTAAGCATCTAACTCTTGATTTCAGCTCGTCATGACCTCATCATTCATGGGTTTGATCCCCACATCAGGCTTTGTGGAGCCTGCTTAGGATTCTCATCTCCCTCTCTCTCTCTGCCCCTCCCTCACTTGTGCACACACACTCTCTCTCTCTCTCTCCCCTCTGTCTCTCAAATAAATAAATATTAAAAAAAAATATCTCCTTCCTCTTCTCTGTTCTCAAGGTGTGTCTCCTAATTTTTAGGCCCTCACTATCTCTTACCTAGAATATAACAATTTCCTCCTAACTGCTCCTTGCCTTTGATAATCCATGGCTACCACATGGAGTTGAATGAAACTCACTTTCATTATTACTTTTCCCACTCAAAAACCGAGAGGATTCTTACTGCTGGTGGAATAGAGCTGAAATCCTTTAAGTTTTATGTTTAAGGCCTCTACAGGAAAACCCAATCTGCTTTTCATAACTTCTTATTTTGGTTTCATATATCGCTCTGGCTAAACAAACTACTTAAGTGAAAATTTCCCTATATCTGCCATTCATATACTCATGTGTATCTCATTTGTATTTCCGTCCTTGCTCATTTCTCAGTTGAGATACATCTTATACATATCTAAATCTTCCGTTATCTCTCCAACTAGAAGTAATTTTTCTGTTTTCTAGAGTTCCATGATGTTAATCATTTTCTTTTTTTAATTTTTATCTTAGAGATCATGAGCAGGGGAGAGGGCAAAGGGAGAGAGAGAGAGGGAGGGAGGGAGAGAGAGAGAGAGAGAGAAAGGAGAGAGAATCTCAAGCAGGCTCCAGGCCCAGTGCAGAGCTCAACACGGGACTTGATATCACAAACCATGAAATCATGACCTGAGCCAAAATCAGGCGTTGGATGCTTAACTGACTGATCTACTCAGGCGCCCATGCGTATCATTTTCTATTAATATTTTAATTAATGTAAACATTCACTTTCCTCTTTTAGACTATATATGCCTTTGCTGATATTTATATTCTCAACATAAAATCGGGTCTTATTGGGGCGCCTGGGTGGCTTAGTCGGTTAAGCGTCCGACTTTCGCTTGGGTCATGATCTCGCGGTTCGTGGGTTCGAGCCCCGCGTCGGGCTCTGTGCTGACTACCAGCTCAGAGCCTGGAGCCTGTTTCAGTCTGTGACTCCCTCTCTCTCTGACCCTCCCCTGCTCACGCTGTCTCTCTCTCTCTCTCCTAGAAATAAATAAAAAGCATTTAAAAAAAAAAAAAAAAAATTGGGTCTTACATGGTATATGTTAATAGAAAAGATTCTTTTTTTTTTTTTTTTTTACCATTTATTTATTATTGGGAAACAGAGACAGAGCATGAGCATGGGAGGGGCAGAGAGAGCGGGAGACACAGAATCCAAAGCAGGCTCCAGGCTCTGAGCTGTCAGCACAGAGCCCGATGTGGGGCTCAAACCCACAAGCGGTGAGATCATAACCTGACCTAAGTTGGACGCTCAACTGACTGAGCTACCCAGGTACCCTGAAAGAACAGATTTTTATATAGATTTGATTTAAACAATGGGAGCCTTGTAGTTAGTGTGTGAGATCAAGACTTTTTAAAGTATTAAAATTCTTATGTTTCTTAAAAAAAATTGTTTAAATTTACTTTTGATATACATAGACAGAGCATGAGTAGGGGAGGGGCAGAGAGAGAGGGAGACACAATCCGAAGCAGGCTCCAGGCCCCGAGCTGCCAGTACAGAGCCTGATGTGGGACTTGAACTCACAAACTGTGAGATCATGACCTGAGCCAAAGTCGGAAGCTTAACCGACTGAGCCACCCAGGTGCCCCAAAATTCTTATATTTCTATAGACTGATCCCCATTGAGAACTGACTGCTTATTACCTTAATGAAGTCATGTTTCTTGATTTGCAGGTATTCAAAGGCCTGGACCAACACATTGTTCTAGTATACATATAGTAGCCAAATCTCTAGGCCATACTCTGGTAACAGTGAGTGTGACAGAGTATGAAGAGTACTGGGAGAGCAGTGCCACATTTGCTGCTTACGAACCCCTAAAGGTGAGGCATTCATGGTAAGGAACTGGCATATCTTTTCATGGAACCCACTATGTCCACTTAGTGTCTTCCCAGCCATCTGTGATTTTTGTTAAAGATCGGTTATATTCGTGTTCTCTTTATTTACCACTCCTTCATTTTTAGACCCACGGTTCCATCGTCACCCTGAGTATCAGGGAGTATTCTCCCTCATGTCGGCCACAGGAATATCTTAAAGCTCTATCAGCAAGTTGTAGATCTTCTCCTTTCTTCTTTTTTATTGAGGTATAAAATATGTACAGTAAAGTACATTACATACACTAATCTTAAGGTACTATTTGAATTTTTACATGTGCGTCTATCCCTGTAAACATGGCTGTGAATAAGATATTAAATATTAGTACAGTCTCCTTTAAAGAAATCTGAAAAAAACTTATTCTAGAGAGGGAGGTTGTCCTCTTTTACCCTTTATACCTCAAGATTTTCAGCAAAACTGTCATTATAGAGGGCCCTAAGAACTAGCCCCCTATAACTGGGACACTATGGCAGGTGGCATTTCAAAACATAGAGCCTAGGATGCTTTCATAGTGGATCCCTTAGGGAGCTACAGCCTCTCTCTGGAAGTTCTTGCTCATAGATACTGACACATCCGGACTCAGTGCCTCTTGGGACAGGGAGGCACTCATGCGGAAAAAATTAGCACTGATGAAAGAAGCAAGGTAAGTTATTAACTGTAAAATTTGCATTAAAGTTGGCTTCATTGCCCAATATGCAGCATGAGTATTAAACATATGCTTCAAACATATTTCCTTTGTTCTCAGTGGGTGAATCTTCCTAGTTGCTTAATTAAGTGAAAGTACATGGCTGTGGTTCATTGTCATTTCATTAGGTTTTCTGTTTTATGATCATTCCTAGCCTTATTTTATATTTATTGAGTCTCCATAGATCAGATCTCCCCTGGATGAAAGCCATCATTAAAGCAGAGGAAGTAATATGATGGTTTTCCTTTTCTTTCTTTTCTTTTCAAAAATTTTAATGTTTATTTATTTTTAAAATTTATTTATTTATTTATTTATTTTGAGAGAGAGAGCACAGACAGGATAGGGGCACAGAGAGTGGGGGGAGAGGGAATCCGAAGCAGACTCCATGGTGTCAGCACAGAGTCCACTGTGAGGCTTGAATTCCTGAACTGTGAGGTCATGACCTGAACTGAAGGCAGATGCTTAACCAACTGAGCCGCCCAAGTGCCCCTTAATGTTTATTTTTGAGAGAGAGAGAGGGAGAGAATGCACATGAGTGGGGGAGGGGCAGAGAGAGAAGGAGACAGAGAATCTGAAGCAGGATCCGTGCTGTCAGCGCAAAGCCTGACGTGGAACTTGACCCCATGAAAGTTGGGCATCCAACTTTGGCTCGGGTCATGATCTCACAGTTCATGGGTTCAAGCCCCGTGTCGGGCTCTGTGCTGACAGCTCAGAGCCTGGAACCTGCTTCGGATTCTGTGTCTCCCTCTCTCTACTCTGCCCCCGCCCCCCGCCCCACCCATGCTCTGTCTTTCTCTCAAAAATAAATAAACATTTTTTAAAAGTTTTAAAAAAATAATTTCAGTTATGAGTATGACTGACTAATTTAGGAAAGAAATACTAAGGCATGGTTTGTTTACATGTTTAGAATGACTGCTTAACTCTGTACTTCATTTTGCTACTTAGTCACTATTGTAGACACTGTGTGGCACAGGAAAATAACCTACACTTTTGATAATACTTTACTCTCCTAAAACAAGTTAGTTCGCCTATAAATAGGATACCAGTCTTGACTGTACTCCTTTAGTGAGAGTTCTTTGAAAAATAGGATGAAGTGTATAGATATATTATCTTATATTTTTAGGACAAAAGCTATTTGCTAATTTAATAAAATACTCATTTAATGGATAAATTCTTAGGAACATATAATCTTCCAGAGCTGAATCAGGAATAGAAAATCTGAACAGAATGATTGCTAGTAATGAAATTGAGTCAGTAATCCAAAACCTGCAGATTTCCAGGACAAGATGAGTTCACAGGTTAATTTCAGGAAGAGTTTATAGTTATTCTCCTCAAACAATTCCAAGAAATAGAAAAGGAATGAAAACTTCCAAGTACATCCTACAAGGCCAGCATTACCATAATACCAAAACTAGACAGAGACATCACAAAGAAAGAACTTCAGGCCAATAGCACTGATGAACATAACAGCAAAAGTCCTCAACAAAATATTAGCAAAGGGCACACAGCCATACATTAAAAGGATCACTCACCAGGATCAAATGGGATTTATTCCAGGAAAGCAAGGATGGTTCAATATTCACAAATCAATCAATGTGATATACCACATCAACAAAACAAATGATAAAAATCATGATTATCTTGGGGGTGCCTGGGTGACTCAGTCGGTATCCAATTCTTGATTCTGGCTCAGGTCATGATCTTAAAGTTTTGTGGGTTCAAACCCCGTATCAGGCTCTGTGCTGATTATGTGGAGCCTGCTTAGGATTCTCCCTCTCTCTCCCTGCTCTTGTTCTCTGTCTCTCTCAAACTAAATAAATAAACTTAAAAAAAATCATGATTATCTGAACAGATGTAGAAAAATGATTTGACAAAACTCAATATCCATTCATGATAAAAACTCTCAACAAAGCGGTTTTAGACGTAACATATTTCAACATAATACAGACCATGTATGAAAAAACCACAGCTAACATCATACTGAATGGTGAAAAACTGAGAGCTTTTCCTCTAAGATGACAAGGATGCCCACTCTCACCACTTTTATTCAGCATAGTACTGGAAGTCCTAGCCATACAGTCAGACAAGAAAAAGAAATAAGTGGTATCCATATTGGTAAAGAAGCTAAACTATCACTGTTTGCATATGGCATGATACTAAACATAGGAAATCCTAAAGACTCCACCAAAAAAATATTATAATAAATGAATTCAGTAAAGTTTCAGGATACAAAATTAATACCCAGAAATCAATGGTATTTCTATATACTAATAAGTAGCAGAAAGAGAAATTAAGAAAATAACACCATTTACAATTACACCAAAAAGAATAAAATACCTAGGAATAAACTTAACCAAGGAGGTGAAAGACCTGTACTGAGAAAACTGTAGAACACTAATGAAAGAATCTGAAGATGACACAAACAAATGGAAAGATGTTGCATGCTTATGAGTTGGAAGAATTGATACTATTATTTTAAAAATTGTTTAATGTTTATTTTTGAGAGAGAGAGAGCATGTGCAGGGGAGAGGCAGAGAGGGAGGCAGAGGATCTGAAGCAGGCTCTGCACTGACAGCAGAGAGCCCAGTGTGGGGCTTGAATTTGCTAACCATGAGATCATGACCTGATCTGAAGTCAGGCATTCAACCAACTGAGTCACCCAGCCGCCCCTTATTATTATTTTTTAAATGTTTATTTTTGAGAGATATAGAGAGTCAGGGGATCCAAAGCAGGCTCTGCAATGTCTGTACAAAACCCAATGAGGGCCTCAAACTCACAAACTATGAGATCATGACCTGAGCTGAAGTTGAACACTTAGCTGACTGAATCACTCAGGTGCCCCAGAATTAATATATATTTTTTAAGTTTATTTATCTTGAGAGAGAAAGAGCACAAGCAAGGTGTAGGGGCAGAGAGAGACAGAGAATCCCAACCAGGCTTCGCACTGTCAGCATGGAGCCCAGTGCAGGGACGCACTCATGAACCGCAAGATCATGACCTGAGCTAAAGCCAAGAGTTGGACCTTAACCAACTGAGCCACCCAGGCACCCTGCCCCAGAATTAATATTAAAATGTTTGTATTAGCCCATCTAATCTACTGATTCAGTGCAATCCCTATCAAAATGCCAGCAGTATTTTTCACAAAACCAGAACAAATAATACTAAATTTATATGGGACCACACAAATGACCCTGAATAGATAAAGAAATCCTGACAAAGAACAAAGCATGGAAGTACCACAATCCCAGCTTTCAAGATATGCTACAAAGCTGTAGTAATCCAAACAGTGTGGTACTAACACAAAAATAGACGTGTAGATCAATGTAACACACCAGAGAGCTCAAAATAAACCCATGATGATATGGTCACTTAATCTCTGACAAAGGAAGCAAGAATATACAATGAAGAAAGGCAGATCTCTTCAACAAATGGTGTTGGGAAACTCGACAGCCACATGAAAAAGAATGAAACTGGACTACTTCCTTTCACCATACATAGGAAAAAACTCAAGATGGATTAAAGACCCAAATGTGAGACCTGAAACCATAAAGACACCTAGAAGAGAACTGGGACCCCTAGGTGTCTCAGTTAGTTAAGCGCTGACTTCAGCTCAGGTCATGATCTCACGGGTTCATGAATTCAAGCCTTGCATCGGGTTCACTGCCGTCAGCCCAGAGTCTTCCTCAGATCGTCTGTCTCCACTCTCTCTGCCCTTCTCCTGCTGGTACTCTCTCTCTCAAAAATAAACAAACATAAAAAAAAAAAACTAAAAATAGAAACACCATGGGGTGCCTGGGTGGCTCAGTCAGTTAAGCATCCTGACTTTGGCTCAGGTCGAGGTGTGCATTGGGGTCTCTGCTGTCAGCACAGAGCCCACTTCGGATCCTATCTCCCTGTCTTTCTTCCCCTCTGTTTGCTTGCGCACATGTGCTGTCTCAAAAATAAACATCAGAGGGGCACCTAGGGGGCTCAGTCAATTAAGCGTCAGACTTCGGCTCAGGTCATGATCTCACAGTTTGTGGGTTCAAGCTCCACATCAGACTCTGTGCCGGCAGCTCAGAGCCTGGAGCCTCCTTCAGATTCTGTGTCTGCCCCTCCCCTGCTCATGCTCTGTCTCTCAATAAAAAATAAAACCATTAAAAAATTTTTAATAATAAATAAAAATTAGGAAAAAAAATACCACACAATCCAATAATTCCACTACGAGGTATTTAACAAAAAAAATGAAAACACTAATTTGAGAGGATATATGCATCCCTGTGTTTATTGCAGTATTGCTTACAGTAGCCAAAGTATGGAAGCAGCCCAAGTGCCCATCAGCAGATGAATGGGTAAGGAAGATCTGGTGTGTATGTATACACATACACAAACTGGAATATTATATAGCCACAAAAAAGGATGTGATCATACCATTTGTGATGACATTGTGATCACTGTTATACACCTGACACTAATGTAACATTGTGTCAACTATACTCAAAATATAGATAGATCTTAAATGCTTATGCAGGGGCACCTGGGTGGCTCAGTCAGTTGACTGTCTGTCTCTTAATTTCCGCTTAGGTCATGATCTCACAGTTCCTGGGTTTGAGCCCCACATCGGGCTCTATGCTGACAGCATGGAGCCTGCTTGGGATTCTTTATCTGCCCCTCCCCTGCTTGTGCTGTTTCTGTCTCTCTCAAAACAAATAAATAAACCTTAAAAAATAAGTAATTCCTAAAAAATGTGTTAAATGCTGATAGAGCTATTGTTTAGTACCTTTTATGTGCACAACATTGTATTAAATCCCCCTGAGGAAGAGAAATTCTCTTTTATTATTACTTATTAATGTTTATTTTTGAGAGAGACAGAGCGCATGTGCATGCACAAAAGCAGGGGAGGGGCAAAGAAAGAGGGGGACAGAGGATTGGAAATACGCCTGGAGCTGTCAGCACAGAGCCTAACACAAAGCTTGAAGTCAAGAACCATGAGATCATGACCTGAACCAAGGCTGGTCGACCGCTCACACTACTGAACCAACCAGACGCCCCAAAATATTTCTCTTTTAAAATTTAGGTAGAAGAGGGACGCCTGGGTGGCTTAGTCGGTTAGGCGTCCGACTTTCGCTTAGGTCATGATCTCGCGGTTTGTGGGTTCGAGCCCCGCGTCGGGCTCTGTGCTGACTGCCAGCTCGGAGCCTGGAGCCTGTTTCAGTCTGTGACTCCCTCTCTCTCTGACCCTCCCCTGTTCACGCTCTCAATCTCTCTCTCTCCTAGAAATAAATAAAACATTAAAAAAAAAATTAAAAAAAATAAAATAAAATAAAATTTAGGTAGAAGATACTCTTCTCTGAAGAAGTTTTTACATAAGTAGAAACCATAAGAAGAATTAAAAACAAAAATTTTTTTTTAATGTTTTATCTATTTCTGAGAGAGAGACAGTGTGAGCAGGGGAGGGTCAGAGAGAGAAGGAGACACAGAATCTGAAAGGGGCTCCGTTCTCTGGGCTGGCTGCCAGCAGAGCCTGACGCGGGGCTCGAACCCATGAGTCAGCAGATCATGACCTGAGCCGAAGTCGGACGCCCAACCAACTGAGCCACCCAGGTGCCCCAAGAAGAATTTTTTTAAATGTTTATTTATTTTGAGAAGAGAGAGTGGGAGACAGAATCCCGAGCAGACTCCACACTGTCAGCACAGAGCCCGATATGGGGTCCATCTCACAAACCATGAGATCATGACCTGAGCTGAAATCAGCAGTCAGACGCTTAACCTACTGAGCCACCTAGGTGCTCCACATAGGAATCATTAGACTCACACATACTAAGCATTTGACCCATTTAAACAGCGTTAGGAGATGACCTAATGTATGAATGCTTAGTCGAGGTGAATACTGCAAGAACTTCGAGGATGTGGCAGGGCTTGTGGTCTGGAATGAGTAGACATTAACGGGTAAGACGGGCCAGGGTTAGGCCTGACGAATCGCCGGGGTCTGAATAGGCATAGGGATTATGAAACTTCCAAGCGGGAGGCGTCACGTATGTGTCTTCCGATTTGGGAATTAGCAGTCTGCCAGTTTTTCGCTTGAGAAAGCTGTTGGGTTGACCAAGCAAGGGTAACTTCTTTGACTGTCACCAGGCTGTGAACCCTGTGGCAGCGGCACTGGTGGCGTGGCGGTCTGCGAAGGACGTGGTATTTGAAGGGGGCCCCCTCCCGTGGGCCTTGGAGCCCTCCCGATTCTTTCTGGAGTTGAGTGTGGAGAAGGCAGAGAAAATTGAGTTAACACAAGTCCGGCTGCCAGCTACGCGGAAACAGAACCAGCACATCTACCGGGTCCAGTGTCTGGATCTAGGGGAGCAAGTAAGGAGGAAAAACACTTCTTCCCTTAATGTTTCTTGTAGCAATAACACTCCAAATCTTTTGTACTTCTAGCCATTCCTTTTCAGATTCTTTTTTTTTTTAATTTTTTTTTTAATGTTTTATTTATTTCTAGGAGAGAGAGAGAGAGACAGCGTGAGCAGGGGAGGGTCAGAGTGAGAGGGAGTCACAGACTGAAACAGGCTTCAGGCTCCGAGCTGGCAGTCAGCACAGAGCCTGACGCGGGGCTCGAACCCACGAACCGCGAGATCATGACCTGAGTGAAAGTCGGACGCCTAACCGACTAAGCCACCCAGGAGCCCCTCTTTTTTTTTTTTTTAATGCTTATTTATGTATATTTGAGAAAGAGAGTGAACGGGGGAGGGGCAGAGATAGAAAGAGGGAGAGAATCTCAGTCTTTGCACCATCAGTGCAGAGCCTGACACGGTGCTCAAACTCTCAAACTGAGATCATGAGCCAAAATCAAGAGTCAGATGCTTAGCCAACAGATGCAAGGAGGGAGGTTAGAGTGTCATCTGTCAGCAATTTGACTGTTTAGCAGTTGTGAGTGGTGAGCAGTTTTGAAGAACCAGTTAGATCTGTGCAGATAAGATAGCATATTGCCCTTTATCAGTTCAGTTAGTTTTATTATTTTAGAGATAGTGATGGATCCACCCAGCTACGCGCCCTGCTTCTATCAACACTAGTAACAAAGGTCTGCAGTTTGACTGAGGTTGAGAATTCAGTGTATGACTCTGTGCAATCAGCCCACAAGGAATTGATACGTGATTTTAATCAATAAGAACTGCACTGCTTTTTAAAATCTCTCAGGAAGGTTGTCATGTGTGGCTGGCTGTCGGCGTCATAGTCGTCACCCCGTAGGAGCCTGCTAGCCTTTAATCTCCATGTTCTGTTACTCACTTGGTGCTTCCACCAGAGAAAGGTTGAAACACAAAACAGTTTTTCCACTTTTTACCAACTAAGAACAAAAGATTTGGTGGAAGAAAATACAAGTAATTGATCAGAATTAGGTTTCTTAATGTTCCCTTTGCTTACAAATTTCCACGATATGCTTGTTTCTCTTAGCACCAAGAATTAAGAACTGTGATGATTATGGGGCGCCTGGGTGGCTCAGTTGGTTAAGCGTCTGACTTCGGGTCAGGTCATGATCTCACGGTCCGTGAGTTCGAGTCCCATGTCGGGCTCTGTGCTGACAGCTCAGAGCCTGGAGCTGCTTCAGATTCTGTGTCTCCCTCTCTCTCTGCCCCTCCCCCACTTGCGCTGTCTCCCCTCTCTCAGAAATAAATAAAAAACATTAAAAAAATTGTTTTAATAAAAAAAAGAACTGATGATTATGATGTCCAAGGAGACCCTGCACCAGAGATAGAATGATTCTAACGTGTAGATTTGGCACAACTGACGTCGAGTGCCTACTCATGGTTGCCTCTTGCTCTGCTGTTTCCTTACAGGCTCTGACATTCCGAATTGGAAATCGCCCAGGTGTCCTGAACCCTAGTCCAGCTGTCGAGGCTGTGCAGGTCCACTTTGTGTGTGCCCACCCCGCCAGCATGGCAGTAACCCCAGTGTACAGAGTGCCAGCTGGTGCCCAGCCATGCCCTCTGCCACAGCACAACAAGCAACTGGTGAGTACAGTGGTGCCATCCAGCTTGGCACTCTTGTCTTATGTGCCTTAGAGATAAATGCTCTGAAGTGTGGCTTTTGTCTTATTAAAGTTAAGGCAACTGTTTTATTTGTTATTCATTCCTTGATAGTGTCTGAAAAGAGATGATTAAACTAGGTTAGAATTGGCTACACTGAGTGACTCAGTGACCTTGCTCCCTGAACACAGGTGCATAGTCAGCTTACAGTTATGGCAACAAACAATGGAGATGTCTCCAAACTTCCAGATAGTATGGTTAATATCTTTCCCTCACAAATGTTTTATTGGCATTATTGGTAAGTAATAGAATTCATCTCTATTTCAGACCCATAAAGAATAATGATAAGCAATAACGTGGCTAGTAGTAGGGAATGAGTAATAAATGAGTTTTCTAACCTAGAAGCTAGAACATCAGACTGTATACTAAGTGAGGCGGACTTTAGTTCCAAACATAGGAGAACAGAAGTCATTTCTTAGTCTGTGTAGAACAGAGCAACCAATTATTCCTGTTTAGAGTCAGAAAAACAGATTCCTAGAAGTAACTTCTCCAAAGTCATAAAGCTACAAAGCAACACATTCTGTCTGAGTCCAAAGCACTTGTTTTTGACTTTTATACTATTCTGTCTTTTTAGTATAAAAGAACAAGAATATGAGTAGTTACAGTTAGGAACTCATTTTTTTTTCAGAACTAAATTCCATATGAAATATTATTTAAAGTTTATAAATAATTTAGTTTTTTTTTTTTTTAATATTTTTATTTATTTCTAGGAGAGAGAGAGAGACAGCGTGAGCAGGGGAGGGTCAGAGAGAGAGGGAGTCACAGACTGAAACAGGCTCCAGGCTCTGAGCTGGCAGTCAGCACAGAGCCCGATACGGGGCTCCCGATACGGGGCTCGAACCCACGAACCGCGAGATCATGACCTAAGCGAAAGTCAGACGCTTAACCGACTAAGCCACCCAGGTGCCCCAATAATTTACTTTTTTAAAAAACCACTTAGATGGAGCAGAATAAAAGTTATCTGTATAATTGTCATTCAGTGTCACATTTTTTTTTTAAATGTTTTATTTATTTCTAGGAGAGAGAGACAGTGTGAGCAGGGGAGGGTCAGAGAGAGAGGAAGTCACAGACTCTGAAACAGGCTCCAGGCTCCGAGCTGGCAGTCAGCACAGAGCCCGACGTGGGGCTCAAACCCACGAACCGCAAGATCATGACCTAAGCGAAAGTCAGACGCTTAACCGACTAAGCCACCCAGAAAGTTTTTAAAATAAATTATTTCAAATGAAAAATGTGACACTGGGGCGCCTGGGTGGCTCAGTCGGTTGAGTGTCCGACTTCGGCTCAGGTCATGATCTCGTGGTTTTTGGGTTCGAGCCCTTTGTGCTGAGAGCTCAGAGCCTGGAGCTGCTTCAGTTTCTGTGTGTCCTTCTCTCTTTGTTCCTCCCCACTCATACTCTGTCTCTCTCTCTCAAAAATAAATAAATATTTAAAAAAACAATACCCCAGACACACACACTTGGAGGGTGGGAACTTGGAGAGCAGGTAATAGAAATGATGAATCCAGATGACATGCATCGGCATTCGCTATACCATTCTTTCAGCACATCATTGGTTTGAAAATTGTCAAAGAAAAAAGATTGGGAGGAACATGACCCCTAGCTTCAGGGTTATCTTACTGCCTGCTATGTCATTGTTTTCCTTTTTTAAAAAAATTTTGAGAGCGAGAGAGCACAAGTGTGAATGTGGGAGGGACAGAGAAAAAGGGAGAGAGAGAATCCCAAGCAGGCTCCATGCTGTCAGCACAGAGCCTGACGTGGGGCTTGAGCCCATGAACCATGAGATCATGACATGAGCAGAAATCAAGAGTCAGATGCTTAACTGACCAAACCACCCAGGTGCCTTGCTTTTCTTTTCTTTTCTTTTTTTTTTTTTTTTAATGCAGATTCCTGTATCAAGCCTGAGGGACACAGTCCTGGAACTGGCAGTGTTTGATCAACACAGGAGAAAGTTTGATAATTTCAGTTCACTAATGCTAGAATGGAAATCCTCAAATGAAACACTAGCGCATTTTGAAGATTATAATTCAGTAGAGATGGTAGCAAAGGATGATGGCAGTGGACAGACACGGCTACATGGTATTATGGTGACTTACGAATATTTTCACATAACCTGCCACGTGTTTCTGCATTAATTATTTCCCTTGGATAATGGTTTATTTTATTTATGTATTTTTTGTGTTTTTTATCATGTTTGTTTATTTTATTTTATTTTTTAACGTTTTATTTATTTCTAGGAGAGAGAGAGAGAGAGACAGAGTATGAGCAGGGGAGGGACATAGAGAGAGAGAGAGAGAGAGAGGGAGACACAGAATCTGAAGCAGCTCCAGGCTCTGAGCTGTCAGCACAGAGCCCGACGCAGGGCTCGAACCCACAAATCATGAGATCATGACCTGAGCCAAAGTTGGACACTTAATTGACTGAGCCACCCAGGTGCTCTGGTGACAGTTTTATTTTAGATTTTATCATATGTGTCCTTTCATCTTTGATCATTGTGTGTTTTAGCAGACATAAATGTAGATTTCCTTGGTTGCAAAGGTAGGGTCTAGGATGCAGTGTTTCTCACAAGAACATAAAATTACTTTTTAAAATGTATTTATTGCCTATTATTTGTCTAATATGAAAATGTTATTCGTTTACTAGAAAATATTTATTGAGGGGCTGTTGCATGTAAGGGCCTGCGCTAGGCACCTGAAGATGCAATGGTACGTGAGATAGTGATGGCCTCTGCCCTCATACACTTTAAACATTACTCCTGTATCAGATGTTTGATGGGCAAGCATGAGGTCCTTTAAGATTTACCAGGAGAACCTAACCTACTTCAGAACAGAGTCGGCTGCCTGAGAAAGTCACACTGACTCTGAGACCTGGAGGGCAGCACAAAGGCGAGACAGAAAGAAGGAGCCGAGTGCGGTGAGTGGGCCCTGCAGACGGGCCAGAGGAGCGGGCAGGGGTTCTGAGCGACCGGCAAGCCCTCAGATGAAATCACCCCCCAAGCCTCTGCTGGTGTCACATTTGCTTTCATCCAAGCAGCTCCCGCTGCCCAAAGCAGGGTGAGTGAGGACCACTCGGAGACACGGATGCCGGCAGGCACGGTTCACGGCAGGCTGCTGGTGGGCGGTCTGCCACAGTTCAGTCCCAAAGCGGAAGACGAAAGGGGTACAAAGGCTAGCTTTTAAATGTCTAGCGTGAGCGTTTGGATAGATGGTATATCCATTCATAGAATAAGAAACACTAGAGAAGGCGAAGTAAAGATTCAGCCTTCCCCTCCCCCCCACAGGGAGCTTCCCTGTAGGACAAGTCTAAGAGCTTAGCTAGAGAGCTAATATTCAGGTGTTTGTATACTGTAATGTTCTAATACCATAATACTATGACACTATAGCAGTATGGTACAGTTAGTGTAAAAAGTGGGAGCAAGGAGGGGTGCTTGGCTGGCTCAGTTGGTTAGGCCGCCAGCTCTGGGTTTCAACTCAGGTCATGATCTCACAGCTTTGTGAGTTCAGGCCCTGCACCAGGCTCTGCGCTGGCAGCTCAGAGCCCGTTTGGGACTCTCTCTCCCTCTCTCTCTGCCCCTCCCCCACTTGCTCTCTATCTCTCTCAAAATACATAAACTTAAAAAAATAACTAAATAAACTTATTTCTGTAAAACAATAAAAAATAAATAATAAAGAAGCTGAGAAATTAAAGCAGTTGCCCGGGGTCCCTTAGGAATATAGTGGCAGAGTCAACACAAAAACTTAGTTTTCTGTTTCTTGTATCTTCCCCCACAAAGTAGTTAGTTTCTCCTCTCTGCAGTAAAACATTATTTGGAAAAAATTTAGGGTAAACTTTGGTTTTCTGGAAACACTTTTGTATTCTAAGTGTTATTGTTTCTCATGTTATCTCCAGGTCATCAGGTTCTTAAGGTACATCAGTTAAAAGGAACTGTACTTATTGAAGTCAATTTTGTGGGCTATTCAGAGAATAAAAGTCCAAAGGTAAGTGGAGACTATTATCTGAGAGATAGAAATCAGGGGCATCAGGCTGGGTCAGTAGGTTGGGTGTCCGACTTTTGGTTTCAGCTGAGGTTGTGATCCCAGGGTCGTGGGATCAAGCCCCGTTCAGGATCTGCAGTGTGGAGCCTGCTTAAGATTCTCTTTCTCCATCTGTCCCTCTCCCCTGCTCATGTGCACTCTCTCTCTAAAATTAAAAAAAAAGAAAGAAAGAAAGAAAAAAAGAAAGAAAGAAAAGAGACAGAAATCACTAAAATTTAAGCCTTTTAAAAAAAATTTTTTTTAATGTTTACTTTTGAGAAGCAGTGAGAGAGAGAGCACAGGGAAGGGAGGGTCAGAGAGAGAGGGAGACACAGAATCCCAAGCAGCTCCAGGCTCTGAGCTGTCGGCACAGAGCCCGACACGGGGCTCGAACCCACAGACCCTGAGATCTTCTCTCAGCTGAGGAATTAAAAGTTTATACTCATGTTTGTGGTTCCTGTGCATTTCTAGGAACTTTCCAACTCGCCCAGATCTGCGGCTCTAGAGCTGCTCCTGGTAGACGATGTAACTGTAGTGCCAGAGAATGCCACCATCTTTAACCACCCTGACGTGACGGTAGGAGTGGGAGGGCCCAGTGAGATGGGACCTGGGGGGGAGCATTCGGTTATTGAGGTTAATGCCATGGCAATAAAAAGAAAAAGCTCCCTTACATGTTGAAAATCCGTGAAAAGCATACATAGCACATGTGTAATACCCTGGGTAATAATACTTTAACAATCATGGTTTTGGTCCATTGACCTTAATCTTTTAATCCCATACCCTTCATCACGTAGCTAGGAATTACTGTCTTTGACTTATTTATAAACCGAAGAGACTGGAATATTGTTTCTCCAATCTTTCCATAGGAAATATTTAGCCTTGTGGAAGGATCTGGTTATTTTTCAGTCAATAGCAGTGAGCAGGAACTTGTCACCATCACTTACCTGGAAGCAGAAAGCTCTATCCAGGTGAGTTCTAGAGATAGGTCCCAGGTTGATAGCTCAGACCAAAGCTCGTTCTTATGAGAATGCTTGGGGGGAAATGCCATTGTGTGTCTCAAACTTGTTATAAAGTAACATTTACTCTTTTTTTTTAACCTATTACATAGATTCTCCAACCAAAAACGAAGGAGTTTTTTTCCTTCAACTAGCTAGGCAATTTTTGCTTCTGGTGAAAAAACTGAAACACTATAGGAGACATCTAATTGTAAGGTTTTCATTAAAAGAAGGTTTATTTCTGTAAATTTCAAAGCACAGAAGTGGGTGGTTACTTCGATGTGTCATTGACTTTATAACCTAAGGATATGACGTTTTAGTCAGGATATGACAACTCATTTATTAAGCTATTTTTGTAGTGAGTATGCCAAGGCATTTGCTTTTAGTTGACTTTTAGTAATAAGAATAATAACTTACATTAACATAAGTGTATATTTCCTTTCCTTCTAAGAGCTCAAAGGAATGTACTTACCTTGGTCACAATGTTTGTTCGGTGGGGGGTGGGGGAGGGGGAGAGCGCTGGGTGCAGGCCCGCCCCCGGCCCCACCACGCCGGTGATTTCAGCATAAATGGACTGGATTTTCTTCATGAAATACGTTCCCTGTTTGGAGTTAAGAAGCTGGATATGTATGTTGTATTTTGCTTGAATTCGGTCAATGTAAACCTTACTCTTTATCAGTTAGTATATATTGTGCTGTGCCTGAAACCTGTAAGGTCACCTCTCAGTTCCCATCACAAAGGAAGTAAGTTGTTGTATTTTGTGCTTTTAGTGCAAATAGTTGTTTCGATTATGCTCGGAGCATTGACCCGGCTGCCATCTTCTTCCTTCTAGTTAGTTCCAGTACACGCCGGATTTCTCACCTTGGAGGTCTATGATCTGTGCTTAGCTTCCGTGGGCCCAGCACTGGCCTACCTCAGGGTGTCAGACATACAGGAGCTGGAGCTTGATCTGATTGATAAGGTGAGGCGTTTGCTGTGCTGCGTCAGAGAAGCAGGCCTCCCGTCGCGGAGTCTGCGCAGCTCCTGTGCGTGCAGCAGGCCCTCCGGGGACGTCCGTGGAGACACCTGTCCTTGAGGCACAAAGCTCCAGCGTTACGAGATAAACAGTATTAAAGAGCAGCTAAACTAGCACGTGTGGGTTAGGGCTATTTGATCAAAGCCGGACCAGGAGCATTCAGCACAACACAGCTTGTCACCCTCACAAAGGGTTAGACTGTCCTTGGTGAATGACACACTTCTACTAAAATTACGTTTCTTTTTTAACCACTAGGTTGAAATAGGTAAAACTGTGCTAGTAACTGTGAGGGCTCTTGGCTCTTCCAAACGCCCATTCCGAAATAAATACTTCAGAAACATGGAACTTAAACTGCAGTTGGCTTCGGCCATCGTCACCCTGACGTGAGTGCCACCTCAACACCCCCTTCTCCCCAGGCTGAGCACTGATCACTCACTCTCCCTGTGTTCTTCTCACCTTCTGTGTCACAGGGCCTTTCACCTCGTACTCTCCCCATATCCGGCTCTGCACAAAGTCCCCCTTCCACGTCCTCAGTTGTGTTTTGTGGGACAAACTCACACGTCATGAATATTTCTTTTTTTTTATTATTTTTTATTTTTTTTAATGTTTTTATTTTATTTATTTCTAGGAGAGAGAGAGAGAGCGTGAGCAGGGGGAGGGTCAGAGAGAGAGGGAGTCACAGACTGAAACAGGCTCCAGGCTCTGAGCTGGCAGTCAGCACACAGCCGGACGCGGGGCCCAAACCCACGAACCGCGAGATCATGACCCAAGCGAAAGTCGGACGCTTAACCAACGAAGCCACCCAGGCGCCCCTGTCATGAATATTTCTATTTCATGAAACTTCTTGGATGATATCCCCTGGGGTGCTTCAGGACAGCGGGGCTGCAGATCTGTCCCCCAAAGCAGACATGCTGGCACTCCTCTCTGCAAAGGGGGTGCAGGAATTCCAAGGCGGTTTAATATTTGCAGTTTTGCCAGTCTTATCTTGACATTGGCCTTATTCCTTTGGAGCCTTAGAACAAATATTTGGCCTTCAGGAACTTCCTGCCTTTGCCATGAACTTTGTCTTGACTCTGGAAATTTATTTTCTGGCTGTTCCTCTAACTGTAATTAAAATGAACAGAAAATGTTAATTAAGCATCTTAGAAAGAAGCATAACTTGCTACTCGTAAAATCACATCTTTATCGGGGCGTGCGGGTGGCTCAATCGGTTAAGGGTCTGACTTCGGCTCAGGTCATGACCTCACAGTTTGTGAGTCTGAGTCCCTCAAGGGGTTCTCTGCTGTCAGCACGGAGCCCATGTTAGACCTTCTGTCTCCATCTCTCTGCTCTGCCCCCACTCGTGCACCGCACACACGCGCTCTCTCTCACAAATAAAAAGATTTTTAAAAAATCAAATCTTTCTTACCTAAAAACACATGTGTCTTTGCAGGCTCATGGAGGAGCAGGATAAGTACTCTGAAAATTACATCCTTCGAGCTGTCGCTGTCGGGCAGACCACACTTGTGGCTGTTGCCGGGGACAAGGTGGGGAGGAGATTCACCTCGGCTCCTCGCCACATTGAGGTAAGGAAATCATCTCATCCAAAATTCATACCTCAACTTATTTACCTTATTCATCTTTTTCTGTTTAGTTTGTACAAGTTAAAAATCATTTGATGGAATAAAATGATAGTTGTATAACTCTTTAAACTATATGTAATTTATTTTAGGTTTTTGTTTTTCTGTATGAAACTAGTATGCTTCTTGTAGAAAATTTGGAAAGCAAAATAAAAATAATAATAATAAAGACACAGAGGGGCGCCTGGGTGGCTCAGTCTGTTAAGCGTCCAACTTCAGCTCAGGTCATGATCTCACGGTTTGTGGGTTCGAGCCCTGCGTCAGGCTCTGTGCTGACAGCTCAGAGCCTGGAGACTGTTTCAGATTCTGTGTCTCCCTCTCTCTCTGACCTTCCCCTACTCACCCACCCTCTCTCTCTCAGAAATAAATAAAAACATTAAAAATTTAAAAAATAATAATACTAAAGACACAGAAAGAAATCACCTATTCCTCTCCTCAAGAGGCAACCATTATTAATATTTTGGTGTATTTCCCTCATTTTCCCCCATGCTTATTTTAACACGGATGAATCATACTGCTTTTTTTATCCTGATCTTATGTCAAAAGTATTTTTTGTGTCATTAAAAGCTCGTTGTTGGCCATGTGTTGGCCGCTGTCGAAGCTGGGTAATAAGAACCTGAAAGTTCATTTTACTATTCTCTCGCTTTAAAAAAAAATTTTTTTATGTTTATTTATTATTGAGACAGAGAGAAACAGCATAAGTGGGGGAAGAGCAGAGAGAGAGGGAGACACAGAATCCAAAGCAGGTTCCAGGCTCTGAGCTGTCAGCACAGAGCCTGATGCAGGACTCGAACCCACAAACCGTGAGATCGTGACTTGAGACGAAGTTGGACACTTAACCGACTGAGCCACCCAGTTGCCCCTATTCTCTTGCTTTTTATATATGTTTGGAAAAGAAGTTTAAAAAAATAATTATGAACATAACTTTAATGACCACTTTCATTCTAATAAGTGGAAATATAATTTTTAAGCATTCTCGTAATTTTTGCTACTGTAAATAAAATTCATATTTATAAATGAAGTAAAATACATGTCTGTGTATAGGGTTTTTTCCTTAGAATAAGCTGCATGACCATTTATTATGAAATTTACTCTAGTGCATCCCTCTTGCGTTTCTGTTTTTCTTCTTCAAGGTGTTTCCTCCATTCAGACTTGTTCCAGAGAAAATGACACTGATTCCAACCAACATGATGCAGGTGATGTCAGAGGCAGGAAATGCGATTTACCTGTACTCCTCACTCTACTCTGCCCTAACCCCAACACAAAACACACCCTGCTTCCTGTTGCCCTGCTCGTGTCTACTCCCAGCCACCTACAGCAGGATCAGATAAAGAAGAAAGTTAGTTCTTTCCTCTCCCCTAGTGCACAGGGTACAAGCTACCTCTTGGAACCCCATAGATCATGTGTGGCACTTGCATTTCTTCTGCATTTGAGTTGATGTGGGATATAGCTCTTGGGAAGTGGGGGAAGGTAAGAGATCAAGTTGCTTGAACAAAATGTGGGGAAAAGAGAGATGATTTCTCTCCATGTTCCAGGCCTTCACTGGCATGTTTAAATTCCAGGTAATGTCTGAAGGTGGCCCCCAGCCCCAGTCCATCATTCACTTCTCCATCAGTAACCAGACTGTGGCTGTTGTGAATAGGAGGGGGCAGGTTACAGGGAAGGCAGTTGGCACAGCTGTGGTCCATGGCACCATCCAGACAGTAAATGAAGATACTGGCAAAGTCATTGTGTTTTCCCAGGTATGGGTTCTTTGTTCTGCTCTGCTTCTACTTCTCCATCTGGGAACCATGTTGAGGGGTGTGGGGTGATGAGGAGGAGGGTGTCAGCAATGCAGGAAAACCCTTTGAGTCCTTTACCTTTACCTTAACCCTTTGACAGCCTCTGAACCAAGCATGGGAAATATGTAATCTATAGTTAAAAACCCCACAGAGTATTTGGCATTGTTATAAGACATAGTCCCTCTCCACAGCCTATCATTTAGGGAACAATAACAAACACATCTCTAGCACATTTTTTGTTGTTGAGCGCGCCAGATAACCACAGAGTAGCTGCCGTAAGCGCCTCTGCCTGCTGTACAGACAGCCCCACTCAGCCCAAGCTTGCCTCCCCTGTCGAGCAGGACGAAGTACACGTTGAGGTGGTTCAGCTAAGGGCCGTTAGGATCCTTGCACCTGCCACTCGACTCATCACAGCGACTGAGGTCAGTCAGGCGGCCCCATTCTCCGTAGTCGGGCAGGGCCGGCTGCGCAGGGCCCACCGCACAGCCACACTTCTTTTCAGATGCCAGTCTGTGTCATGGGGGTGACCAGTTCCCAGACTCCTTTCTCCTTCAGCAATGCCAACCCTGGACTCACATTCCATTGGTCCACGAGCAAAAGGGATGTATTGGATCTGGTACCCAGGCATTCGGAGGTATGAATTTTTGTTTATGATACTACCTTAGGGATGTTGATAGTAAATTTGCTTTATTTCATACTAGGTTTTAGACTGACTCACTTTCTAAACTACCCACTATGACTACTTATCTCCTTTCTCCTTGTTCTGTGGACTCTGGAAACCTGCAAATCATATGAAGAATTCAGTTTGAGTACTCAGATAATGCTATGTAATGTTTAATATTCTTTGCTGGAATGCTGGAAAGCAGCATTTCCTGTAATATGGTATCTGTGAGCATCTAGTTACGTGAGTAACACATTATGGATGCCAAGTATATACACAGTCACACCTCACTGTCCTGTGCTCTGCTTTACTGTGCTTCATGGATACTGTACTTTTTACAGATGGAAGGTTCGTGGCTACCGCAGTCTGTTGGTGCCATTTCTCCAATTGGATTTGCTCACTCTGTGTCTCTATGTCATATTTTGATAATTCTCACTATATTTCAAACTTTTTCATTTTTTTTCTTTCATAGTTTATTGTCAAGTTGGATTCCATATAACACCCAGTGCTCATCCCAAAAAGTGCTCCCCTCCATGCCCATCACCCCCCTTCCCCCTCTCCCCCATCCCCATAAACTTTTTCATTATTATTGTATTTGTTATGGTGATCTGTAATTGGTGAGTATGACTTACTGAAAGATGATTAGCACTTTTTAACGATAAAGTATTATTATACATTGTTTTAGACATAATTCTAGTTATTGTATACCTAATAGACTATAGTATAATATAAACATAACTTTTATGTGTACTGGGAAACTAGAAAATTTATTTTCTTGCTTTATTGGAATATTCACTTTATTGTGGTTTCTGGGACTGAACCCTCAGCATCTCTGAGGAGCCTGTACTTGGTGATAGAGTGAAAATAGCTTTGATGGGACACCCGGAGGGCTCAGTCAGTGAAGTGTCCAGCTCTTGATTTCGGCCCATGTCATGATCTCACGGCTTACGGGTTCGAGCCCCATATCAGGCTCTGTGTTGAGTGTGAAGACTGCTTGGGATTCTCTCTCTCTCCCCCTCTCTCTCTCTGCCTCTCTTTCTGTCTCTCAAAATAAATAAACTTTAAAAAAGAAAATAAGTTTGATGTCTCAGTGCACATAGAATTAAACCTTATTCAGAAACCTGAGAAAGAAAAAGAAAAAGGTGAATGCTGCTGACTAACTTTACCTCAGTTACAACATTGTCTCCTGATTGTCAGTTTGAGAGAACCCACCCAAGGTGGTCTGGGCACCGTGGCAGCCGCCCAGGTCCTTGGAAGGAAGAACCCATGGCCGAGTTACCCAGTAGGTCATGACTCAGTACCCACAAAAACAAAGAATCAGAGGTGGACCTTGGGAGGGAGCAGATGGGTTACAGGAGCTGTAATTCATAAGACATTTCTGGGGCCAGCTAAAAGGAAAAGTCAAGTCTGAAAAACAGCTACAAAATCTATTTGCAATTCTTCTAAAAATACCCTGGATCTGACATCTAGGGAAACTTCGTCTGTCGTGGACTTCCCTGAGCCTGACTATACTTGGAATGCGGAGAGAGGGAACTGGGCTCAGTTGGGCAGAGTTGTGCACAGGGATCCGGCTCTTCCTGACTAGCGGATAGGGGCGGTGTGAAAACGGGCTGGCCTGGGCCTCGCCGTCAGTCCTGCTTCTCCCTTCCTCCAGCTTTGTCTATAGCCCCACTCGCGGGTGCCTGGTGGCTCAGTGGGTTAAGTGTCTGGCTCTCCATCTCAGCCCAGGTCGTGAGCTCAACAGTTCGTGGGTTCGAGCCCCACATTGGGCTCGGCACTGATGGCATGGAGACTGCTTGGGATTCTCTCTCCTTCTCCCTCTCTGCCCCTCCCCTGCTCACTCTCCCTCAAAATAAATAAAAACCTTAAAAAGAAATTTTAAAAAATAAAATATAAATGAAGCACCACTCTTTCCTCCAGGAGAATAAATGGTTGAGAGCCACGCAGAGTTTCTTCTCCTTCCTCAGACCCTGCACAGAAGAACCAGGGGGTGAAATGGCAAGAGAAAAGTCTCCAGCGTGCCGCATGTGGGGGGTGCCCTGCACTGTGGTGTCACGGTGCAGAGAGTCACTTAGATCAAACAGTTATCAATTATAAACCACTTGCTTTAGTGTAAGTCTTCCTTCCAGACAACTGATTGAAATCCATGTAAAAGAAAAGGGAATTTTTATGTCGAGGGAGGAGGGAAAGGTGATTTTGGAACTTGGGACTCTGTGTGAATCAGGAGAGCTGGAAGAAAGGTCTTGAGGGCTCTAGACAGCGATAAGGCAGGAGAGAGAGGAAATGAAGCAACTGCCTGAAAGGTAGGCAGGTGTCCGCTTCGCGTCGGCCCCGCCCTCCCGATGGCCTTGTGCAGTCTGGGCCAGAACGGCCAGTGAGGCGGTGGGGAGGTGGTGTGTGAATGTGAGCGCGGTGCTGAAGCCCGAGCTCGCCTTTCTCACCCTCTTGCTTCCTTGCCCCCACTCTGAGCCCCAGGGGTAGGTGCCTCGCTGCTCCCGATCCAGGTCCTACCGTCTGAACCCATTTAGGGGTCCCGTCCTTCATGTCCGTTCCTCTGTCAGTGGACTGACTTTCAGGATAACAGGAGGCCCTGACAGAGGCGTGCCGGAAGTAGTGAGCGCAACAGAGAGTTCACTTTAGGGGTGGCTGTGTTGCTGGGAATTTGAAAAGAAATAACTCTGAAAATGATCATTGGTTCTCTAGTTCTTTTCTATAGATGTACCTACCGCCTATTTTCCTTATTGTTACAGCACAGAGGGACGGGCACAGTGATAATGAATCTTTCTTTCTTTCTAATTTCTAAATGTTTATATTTGAGAGAGAGAGAGACAGAACACACAAGCAGGGGAGGAGCAGAGAGAGAGGGAGACAGAATCCAAAGCAGCTCCAGGCTCCGAGCTGTCAGCACAGAGCCTGCGTGGGGCTCAAACCCATGAACCACAAGACCATGACCTGAGGAGAAGTTGGACGCTCAACCAACTGAGCCCCCCCTCCCCCCGGCGCTTCAATTAATGAATATTTCTTAATCCATTTCTGTTTTCTAGGTTTTCCTACAGCTCCCAGTAGAGAATAACTTTGCAATGGTTGTCCACACAAAAGCAGCTGGTCGGACCAGCATCAGAGTCACTGTCCGGTGTAGGAGCAGCTCCTCTGGGCAGCTTGAAGGCGGTTTGTTGGAACTGTCGGATGAAGTTCAGATACTGGTACGTTCCCAAACATAAAGATTATTTTTACATGTCAAGGAGAAGAAAGTTGTACTCTCTTATCATCCATGAGGAGCCTGGTCTGGATAGAGGTAGAGAAATTGCTAGAGGGAGCCCCAGAACAGGCTTATAGTTTCTAGATCTTTGTCATTCTTGCTAATTGCATCTATATAAGTATTGCTGTTAGAAAGCGTAGAGCATTCAGGGAGGGGGACAAAATATAAGAGACTCTTACATACAGAGGACAAACTGAGGGTTGCTGGAGGGGCAGTGGATGGGGGGATGGGCTAAATGGACGGGGGGATTAAGGAGGACACTTGTTGGGATGAGCATTGGGTGTTAAACAGAAGGGATGAATCCTCCCTCTCTGTCCCTAACCCACTCAGTCTGTCTCTCTCTCTCTCAAAAATAAATAATAAAATATGAAAAAAATTTGCAACATGGAATGAATCACGAGAATTTGCTCCTGAATCATCATTGTACTATATGCTAACTAACTTGGATGTAAATTAAAAATAAAGAAAGAAGGGGCGCCTGGGTGGCTTTGTCAGTTAAGCTTCCGACTTTCTCTTAGGTCGTGATCTTGCGGTTCGTGGGTTCAAGCCCTACGTCGGGCTCTGTGCTGACTGCCAGCTCAGAGCCTGGAGCCTGTTTCAGAGTCTGTGACTCCTCTCTCTCTCTGACCCTCCCCTGCTCACGCTGTCTCTCTCTCTCTCTCTCTCCTAGAAATAAATAATTAATTAATTTAAAAGAACGATAAAAAAATAAAGAAATAAAAGGAAAGAAAGAAAGAAACTAACTCGGATATAAATTTAAAGAAAAATAAAAGGAAAGTGTAGATAAAAGGAAATAAATAAATAAATAAACTTACTTGGATGTAAATTAAAAAGAAAGAAAGAAAAGGAAAGTATAGAACATGCACTCCCCTCAACTCCCCACACAATGAACATAGGATATGAAGCCATAATAACTAAAGGGATTCATTTCTTTTTTTCTTTTTTTAATATTTTTATTTATTTCTAGGAGAGAGAGAGAGAGAGACAGCGTGAGCAGGGGAGGGTCAGATAGAGAGGGAGTCACAGACTCTGAAACAGGCTCCAGGCTCTGAGCTGGCAGTCAGCACAGAGCCCGACACGGGGCTCGAACCCACGAACCACGAGATCATGACCTGAGCGAAAGTCAGACGCTTAACTGACTAAGCCACCCAGGCGCCCCTAAAGGGATTCATTTCTGAAGTGCTCTGCCTGACACGGCTGTTAGGACACCATGCACTTAGATGCATTCACAGCTTTAGAAGGAGATCTAAGCCTAACTTCCGGAAAGGTAGAAGGGCACAGATGGTTGGTTTCTACAGGTGTTCTCAGGCTGAAAGCTAACTGGCCCTGTTGGTGTTAAGAGTTCAAAAGAAAAATTGGCGTTTGTGGGGAGCAAATAAGTTTCTCTACCTCTGAATTTGGGCCTAATTTTTTCTTTCTTTTTTTTTTTTTCTTTTTCTTTTTCTTTTTCTACTTTATTCCTTTATTTTGGCTTTGTTTCTCTGGTTCAATGAGGAAAGAGCACTTTATTAGCAAGTAGAGAACCTGAATAGTGTCCTTTGCTGATTTGTTATAGTTTTTTTGTTCTCAAATCCCTTTCCAGGTTACCAGAGCTAAAATTAGAAATTTCAGAATTATTTTATGCTTAGTATCTAAGTGATACAGAGGATGTGGTCCATGTAAATATCGTCAGAAGCAGGACTAATATTAGATTTGTGCTCTCGAATACCGAGGTGTGGTTTTTGTTTTGTTTTGTTTTTTTGTTTTTAATTTTTTAATTTTTTTAAAAAATTTATTTCTGAAAGAGAGAGAGACAGCGTGCGCAGGGGAGGGTCAGAGAGACAGGAAGACACAGAATCTGAAGCAAGCTCCAGGCTCTGAGCTGGCAGCACAGAGCCCGACGTGGGGCTCGAACCCACGAACCATGAGATCATGACCTGAGCCAAAGTCAGACGTTTAACTGACTGAGCCGCCCAGATGCCCCTACCGAGGTGTGTTTGAAGTGTCTGGCTCAGTGGGAAAGGAGTGTCATGGACCCTTGGCCTGAGCTGATGAGGCGGACGTGGATTTGTAGTTGTCAGTATGTGAGCAAAGTCACTATCGGTCTTCTCCAGAAAGAGGAAGAGCTCATTTTCTCATTATAGGTGTTCGAAAAACTCCAACTGTTCTTCCCAGAGTGCCAGCCTGAGCGAATTCTGATGCCCATGAATTCCCAGCTCAGACTACACACAAACAGGTGAGGAGAATGGAGAAGGGCAGGCCAGCTTGCTAACCTCACCCTCAGGAAAACATTGAACATGGAAAACACTCTTGCCTTCTAGGTGATTTTTCTAACCCACAAATAATTTTTTTTAGTTGTAGTGAAATTCATGTAACACAAAATTAACCATTTTAAGATGGACAATTTGGTGACATTTAGTGTATCACAGTATTGTGTAGCCATCGCCTCTAGTTCCAAAATATTTTCATCATCACCAAAGGATTGCCTGTCGCGGTCTTTCTCTGTCTTCCCCTCCTCTCAGCCTTTGACAACCACTGCATGGACGTGGATCTCACTCACGTGGAATCAGGCAGTGTGCGGCCTTTTGTGTCAGCTCCTTTCAGTCAGCATGGTTCCCAGGCTCATTTCCATTATAGCATGTATTGGCATTTCATTCTGTTTTATGACTAAGCAATACTCCATGGTATGGATATAACATCTTTAGTTTATCCATTCATCTTTTATTTAACATTTGGGTTGTTTTCACATTTGGCTGTTGTAAATAGTGCTGCTATGAACATTCACATACAACTATTTGAATACCCGTTTTCAGTCCTTTTAGCTGAATAATTTTTTAATGATAAATATGTGATGGGATTTTGTTTTTAAAGACATGGGCAGACCTAAATGTGTAAGACAGGAAGCCATCAAAATCCTAGAGGAGAAAACAGGCAAAACTTCTCTGACCTCGGTTGCAGCAACTTCTTACTCAACATGTCCCTGGAGGCAAGGGAAATAAAAGTAAAAACTTTTGGGACCTCATCAAGATAAAAAGTTTCTGCACAGCAAAGGAAACAATCAGCAAAACTAAAAGGCAACTGATGAAATGGGAGAAGATATTTGAAAATAACATATCAGGTGAAGGGTTAGTATCCAAATTCTTCAAAGAACTTATCAAAGTCAACACCCAAAAAAAAAACAAATAATCCAGTAAAGAAATGGGCAAAAGATATGAATAGACACTTTTCCAAAGAAGACATCTAGATGGCTAACAGACACATGAAAAAATGCTCAACATCACTCATCATCAGGGAAATACAAGTCAAAACCACAATGAGATACTACCTCATACCAGCCAGAATGGGTAAAATTAATAACTCAGGCAATGACAGATGTTGGCTAGGATGAGGAGAAAGAAGAACCCTTTTGCATTGCTGGTGGTTAAGCGTCTGACTTAGGCTCGGGTCATGATCTCAGTGTTCATGGGTTCAAGCCTCACGTTGGGCTCTGTGTTGACAGCTTAGAGCCTGGAGCCTGTTTCAGATTCTGTGTCTCCCTCTCTCTCTGACCCTCCCCTGCTCACACTGTCTCTCCCTCTCCCTCTCTCTCAGAAATAAATTTTAAAAATAAAAAAGAAAGGAAGGAAGGAAGGAAGGAAGGAAGGAAGGAAGAAAGAAAGAAAGAAAAGAAAGAAAAGAAAGAAAGAAAGAAAGAACATTTTAAAAAATTAAAAATAGAACTATCCTACGACCCAGCAATTTCACTACTAGGGATGTATCCAAAGGATACAGGTATGCTGTTTCAAAGGGGCACATGAACCCCAATGTTTATAGCAGCACTATTGATAATAGCCAAAGTATGGAAAGAGCCCAAATGTCCATCAATGGATGAATGGATAAAGAAGATGTGGCGCACGCACACACACATATACATACATACATGGAGTATTACTAGGCAATCAAAAAGAATGAAATCTTGCCATTTGCAACAATGTGGATGGAACTAGAGTGTATTGTGCTAAGCAAAATTAGAGAAAGATAAATATATGACTTCATTCTTATGTGGAATTCAAGATACAAAACAGATGAACATAAAGGAAGGGAAGCAAAAATAATATAAAAACAGGAAAGGGGGCAAAACATAAGAGACTTTTAAATATAGAAAACAAACTGAGGGTTGGTGGGGGGGTTGGGTGGGGGGATGGACTAAATGGGCAAGAGACATTATGGAGCCCCTCGCTGCGGGGAGGAGCACTGGGCGTTGGATGTGGGGCTGAGTCACTGGAGTCTACTCCCGACATCATCATTACACTACATGCTAACTCACTTGGATGTGAATTTTTCAAAAAAAAAAAATTTAAAAAGTAATAAAAACCTAAAAAAGATAAGAATGAATGAATGAAGACCTGGGCATAATCCAAAGGCAGACTTTTCCTTATGGAATAAATAAGCACACAACATGGAGAAATGCAAGCATTTCCCTCAGATTGCAGCCTCTAATGGGGATCCTGGCAATCCCTACGCCTTTTTTTCTGGTCAGAGCCCTCAAGAGATGCCACTTGTTCCATTTGTTCCCTAGGGAAGGAGCCGCTTTTGTGAGTTCCCGTGTCCTCAGGTGTTTCCCTACCCCATCTGTCGTCGAGGAGGACGGCGAAGGGCTCTTGAGAGCCGGCTCCATTGCAGGCACTGCTGTGTTGGAAGTCACTTCTATAGAACCTTTCGGAGTCAACCAAACAACCATAACTGGAGTTCAGGTGAGTTCAGGGATTTACTCAAAAAAATAAAAGTAATTCCGTGGCCCGAAGAGGCAGATTTCCTGGTTTGAGAACTAGAAACTTCTCTGGAAGTCAGAACAAGCTGTACAATAAGACACTCTTGACATGGGTATAAGCCATCAAGTTAAAGTAGTCTTTAGGAGGCTTTATCATAAAAGGGATTAGCCTCAAACTGATACCCTTCTGAGCAGCTTTGGCAAAAGGATGTGCCACAAGGGTAGAGCTATTGCTATCAAAATTAGGCTTTGTTATTTGAATTTAAAAATTTAGTCTAACACACAAAAAAATATTTTAAGCATCAAACATCTCCCATATTCCAGCCGCTGTGTTGGTTCTCTCGTATATTCTGTCTTCTCACGAGCACCGAAACCCCGTGAGGTCAGCATCGCCGTCTGCACTAAGCTGATGGTAAATCTGAGAATTAGCACGGGTAACTCTGAGGGATGGAGCGGGGGTGCAAAGCTGGACTCTGTTGCTGCTTCACACCTCGTCTTGCATGGTATGAAACACAGGCTGCTGTACCCCTGAGGCATGACCAGTTGTGTAGCAATAAGTATGGAGCCCTCTGTACGAAACAGATGAAGTGCATGCAGTCTTTTCCTCAGGAAGCTCCAGCATCTCTCCATACTCCTGCAGCTTAATGATCATGGAGCCATTTCCTGTACCGCCCCATTTCTTACCACTCTGATTTAAGTCCTCAGATCAGGAGCTGCTTCCTGTGAAAGCAGCACCCTGTGTATCGTGGACTGTTGACTTCAGAATCCGTCACTGCTCCTCTCCAACGATCCTTCCCCCACAGGTGGCACCGGTGACGTACCTGCGGGTGAGCAGCCAACCCAAGCTGTACACGGCCCACGGGAGGACCCTGCCAGCCTTTCCCGTGGGCATGTCTCTCACCTTCGTCGTCCAGTTTTATAGTAGCATCGGAGAGAAATTCCACACACACAACACCCAGCTTCATCTGGCTCTGAACAGGTGTGGGGTCCAAAGAGTGGTGTGCATGCTGTGCTGGAAATCGTGCGGATGGGCCAGGGTTATACAGTGTAGCTCCAGTAAATCCCTCTCATGCTCTCTACTCAGATTCTGAGCTTTAGTTTTTTCATTAGGATGGAAAACACTAGAATGTTGGTTGTTTAATGAAGAAGAATTTCAGAGTGTCTTGAATCTTTCAATCCCTGGTTCACACAAAGCCCCCATAGGGCGCTAGTTGGAGTAGTATTATCAAAAATCTGCACGAGAGAGGCGCCTGGCTGGCTCAGTTGGGCATCTGACTCTTGATTTCGGCTCAGGTCATGATCTTATCGTTTGGAGGATCAAGCCCCACCCGACGTCGGGGTCTGTGCTAAGGAGCCTGCTTGGGATCCTTTCTCCCCTCTCCCTGCCCCCTTCCCCACTTGTGTGCATTCTCTCTCAAAATAAATAAACTTAAAAAAAAAAGCCAGGAGCACCTGGGGGGCTCAGTCGGTTGGGCGGGCAACTTCAGCTCAGGTCATGATCTCACGGTTCGTGGAGTCAAGCTCCGCGTTGCTCTCTGTGCTGACAGCTCAGAGCCTAGAGCTTGTTTCAGATTTTGTGTCTCCCTCTCTCTCTGACCCTCCCCTGCTCATGCTGTCTCTCTCTCAGAAATAAATTTTTTTTAAAAAAGTTAAAAATTAAAAAAAAAAAAGCTGTGCTTGAAAACAAATTCTCAATTTAAAAAAAAGGGCTTACTAGCTACTCTATATATGAAGTTAATAGACCTGATCCCTGGCTACCCCTTGCTTGCCCTCCACCATCAAATTCTTTCTCAGTGCACCTGGCTGGCTTACTCAGTGGAACATGTGACTCTTGATCTCAGGGTTGTGAGTTCAAGCCCCATGTAGGGTGTCGATATCACTTAGATAAATAAAAAAACTTAAAAAAAAAGAATTCCTTCTGAACCTTTGAGCTGTTGAAGAGGAGATGCTGTGGTCAGCTCTGCCACCAGAGCAGTGTCCCAACAATGATCTTTCAGAGATTTCTACCTTTCTTGTCTCCTTTCAGAGATGACCTGCTGCTGATTGGGCCAGGGAATAGGAACTACACTTATGTGGCTCAGGCCGTGAACACGGGGGTGACACTTGTGGGAATCTGGGACCGGAGGCACCCAGGTGTGGCAGATTATGTCCCTGTTGCTGTGGAGCACGCCATCGAGCCAGATACCCAGCTCACCTTTGTCGGAGACGTCATCTGTTTCAGGACTCACCTCCTCAACCATGACGGTGAGGACACCTTCCCTTTCTAACTGCACAGCTGACTGGATGAGAAAGCACTCATCCCTTAGATAATTTTTTCAAAATGATTTTCTTTCTTTTTTTTTATGTTTATTTATTTTTGAGAGAGAGAGAGCGGCGAGTAGGGGAGGGGCAGAGAGAGGGAGACACAGAATCTGAAGCAGGCTCCAGGCTCCGAGCTGTCAGCACAGAGCCCGACGCGGGGCTCGAACCCACGAACCACGAGATCATGACCTGAGCCGAAGTCGAAGGCTTAACCGACTGAGCCACCTAGGCGCCCCTCAAAATGATTTTCAATCTGAAGACCTAAGGACGCCTGGCTGGCTCAGTCGGTATAGCATATGGCTCTTGATCTTGGGGTTATAGTTTCGAGCCCCATAATGGGTGTAGAGATTAATTAAAGAAATAAAAATCTTAAAAAATCTGAGGGCCGGGGTGCCTGGGTGGCTTAGTCGGTTGAGCATCTGACTTTCGCTTGGGTCATGATCTCATGGTTCATGGGTTCGAGCCCCGCGTCAGGCTCTGTGCTGACTGCCAGCTCAGAGCCTGGAGCCTGTTTCAGTCTGTGACTCCCTCTCTCTCTGACCCTCCCCTGCTCACGCTGTCTCTCTCTCTGTCTCCTAGAAATAAATAAACATTTAAAAAAAAAATCTGAGGGCCTTTCTGAGAAAGAAAAATTTGTACATGTTAACTGATAGTTCTGCTTATTGCCCAATTCTCTCAGAAGCCAGCCGTTTGGAATCAGCCAGGAATATTGATCATGCACCTCCTGAGCACATAGGTTGCTGTATTATTGTGTAGACATTACAGTTACCTGGACTTCTCCTCCATTCCCGGCCTCTGAAGGGAGGTAGTTGATAAACTGAAGAGCAGTAAAGGATGGAAGGAAAGGAAGGAAAGGGCAATAAGGCTTTAGTTCCAAGAACTGACTGTGAGTACACAGCTTTGTGAGGGACATTTGAAGACCTCAATATAGGCTTAAATATATCATCACTGTGATAAGGTTTGGCTCTGTACTGGGCTGAACTATACTGTTGATCAGCAAATAGTTTCTGTCCTCAGAAGTACTGTTGAGTTCAGGAAGATCAGTCTTTGGTCAGGAAATGAGTATTAATTCTCTGGGTTTGCAAAAAGCATATTGCAAAGTGGGGTACCCTGCCTGAGTGTGTACTTCAAAATCATCCATCCAAGTTGGACTGGCAGAGATGGTATCGGGGGCTTTGTAAACTCTTCCGGGAACTGTGGATTCCTGTGTATGAGTACAGTGAGGTAATGTGGGGCCAGACTCTGTATATTTAGGGCCTGATGCAGGGGGCGGCCACTCAGCCCAGGTGAGGCCCCCCAGTCCCGTAACAACTGACTTGCAGGCAACCACTACCAACACAGAATCCAGGGCCGGTGAGCTAATCCTGCTTTACAGTTGACAGAGTTACAATCACTAAGAGATGATTGTTCATCTCTTATCAGTGAAACAACATTTTCACTTCACCCCTTCACTAGGTTTTGTCATAATTGTCCCTCTATCTTCTATTCTGGAATTATTTGGGAATCCTGAATCTGTACTGCTTTGGATGACCAAATGCCAGGATCCGTGATCTAACACAACCTCAAGGTCGCGTTCCTCTGCCGCCTTGAGACTTAAGCCAAAGCAACAAAACTTCTCTCCTGCCGGTCTTGCAGTCTTCTGCTGGTTTCTGTCCATTAGCAGCTGACAGAGAATTACCCCTGCGTGTATAGTTTTTCTTTTTCCTAAGGAAAATAGTTATGGTCTCCAACTAAGTAGCTTCTTCTGTGATTCTGAAGGCCAGTAGTTCTTGTTTTATTTTGTGGGTATGATGGCGCACGAAGGGGAGCCTGACATTAGGAAAATCAAGTTTCTCTTCAAAGGTAGATGTTCTCCTAGGAAGAGAGATCTGTGTGCTTGAATGGTCTACTGATTGGGAATCTTAACACGGTTAGAATGACCACCAATTTCTATCAGTTTGCAGCCTTGTGCTTTCTCTTATTTTTTCCTAGGTGAGCCTGGCACATGGATGATTTCTGCTAACAACGTCCTGCAGACAGACACTGACACTGGGGTGGGCGTGGCCAGGAGTCCGGGAACAGCAACCATATTTCATGACATCCCAGGAGTGGTGAAAACATATCGAGAGGTAACCCATCAAGGCCAGGATGACAATTTCCATATTTGGGGATATGCATATAGAAAACACGTTCAGCGGGGTGGGGGGTGGGGAGGGAATGCCTGGCAGGCTCAGTTGGTAGAGCATGTGATTCTTGATCTTGAGGCTGTGAGTTTGAGCCCCATGTTGGGTGTAGAGATTACTTAAAAAAAATAAATAAAATCTTAAAAAAGAAAGAGAGAGAGGGAAGAAAGGGAGGGAGGGAAGAGGAAAGGAAGGGTGGATGGATGGAAGGAAGGATGGAAGGAAACAAGGAAACACATCCTGGGAAAAGATATATACTCACATGTCAAATATGAAGCTAGCTAGAAAACTTTATTGGAACACAAAGCTAAATAGTGATTTAGATTCTTAACCAGGAAAAAAAAAATAAAAGGATTCTTAACAGAAAAATGACTAGTGTGATTTTATACTTTAAAATATAAATATCACAGTGAGGGTACCTGGGTGGCTCAGTGAATTAAATTTCCGGGTTTTGTTTTTTTTTTTTAATTTATTTCTGAGAGAGAGAGAGAGACAGTGTGAGCAGGGGAGGGTCAGAGAGAGAGGAAGACACAGAATCCCAAACAGGCTCCAGCTCCAGCTGACAGGCTGTCAGCACAGAGCCCAACGTGGGGCCCGAACCCACGAACCGTGAGATCATGACCTGAGCCGAAGTTGGACACTTAACCGACTGAGCGACCCAGGCGCCCCTAAACTTCCAAGTCTTGATTTTGGCTCAAGTGGTGATCTCACAGTTCGTGAGTTTGGGCTCCGCATCGGCCTCGGCACCGTCAGTGTGGATTCTCTCTCTCTGCCCCTCCCCTGCTCACATTCTATTTCTCAAAATAAATAAACAAAATAACTTAATAATAAAAGAACACAAAAAAATTAAAATATCACTGTCACTGGTCAGTGCTTGACCACAGGGCAAGGGTCAAAGCTGGGAAGCTCTTCTTGCGTTGGTCCAGGTGAGATATGATGGTGGATGGGGCACCAGGCTGGTACCAGTAGGTGGTGAAAAGTTGATCAGATTCTGATCGGGTAGAACCAGTAGAATTTCCTGACAGATTGTGAGGAATGAATGAATGTGAGAGAATCAAGAATGACTTCAGGTTTAGGAGAAAAAATGACTTCAGGTTTTTGAATGAATACAAGGACAGAATTGCCACCCACTGAAATGCAGGTGAAACGGTTTTGGTGAGAAGAGGAGTTAGTCTGGGGCATGTAAAGCGGAGTGTCCGTCTACTCGATGTCAGATGGATGTGAGACAGCTGGACAGAAAGACCGAGAGTCACTGGCCCAGAGGGGACAGAGCCACGTGATTGCCATGATTGCCGAGAGAGAGAATGTAAATAAAGGGAGGGTACCGGTGCTCTGGGAACACTCCAGTATTGAGGACTCTGAGAAAGGAAGAGCAGCCAACCAGAGAGACACAGAAAACAACTAGGGAAGTGGGAGAAAAACTCAAGATATTGGTGTCCTGGAAGCCAAGTGAAGAAAGTACAGGTTTCCCCCACTGTCTGAGAGTACACTGTTCTCTGAAACATCTTGTGGGAATTTTTTGGCATATTATTTATTTATTTATTTATTTATTTTGAGAGAATATGAGCAGGGGAGGGGCAAAGAGAGAGAGGGGAGAGACTGAATCCCAGGCAGGCTCCATGCCGTCCGTGTTGGAACCCCACGCAAGGCTCCATCTCACGAGTTAGGAGATCATGACCTGTGTGGAAACCAAGAGTTGGTTCAATGGACTCAATGGACTGAGCCACCCAGACACCCTCAATGGAAACATTTTGTAAGCCAGAAATGGCATAAAGCAAAGAAAGAAGCAATTACTATTTATTTCTATAGAAAAAAATGAGCATTCCCAGACCCCCCCCAAAAAAAAAAATCAATTCTCTTAGGTTTTTCTTTTTCTTTCTTAGTTTTTTTTAACATTTATTTATTTAAAACATTTTTTAAATCAATCTTAGGGGCACCTGGGTGCTTCAGTCAGTCAAGGATCTGACTCTTGACTTGGGATCACGTCATGATCTCAAGAGTTCATGAGTTCAAGCCCCGCTTCTGGTTCTGCACTGACAGTGTGGAGCCTACTTTGATTCTGTCTCTCCCTTACTCTGCACCTCCCCCCTTCTCGCTCGCTCACTTGCTCTCTCTCAATAAACATTTTTTAAAAAATTAACTTAAAAAAAAGATATGCTCTTAGAATACAGAAGAAAGTCACTAATTCTGCTTAGATGTTAAGGCTAAATTTTCTAGAAGTGACATTTAAACTGAGTCTTGAGATCTGAGTCATGGTACACACAAAAATAAAATAAATAAAAATAAACTGAGTCTTGAAGATTAGGAATCTGGCAGATCAAAGAGTAGGCATTTTATTTATATTTTAATTTTTAAAAAATTGTAATTTTATTTTTTATGTTTTGAAGAGAAGGCATTTTACTCTTGTTTAATTTTTTTTTTAAATTTTAGAGAGAGGGAGCATGAGCTGGGGAGAGAGGCAGAGGGAGAGAGAGAATCCCAAGCCCCCTCCACACCCTGCCCAGTGTGGAGCCTGAGTTAGGGCTTGATCCCACAAGTCGGGGATCATGACCAGAGCCAAAATCAAGAGTCAGACACTCAACCAACTGAACCACCCAGGTGCCCAAGAGAAGGCGTTTTAGACTACAGGCACAGATATGCAAAGGCAAAGATAGATGATGTTTGAAGACCAATGATAAATCAGGACAACTTCAGCAAAAGTGTGTAAAGGTAGAGAGGGAGAATCAGAAAACATCTAAAGAGAACTGTGTCATGGGCAGACAGGAGGGCTGGGATGCAGGCAGCAGGACAAGAGACCTTGAGAAGGAGATGGGGAAGCGGCCCGGTGTTTGGAAAGCAGAAAGGGTCATGAAAGGCAAGGGAGGGACCTGTCTGTGCTGTCAGAGGCTACAGAGAAGTCAGAAGATCTTGCTACCCTGGTTTGTGTACTTTGTAAAATCCTCGTGTAATTATTCACTAAGCAGCAGACACTTGTTGAGGCCTCTTCTGTGTCAGCCCTGCACTAGGCTCTGGAACACAGAGACAAAAAAGACAAAACTTCCTAAATGACCATTTCATGTAACTACCTTGCTTTCAAGGTCCTTGAACATTTGGAAAAAAAACAAACTATGGTGGTACTAAGGACACTGTGTTAAAATATACATTTAATATAATGACAGTGTCATAAATAATGACATATGACAAAATAATATACATTTAAGTTGAAGATTTGGGGGGAGAGGGTCATAGTGTAATCATTAAGCACTTGTCTTAAATACAAAGTACAGTACAAGGATATACAAAGTTAAACTAGGTTCTCAGTTGAAGAACTTAGATTCTAATAGGAATGATTTTTAACAAAAAATAAAAATACCTACAGTATAAGATAGAACATTAAACATATATTGAGAGAAACAGTACTTTGAAATTTCAGAAAAGGTTGAAATTATATGCAAGAGAGAAAACTTTGAACAAAGTTGAACTTGTCTTCAAAGGCATTTTATTCTGTGTTTAAGATTTTAAAACTTGAAGTTTTAAACTTAAAGCTCAAAGCTGTGAGCTTGAACTCACAACTCCCCAATCAAGAGTCATGTACTTCAGGGACTGAGCCAGCCAGTTGCCCCAATTTTTTAAAGATTTAAGTTTTAAGTATAAAGGAATTTTAATAGGAAGTCACACAGAGGTAAGATACCAAATGGAATAATCAATAAAGACCTTTTAGGGAAAAAATGTTATTTTCTTCTCAAAGGTGAACAGAAGTTGTTCTGGAATATGTGATGAAGTAGAAGGGCCGTCTGCACTTGGTGTGAACCAGATGCTTTCGGTTGAACAGTTATGAAGAGTGGAGAGGGAGGAAACAAGATTTTCCAAGAACTTAGATGCGGATTTCCCTTTGGTTTGCCGACAGGTGGTGGTCAATGCATCATCAAGGTTGACGCTCAGCTATGACCTCAGGATCCACCTCACCAATAACCCCAGTTCGGCTTTGTTTAAGCTCTTCATCACCACTGGCAGGAATGGTGCAAATCTTAAAGGTCAGGAGTCTCTTTATAGGCCTGGGGATGGTTCCCACTTTTCCATCTTCCTTCAAGTCATTTACCCCTTTGACAATTAACGCAGATTTCCTTCTATTTGAAAATTGACTCCACCTCAACAAATAAATCACTGACACCTCTGACCTCAAACAATGACTGGCTCTTCAGGGTTTGAAATAGGCACAACCCAGTCACTGTTGTCCTTGTGGTTATAATCAGTTATAATCATGCCTGAGAACAGGAGGTGGCCTAAACCAGGGATTTCCAAGCATGGCTGATTTTTAAGGTTACTCAAGGACATTTTTAAAAAATACAGTCTTAGGCTCCATCCAGAGATTTAATAAGTTTGGGATAAGACCTAGGACACAGTTATTTTCTTTCTTTTTTTTTTTTTTAAATGTTTTATTTATTTCTAGGAGAGAGAGACAGACAGACAGACAGCGTGAGCAGGGGAGGGTCAGAGAGAGAGGGAGTCACAGACAGAAACAGGCTCCAGGCTCTGAGCTGGCAGTCAGCACAGAGCCCGACGCGGGGCTCAAACCCACGAACCGCGAGATCATGACCCAAGCGAAAGTCAGACGCTTAACCAACTAAGCCACCCAGGCGCCCCGAGGACACAGTTATTTTCAAGCCTTCCTAGATTTAAGAATCGTTGGACTAGGGGCACCTGGGTAGCTCAGTTGGTTAAGCGTCCAACTTCGGCTCAGGTCATGATTGCTTGGTTCGTGAGTTCAAACCCCATGTAGGGTTCTGTTCTGACAGCTAGCTCAGAGCCTGGAGCCTGTCTCGGATTCTGTGACTCCCTCTTCCTCTGACCCTCCCGTGCTTACACGCTCTCTCTCAAAAATAAATAAAACATTAAAAAAAAAAAAGAATTGTTGGACTAGGCGACATCCGAACTGTTACTGGCTCAGCGAATTTACTTTGTGCATTTGTTATTTTGTTCTGTACTGGGCTACAGTTTTCTGTCAAAAAAAAAAAAAAGGGTACGGGGTGGGGCACCTGGCTGGCTCAGTCAGTAGAGCATGCAGCTTTTGATCTCGGGGTTGTAAATTCATGCCCTCATTGGATGTAGATAGAGATTACTTTTTTTTTTTAAATATTTTTTTATTTTTTTATTTCAAGGAGAGAGACAGCGCGAGCAGGGGAGGGTCAGAGAGAGAGGGAGTGACAGACTCTGAAATAGGCTCCAGGCTCTGAGCTGGCAGTCAGCACAGAGCCCGACGCGGGGCTCGAACCCACGAACCGCGAGATCATGACCTAAGCGAAAGTCGGACGCTCAACCGACTAAGCCACCCAGGCGCCCCAGAGATTACTTTTAAAACATGATAATAGGGGCGCCTGTTTTAGCTTCTGATTCTTGATTTCAGCTCATGTCATGACCTTGTCATTTGTAAGTTTGAGCCCCCCATTGGGCTCCACACTGACAGTGCAGAGCCTGCTTGGGATTCTCTCTTCTTCTCTCTTTGCGCCTCCTGCACTCTCTCTCTCAAAATAAATAAACAAACTTTAAAAAGCAATAATAATAAAAATTTTAAAAAATTTTAAACAGGGGAGGGGTGGAGGAAAGAAAAGTAAAATACAAGAAACTCCTAATAGATTCCAGGTGCAATGTTAGCAATTAAAAAAATTTTTTTTAAATGTTCTTATTTATTTGTGAGGGAAGAGAGAGAGACAGCGTGAGCAGAGGAAGGTCAGAGAGGGAGGGAGACACAGACTCTGAAGCAGCTCCAGGCTCTGAGCTGTCAGCACAGAGCCTGGCGAAGGGCTCGAACCCACGAACTGTGAGATCATGACCTGAGCCGAAGTCGGCCGCTTAACCAACTGAGCCACCCAGGCGCCCCAGCAGTTTTTATGTATTTTTATCTAATTTAACAATGTTATATAGTAATTATCATTTTTTTAAAGCTTGTTTTGAGAGCAAGAGTGCATATATGTGAACGGGGGGAGGGGCAGAGGGGGAGAGAGTCCCAAGCAGGCTTCACACTGTCAGCACTGAGCAGGAATTAGAGCTCGATCTCACAAACCATGAGGTCATGACTTGAGCCAAAATCAAGACTCAGACACTTAACCGACTGAGCCACCCAGGTGTCCCAGTTGTCATTGTTTTAAAGATGAGAAATACTGGGGCACCAGGCGCCCCTGTTTTTTGTTTTGTTTTGTTTATTTAAGTAATCTCTACAACCCAGAATTGGTCTCAAACTGATGACCCTGAGATTAAGAGTCACACACTCCTGAGCCAGCCAGACACCCATTCCTTTAAAAAAATTTTTTTTTCGGGGGGCTCCTGGGTGGCTCAGTTGATTGAGTGTCCAACTTCAGCTCAGGTCATGATCTCACGGTTCGTGGGTTCGAGCCCCACATTGGGCTCTGTGCTGACGGCCAGCTCAGAGCCTGGAGCCTGTTTCAGATTCTGTGTTTCCCTCTCTCTCTGCCCCTCCCCTGCTCATGTGCGTGCGCTCTCTCTCTCTCTCATAAATAAATAAAACCTTATTTCTCATAAATTTCTCAAAAATTATTTCTCATAAAACATAATATCTCATAAATAAAACATTAAAAAAATTTTTTTGTACAATTTTTTTGAGGCACCTAGGTGGCTCAATCGGTTGAGCATCCAACTTCAGCTCAGGTCATGTTCTGTTTGTGAGTTTGAACCCTGTGTTGGGCTCTGTGCTGACAGCTCAGAGCAGATTCTGTCTCCCCCTCTCTTTGCCCCTCCCATGATCATGCTCTGTTTTTCTCTCTCAATGATAAATAAATGTTTAAAAAAAATTTTTTTCATGTTTATTTTTGAGAGAGAGAGAAAGAGCATGAGCACGAGCAGGGGAGGGACACAGAGAGGGAGACACAGAATCTGAAGCAGGCTCCAGACTCCGAATTGTCAGCATAGAGCCTGATGTGAGACTCGGACTTGTGAACCTGAGACAAAGTTGGATGCTTAACTGAGCCACCCAGTTGCCCTGTTTTTAAAACAATTTTTTAATGTTTATTTTTGAGAAAAAGAGCACGTGAGAGCGGGGGAGGGGCAGAGAGAGGTGGACAGAGGATTTAAAGCAGGCTCTGTGCTGACAGCCTAGAGCCCCCTGTGGGGCTCGAACTCACAGAACCGCGAGGTCATGACCTGAGCTGAAGTCGGTCACCCAACCAGCTGAGCCCCCCAGGCGCCCCTCCTGGTTTTTTAAATCAAGCTACTGCTTCTGTGTCTCTTCTTTTACAAATTCTTATGACAGTTATTTACCTCTTTTCTGCTCCTTAGGATCCTGTACCTCAAGGCAGGCCTTGGCCATCACCACAGTGCTTCTTCCCGAGACGCTTGTGCTGTGCCACGTGCAGTTCAGCAACACTTTGCTGGACATCCCTGCAAGCCAGGTCTTCCACGTGCGCGCGGGCTTCAGCGTGGCGAGAGGTGCGGCCGCCCCGAATCTGGCGCTCTTGCTTCCATCGTTGTTCGGTCGTCGCTTCCTTACGGGATTGCATTTGCGCCGGACAGTGTGGCCCGGGGTAGAGCTAGGGAACCTGTGTCAGGCGGCATTTCCGGGCAGGCCGTCCAGTAATGCCCCGCACATCCCCGTAACACCCCGGGCTCTTCTTTTGTCGTGTGTTTTCTTCGCTGGCCCCTGTCACCTCTGGGCTTTTTATCCCCAGCAGGCAGCAGTGTCTGAACGTTTACTGCTGACCTGAAGGATATTCCAAGCAGAGGAGCAGGAGCTAGCAGGAAGTAGAAGAGCCACGACTTGGAAATGGCTTCGGGGAAACCAGCTGATCTAAAATGAGGATTTGTGTCAAACGCAGGCTGAAACAGGACCGCGCTCCAGGCAGCGCAGGGGTGCAGGGGCGGGCGGGCGGGCTCGGCGCATGGTGGGCCCTGAGCAGGGCGCCCGGTGCAGGGCGGGCGCGGAGCGGCCCGTCACAGAGGGAACGCGGGCCTGCTGCCGAGGCGGGGCAGGAGGGGCGGCCGACTCCTCACACGGGGGGCGGGGGGGCGGTTTCACAGAGGAGGGCCTGTGCAGGGTGGCGAGGCGGCGCTAGATATGAAGAGGCCAGGGCACCCCAGGCATGAGGGAGCCCGCAGCTCGGCAGGTCGCAGGGTGGAGGCGGAGGCGCCGGGCGCAAGGGCGCCCGTGAGGGGCCCCTGCAGTAACCCCAGCACGACCCGGGGAGGGCTTGGCCCGAGTCACAGGGAGGTGCGGACGGAGGGGCGGGTGTCAGACGCGTCAGACGCGCACAGGAAGGTGCGGAGGAGGCCGCATATGGGAGTGAAGGAAGGGTGTCTGTCAAAAGGCGACGGAGTTTGAGCCTGGTAACTGGAACCACGGTTCTATTGCCAGAAATCAGGCCACCGAGACGTGGTTTGGCAGAGACGTCCCTAAGCCACGCTCCAAGCGTCTTTCACAAGCCCTTTCCTGACCTCAGCTACTCCTGGCTATTATTTCGTTCTCTCCCCCCTACCCCTCACCCCGCTTGCACGCACTGTTTACTCTCCCTGACATGTTGATTTAAGCAACAAGTTCTGCGGAGGTTGCTCGAACGGTTTTTTCTTTCATGTCCACCTCACTAGTGGCCAGGAGTCTGCTAATAGTGGACAAAGTGGAGCTCACATTTTCTTCTCAATTTGCTTTTGTTTCTTCCTCTTCTAAGTCGGTCGGCTCAATGGAACCTCTGAACCTTCCTGCTCGGTTTTTCATCTTTTCTTCAGGGGTTTATGTCTGCCTAATCAAGGTTCGAGCCCAGTCAGAAGAGCTGCTCCAGGCCCTCAGCATGGCTGACACCTCAGTCTACGGGTGGGCCACGCTGGTCCATGAACGCAGCAAGAACGGAACGCAAAGGATCCTCATTCCTTTCGTCCCAGCCTTTCACATCAACCAGTCAGAACTGGTTCTTAGCCACAGACAAGACGTCGGGGAGATAAGAGTGCTGGGGGTGGACAGAGTCCTGGAGAAGCTAGAGGTACGTGAAGGACCAAACCAAAACATGACCAAAGTCAGGCTGTGGAAAAAGGAGTCTCCCTTCCGAGTCCAAGGGCGAAGGAACAGTCATTGAATGACTCGATAAAATTCAACACAGGGAGTTCTTTTTTATTTATTTTACAAATAGTTTATTGTCAAATTAGTTTCCACATAACACCCAGTGCTCATTCCCACAAGTGCCCTCCTCAATACAGGGAGTTCTTAAAACAGAATGAAGAAAACCTGTCCCCTTCACAAGGCCAGGGGACTCCGAGTGCAAAATTTAGGTCCCAAGCGTTCAATCTGGAAGAGAGGACCCGGGCCTCTTAAAACTGTCTTTAGAATTCTAGTTTAAAACTTTTTTGAAGCCTATTTTATTCTCACAGATCATTTTCTTCCCTCATCTACTTTATTTTTTTATAATTATTTTTTTTAACATTTATTCATTTTGGGGGCGCCTGAGTGGCTGTTGGTTGGGCGTCCAACTTCGGCTCAGGTCATGATCTCACAGTTCGTGGGTTTGAGCCCGGTGTCGGGCTCTGTGCTGACAGCTCAGAGCCTGGAGCTTGTTTCAGATTCTGTGTCTCTCTCTCTCTCTCTCTCTCTCTCTCTGCCCCTCCCCTGCTCATGCTGTCTCTCTCAGAAATAAAACATTTTTTTAAAAATTCATTTTTGAAAGAGAGAGACAGAGTGCGAGTGGGGGAGGGTCAGAGAGAGAGGGAGACACAGAATCCGAAGCAGCTCCAGGCTCTGAGCTGTGAGCACAGAGCCCGACGCGGGGCTCAAACCCATGAGCGGTGAGATCATGATCTGAGCTGAAGCCAGACGCTTAACTGGCTGAGCCCTCCAGGCGCCCCTTCCCTCATCTACTTTAACACACCTAAATCAAGAAGCAGATGACTTATTGCCAGATTGCTGTTTAAGATCAATACAAACTGATTTTTCTTCTGTCAGACAGGTGCCATTTTATCTTTTCTCCAAGGTCTTCCCCAGCTCCCCAGTTCTAGTGGTCTCTGGCGTCAGGCACTCTCCCCTCACACCCGGCCTGGCGGTCTACCCCGTGCAAGTGGTCAACTTCACCTCCCTCCAGCAGACGTCCGTTTTCATCAACATCTCCTGTGTGCTCACCAGTCAAAGTGAGGCTGTGCTGGTGAGAGCTCTGAAGGAGAAGTCTGGTGCAGGTGAGCGCCGGGGGGCCGCGTACACTCCAGAGGGAGGACCACCAAAGTGTTGCTCAGTTCAGTTCGTGAGAAACATGTGGCCGCTTGAGCCAGATTCCCCAAATTAGCTGGGGCACGGACCTCTTTTCCAAGTCTACACAAAGCACAACCTTCACGCAGCTTCCTCCTCACTGGGACTTCCGTATTTAAAAGTAGTTCTGTCAGTGGAACATGAGCTTCTCAGCTTTGTTAAACGTACTAGTTTAAGCCTCTTGATACATGTCTCTTCAAAAGTGTCTGCCAGATCTTTTGCGTCAAGCAAGAGACAAAGGGTGATAAACCTAGAACTAAGTCTTAGCTTTCCAACATCCGGATTCTGGCCATTACCGTTTGGAAACTATGCCAGGTTTGGCTAGGATGGGGACACATGTAGTCGTGGAAGTGTTAGGAAAGCCAAAGAATCCTCCTTCTCATACGGTCACTCTACTTGCTCATCCCTCCAGAGAAACTATTCTTTGAACTACTGGGCAGGAGTTGGATTGAAGCCTAGTTCGCGTCCAGTGGGAGGAAGGTCTGTTTGTGCAGGCGCCGGAGATGTACTGGCCGCGTCCTAAGTGCATTTTACATGCATTTGTTCTCTCTTAACTCTGAGGTGAATGTCTTTCCCTTTAAGAGTTGAGGAAATGGAGGGGCACCTGGGGGGCTGAGTCAGTTAAGCATCCAACTTTGGCTCAGGTCATGATCTCACAGCTCCTGGGCTCAAGCCCCGCGTTGGGTTCTGTGCGGAAGGCTTGGGATCTGGAGCCGCTTCACGGTGTTTCCCCCTTTCTGTTCCTCCCCCGCTCAGGCTCGGTCTCTCATGGAAAATAAACATTTAAAAAAAATAATTGAGGAAATGGAGATGTTCAGGGTCCCAGCACTAGAAACCATGTTCAACTCTAACCTGTTCTTTCTTGTTTTAAAATCTAGAGTTAATGGGTTTCTGCCAAGGTCCACGGATGGAATTCAAGGTGCCCATGACCTTCAAAGGGGGGAAATATTGCATCTACATTTTCAATTAACTTCTAATTGAAAGTATTTTTTATGAATATAGGCAAAAGACCACAGTAACACCAGTGTGACTTTGTCACCAAGAGAATTTAGATATTTTTGTGTTCCAATTATTAGATTTCAAAGTTCGGGCGCCTGGGTGGCTCAGTTAAGCATGCAACTTCGGCTCAGGTCATGATATTCTGTCTTTGGTTTTGAGCCCCACATCGGGCTCTGTGCTGACAGCTCAGAGCCTGGAGCCTGTTTCAGATCCTGGGTCTCCCTCTCTCTCTGCCCCTCCCCTGCTTATGCTCTGTCTCCGTCTTTCAAAAATAAATGTTAAAAAAAAAATTTTTTTTAATTTCAAAGTTCACTTCAAATTTATATAAAATTAGAGCTATTAGATCTGAAGCTAGATCTTTCTTGTTGCTAAAGCAGGATTATTTTACAAATGACCTTTTAACATTTTGTTAAGTGTTTAAAGTAGCTATGTCACAATTTTCCACTTTGGTTAACTTCTAATTTTTTTTTTTTTTTTTTGAGAGAGAGCAAGAGGGAGCACGTGCGTGAGAGAATGAATCTGAAGCATGCTCCAGGGTGGGTGTGAGCGGTGAGTAGAGCCCGACGCAGGGCTCTAACTCAGAGATCACGACCGGAGCTGAAGCCAGATGCTCAACTGACTTGAGCCACCCAGGCACCCCATAATTGGTTTCCTTAATTCCTATGTATTTTTTTCTTGCGCTTAAAAATATTGTGATAGGATTCACGGCTTCACCAGACGGCCCAAGTTGTGCACAGCGCAATAAATGGTTAAGAACCCCTGCACTTCTCAGAGACCAGAGGGATCAGTGGGCACAGTACAACCAAGTGGTCAAAGATCCAACCCAGCCTTCAGCTCATTCACACAGCATTTGCGTGCCCAGAGGCATAGGCCAGGCGTGGTCCCTACTGCAGAAATCAGACTTAAGACAGAACCTGATTGGAAGGAGAGTAATTAGTGTAGCCAGAACAAAGGGGTACCAGAAAGGCTGATAATGGCCCATCAGTTTTATCTGGACTCGCACCCAGCAAGCATTGGAAAGCCAAAAGCTTTGGACAGCGGGACCAAATGAAGGATTAGTAGAGATTCTTGTTCTTAGTGCATCTAAAACGAAGGCAATCTCAAACCATCCTTCAGAGAGCAGCAGCTTGTAAACAGTTCTGAAACAAAGTCTCATGGAGGGAAGACCAGCGCTTGAGAGGGCCTGTGCTCGGGTGCAAAGTGAGACCCAGGTAGAGAAGACCTCAAGTCCAGGGAGTCTGGTGGAGCAGTTGTTCTTTCCAGGCACCGAAGAAGCTGAAATAACCAAAGTCAGACACTGGTTGGGCTTCAAAAACAGGTTTTACTGGGGACAAGTCAGAATGCTCCCTAGAAAGGAGATCCTGAGTAACAAGGACAAGGGGACCCTGGGATTTAAGAGGGGGTGGTGACAGAGAGGTTCAGGTTAGAGGGATGAGAACTACAGGTTCAGTCGCCACAACCACAAATTTGGTGAAGAGAAGTCACTTGGAGTTCAAGTACAGGGGAATTTTAAGGTAGCAGAGTATTCCAATGTCCATTTGTTAGTGGAGGAGAAATCCAAGTTCAGCGATTGCCATGTATCACCTAGGAGACAGGAGCGAGCCAAAAACAGGTAGAGAAACCGGGTACACAATTTACCTCTTTTTTGAGTTTCTGCTAGATACGCGTGACCAACGATTTTAAGTGCAGCCACCTGCCTTGAGCGCTGTAAGCATGTGTGACGCAGTTTGTTCTGACCACGCACAGATCACTGTGAAGATGCCAGCGTCCTCCAGAAGTTCCTGGGTTCTCCCGAGACCATTCTCTTTACCCTTTTTGCAGTGCTAGCATCGACAGCTTTGGTCTTTCTAGGTAAGGAGCCCTTACATTCAGCAGCGTATCCCGTCACTCGTGACAAGCAGCTGGAACTCATTCAACCTCCTTCGCCCTTGTCGCCTAGCGGATGAAATGTCCCACTCAACTTCCCACCAAAAAGCTGTTAAGCAGCATGTGACACACCCCACTCGCAAGTGGACACCACTAAGCCTTGAGAATGGCTAGTTTTGCCCAAATTCATAACTATTATAGAGGAAGTAGAACTTAGCATGCTATTGTCTACACCTGTGTTTTTTTTCTCACTTTTTGAAGTTGAAACTTTTAAGACAGACCCAGCACGAGTGGGGGAGGAGCAGAGAGAGAAGGAGACCGAGGCAGAGAATCCCAAGGAGGCTCTGCACTCTCAGTGTGGAGCGTGCCTTGGGGCTCAAACCCACAAAACCATGAGATCATGACCTGAGTCAAAACCAAGAGTCAGTTAAGTGACTGAGCCACCCAGGCGCCCCTAATTTGAAACACTTCTAAAATCACTGGAATAAAAAGTCCCTGTACTATTACAAAATTACTTAAAACATTACTACTTTTTCATAGTAATACTGAAACATCCATTGAACTTGCTTAGTAAAGTCTTCTAACAAAACCAGATCTGCCTCTGGTGACCTCTCCCTCGTTCTTCTAGCATACAACGCGTTCTTAAACGTGATCCAGACAGTCCCGGTGATTTACGTACCAACTCTAGCAACGCCCCAACCAGGTAAACCGTCCCCACCCTCACCTTTGCTCAGTTCACACATCCATGTTCATTCACCTTTCCTTTGTCTTCCCGCTTTATTTCTAGGTTCTTTTATCCCCAAACGATCTCCTCCACCTTTCACGAGTCCCCAGCCCCCACCAGCCCAGAATCGGCTACAACACTGGCTGTGGAGTGTAAGGCACTAGTGTCCACTTGGACACGTCCCCTCACCTGTAAAGGACCAGAGATTTCTAGCCCTAGACCAGGAGCCTTAACTCCCAAACAAGGCTTCTGAGAATTACAAATAAAGAATTTTAAGCTTTTCTGCACTAAAGTGGCGTGTTGGGCTGTGGCTTTTGTTTTTTTTTTTTAAATAAATGGCTTGAGAGACTGAGCGTGCGGACGCTCAAGTGGTGGCAAGGGCAGAGCGAGAGAGAGAGAATCCCAAGCAGGCGCCACACTGACAGCAAGGAGCCTGACGCCAGCCTTGGATCCGGGATATCAGGACCAGCACCAATATAAGACTCAGATGTTTAACGGACTGAGCCACCCAAGCACCCCTGGACTGTTTCAGACATCAACTACTAGGTCCTAATTCTAAGAAAACATAAAACGGCAAGAAAATACCCCATTTACATAAAATCTCAAATTTTTATCAAGTTCTGAAGGTCAACTCGCTGGACAGAAACGTCCCAAACGGACCTTTTAGGTACTTGGCCACTTACTTGCCCCACGTGACTCTAGCAGTTCACTCTTCCGGTTGTCCCTCAACACTGAAGGAGGAACTTCCCAGCAGTAAAACAAAGACAATAAACAGAACATATCCAAAATCTGTTTATTGGGTTAAAGCCCCACTCATGTCGACTCCGGGCGCTTTCAGTGCTGCTTCCGTCGGAAGGAGCATCCTGCAAGACAGAGGTTCAGAGATGACCGGACAGGCCGGCAGCGCGCCGGGGGCTCCCATGAGCCCCTCATCCACCCCCCGTCGCCCCCGCTTCGGACCTGGGTGCTGTGCGGTTTCCGGAAACTTTTCTCCGGGGGGGCGAGGGGGAGGGGACGGAGGGACGGAGACAAGCAGCGCCCGACCCTCCCTCTAGAGCTCGCGGGGGGTCGTGAAGGGACGCCGCCGCGCAGGTTACCTTCTGTGAGCCTCGCTTTTCCTCCTGTCGGCTGGCACAGGACGGTGGAGCAGCCCACACACAGCACCACCGTCTGCGCGTGGCTGAACACGGTGGTGATTTTGTAGCACCCTGCGAACCAACAAGCGGGGAGTCGGGGCCAGTCCCGGGCCCCCGCCCCCACCCCGCGCCGGCCGCCCCCGGACCGCGAGCGGCCCCCGGCCCCCGCCCTCACCCGGGCACTTCACGTCCATGAAATAGGAGTTGGGGCTCTGCACCAGGCGCTTCTTCTTGTGCTTCCTCTTCTCCTCCTCCGGGGACGGGTGCAGGAGGTCCTTCGCGAGCTGCGGGAGGCACACGGGCGCGGTCAGGGCGGCGGCGGCCCCAGCGGCGGCAGCCCCGCGCCGCCCGGAGTCCGCAGCGGGGCCGCCATCTTACCGCCGCCCCGGGCCCCGCGGCCCCCGCCCCGGCGCCCCGGGCCCGAGCCCCGGAGCCCGCGGCCGTCCCCGCCGCCCCCCCGGGCGGAGGAGCGCGAGCACGCGCGGGCGGCGGGGGCTCCGCCGAGACGCGGGCCGAGGAACTCACGGGCATGTTCTCGTGGGCAGGTCGTCACCGCCGGAAAGGAGCGAAAGCGGAAATCCTGCCGCTTATATCCGCCGCCCGCCGGAAGTGACGCGCGCGCGCCCGGCCGCCATGCCGGGGCCGCGCGCCGCCCGTGTGGCTGGAGCGGCCGCCTCCCGCCGGGCCTGCCGCGGGGCTGCGGCGCGACCCAGCTGGGCCCGGCCCTCCTCGACCTCCCTCCTGTTCCCCAGTTGGTTTACTTCGCCCTGTTAACACCGCAGGAACGTAGACACGGAGGGGACCCTCCTCCTGGTCCCGCCCCCAGCCCGCCCTCGGGCTAACCGCTCTGAGAGCGTGCGGTGTCTTCCCAGCCTTCCTCTTCTGACGGCGTCAAGCGTCCGGGTGCGCCCCGAGGGCGAGCCCCCGAGCGCGGTCCCGGGGCGGGCGGCGCGCGCGGGACGGCCGCGTGGGGACCCGCGCGACCACGGACGTGCTGGGGACGGTGTTTGCCCAGAGCTGCCCGCGGGGCGTCACGCAGCCCCGCGCCGGCGAGGGACGGGCGCGCTTCGTTCTCAGCAAAGTCCCACGAGAAAGTGACATTTAGGCCCAGATGTGAAGGGCGTGGAATCAGCCGCTCGACTGTCTGGGAGGAGGCAAAACTCGGGGCCGGAAGGAGCCTGGCGTAGCTGAGCAGGGGCAGGCGGGGAGGGCAGAGCGCGCGGGGTCAGGTGCCGGGGAGCCCCGACTCACCGGGGTGAGTGCTGCGTAGACCGGGGACCAACAGCCACACCTCCGGGGATGAGGAGCCACGTCCCGCGAACGGAATAGGGAAAGAACGGACGGATTTGTCTCAGAACAATTCGGGGAAATGGCAGAGCCGGTGGGAAGTCTGTGACGCGGCCCGAAGGGGACCGGGCGGCGCGCGGCCGGCTGTACGGACCCCCTTCCAGAGAAGCGGACCCTGAGTACTTGGTTTCCACCCGCAAAGCCAACTGTCCTGACAGCCGCGGTGTCCACGCTCGGGCGTCCCGGCGGCCTCCGCACAGCCTTTCCGGGAGGCGGGAGGGCGCGGCCCCGCTGTGCCCCCGAGACGCGCCCCTCGTCGAGAGCACGCGGCCAGACGGTTTCGGCCCCGGCCTCCGCCTTCCCGCAGCCGGCGGCTCGGGGAAGCCCCACGCGGCCGCGGAGGGAAGGGAAGGCAACGCCTCGGAGGGCGGCGCGGCAGGGGTGCGCAGGGCGGCCGCTGCTGCTTCACGCTGCTCCGCCAGGGGGCAGAGCCACCCGACAGGCAGCCGCCTCTGCGGCGCGTCCCGCTCTCTTCAAACCGCGTCGGGCCGCCGCTGAGGGCGGGGAGCCGCGACCCCGGGGTTCCAGAGGCGCGCGAGGTTTCCGCCCCCTGCAGACCTTCTGCCCGCGGTTTTGTCGCTCCCAGGGCCACCCCACCCCCCAGACGTCCCCGTTCCCCCTCGCTCCTCCCCTGCTCGTCGCGGCTACGGCTCCGCTCCCACCGCCAGCCTCCGCGGCGAGACTGCGGAGCGAGATCCGGAGCGGATGACAGCGAGCCGGACGCGGGGGGAAGTGGCCCGGCGAGGAGGGGGTGGGCGGGCAGGGGGTGGGGCCCGGAGGGGTGCCGCCTCCCCTCCATCCCGGAGCCTGGGCGGGGAGGGAGGAAAACTTCCTGGCCCGGGCTCCCGGCCGCTCCGTCCCCGGCCCTCCGATCCCGCCTGCCCCCTCCCCCGGCTCCCCGGTGTCCGCCATGGCCAAAGCCTACGACCACCTCTTCAAGTTGCTGCTGATCGGGGACTCGGGGGTGGGCAAGACCTGTCTGATCATTCGCTTTGCAGAAGACAACTTCAGCAGCACTTACATCTCCACGATCGGTGAGCCACCGGCCGCACCCCAGGCCCCTCACCCCCAAGGCCGCATCCTCAGGCTCCCCGATCGTAGCGGCCCCACTCCTCAGCCCCCCTAGACTGAGGCTCCTGAGCCCTAGCCCCTCGGCCCCCGGCCCAGACCCATCCCCGGCGCACAGCTCCCGGGTGGTACCCAGCCCCCAAGTCCCGGAGGCCTCCAGGTAATGCTCCGCTGCGCCAGCGCCTCGGGGTCCTGGCGGCCCTCCTCCCTCGTCTCCCCGGATCCCCACGAACCCCTCTCCGTTTCCTGCTCCAGTGGTCTCCCCCGCCCCCCACCTCCCCCTGCTTCCTGTAGCCCCTCTCCCCGACCTCCAGTTCCGCCTGCCTTTCTGTCCCGCTGGCGGTCAGACCCCCCCACCCCCCCCGCAGCAGCTACTTCCAGCCTCCCCGCTCCTCAGCTCGGCCGGGGGCTTGGGGTGGGGACGGTGAATATGCAGTCCCCCGGGCAGGGGCGGTGGGAGCGGGGGACTTCGGGGGGCTCTGAGTCAGCCGGGTGACTCAGCCTCCTCCCTGGGCTCCCGACAGGCTCTGGGGAGGCGCCGAGGTCCCCCTGAGCGCACCGCCTCCCTCCCCCCTCTGGTCTTTCTTCATCTCCTCTGGCCTGGGAAATAAAGTGAGGGGAGTCCCGCGGCAGTGCTGGTCAGGAAAGGGGAGGGGGTGCCTCTCCTAGTTCACGCTCCGGAGGAATCTTTTTAGCCTCGGGTTTCTTGCCTGCGGGCCCAGCCTGCTAGTTAGCGCACCGAGGGCGTCCGCTGCCCTCCTCCTGGCCCTTCCCTGTGTGGCTGCGGCGCAGGTAGAGAGCCCAGAGGAGCGGGTTCTGAGAAAACAGAAGGGAAAGGAATGTGAAGGTAATATTCTGGGGGAGACTCTCAATTCCAAGAGCTGTGAGCAGCTGCGGCTGAGCGCCCGGGAGGTGCCTGAATTCCCCCTGCCGGTTCCATCCCCGCCCCCACATCCATGCCACCTCGTGCCAACAAGATGCTGGCTACACACTACACTTGGAGAAAATTCTCCTAGTTATACTCGCAACAGAGTTGCTTCCCAAGTGCATCCTTGCTCGGCTCGCCCTGCGGCTCCTTTCCTGCGTCCCCCCTGCACGCCCTCCGCGTCCACGCGGTCTCCCCTCGCGTGCCCTCCGCCCTCCACCCCGGGGCTCCCCTCAAACACTCTCCGTGTCCGCGCAGAGTCTCAACTTGAACGTATGTGCTCTACTCCTAGGAATCGACTTCAAGATCCGCACGGTGGATATAGACGGGAAGAAGATCAAACTGCAGGTCTGGTGAGTGAACCCCCCTCCCCCCGGACTGCTGGCCACACAGCCTCGTTCCCCTCCTTTTCCCCGTTCCCCTGGTTTTGCTTCATTTTTCTTCCTTTCCCCACAATTCCTCCGGTACGTCCATTTCCTGTCACCTCACTCGGGGTCCTCCCGTCTCTCTTCCTGCTCACGCAACTGTTCTCAGCTTTCTTGTAACTCTCTTGCTTCTCCCAGCTCCAGAACATTCTCTGAACCTGACAGATGTCTGCAGGGCTGTCCTGTGGAAACAGTATTAAAGCGGGGAAACCGCGTGTGGCAGAATTAAGACTTGACTCTAAGTCTGTGCTCTCTCGGAGTTGCCGCGAGCCCAGAAAGCCAAAGACGGAGGGCTGACCTGTCACAGGACGCTGTCACCGGACTCTGCAGGTGTGGCAGTGGCTGGCGGCCTGAGAAAGGTGTTAAGGTACAACAGACGAGAGCACAGTGTGGTTCCAGTTCTGGCTCAAGTTCTGCTGCAGAAGGACCGTCCCTAGTTATTTGGCGTCTCCGAATCTGCTCGTCGCTTGTGAGACAGGGACAGCAGAGCACGTGTCACAAGCGTAGGGAGGCAGAGCGGCGCTCGCACAGGCTGAGCCTTCAACGAAGGAACCCCAGAGGCCTCGTTCCCAGCTGTCTCCCCTCCTTTCCTCGTTACTGCTTTCTGCTTCTGTTCCTTCCAGCCCCCTCTGTGGCAAAGCTAAATTCTCGGCGGGGGGAATCCTCTCCCTGGGGGGCTGTTCCCTCGGTCCCGCCGCACAGAAGCTTCCACCTCCTCAGGGACACAGCTGGCCAGGAGCGATTCAAGACGATCACCACTGCCTACTACCGCGGAGCCATGGTACGAGCCGCGGGTCTGGACAAGGGGTGAGGCTGCAGCGTGCGGGTCTCTGAGAACCGGGGGGCAGGGGCCGGCCGGGGGAGATGCCGGGGGCTCCGTGCGGGCTGTGGAGGCCCCGCCTGGACCGGCGACCACACTAGGACTTGAAGGGGCAGGAAGCAGAAACGGGGGGGGGGGGGCCGAGGCTCCAGGGTGACTTCCTGCCGCCTCCAGGGCATTATCCTAGTATACGACATCACCGATGAGAAATCGTTCGAGAATATTCAGAACTGGATGAAAAGCATCAGAGAGGTGAGGACCACCCTGGAGAGATGAGGGACTGGGGGTGAGGGGCATGAGGGCGGGCAGCGCCCAGCCCTACTCCTCCTGCCCTCTGGCCTCCAGAACGCGGCGGCTGGGGTGCAGCGTCTGCTGCTGGGCAACAAGTGCGACATGGAGGCCAAGAGGAAAGTGCGGAGGGAGCAGGCCCACAAGGTGAGGGCCCGGCGGGCGGTCGAGGTGGGCCCCCCGCCCCCCGCCAGCTGCCGCCTGCAGCCCGTCTGCTGTCTCCACCCCACAGCTGGCTCGGGAGCATGGAATTCGATTCTTCGAGACAAGTGCCAAGTCCAGCACGAACGTGGATGAGGTGAGACGCCCCCGTGCCCGCCCCCCCACCCCCTGCTCCCGGAGACGCCGTGAGGCCGCCCCCGCCACCTCCTGCCTGTTCTGACCGGTCCCCCCGCCCCCTGGCAGGCCTTCAGTTCCCTGGCCCGGGACATCTTGCTCAAGTCAGGAAGCCGGAGATCGGTGAGCTGGCTGTGCTGGACCGAGCACAGCGGTGGGTGTGTTGTGTTGTGTTGTGTTGTGTTGGTGAAAACCAAGGAGGGGGCGGTGCTAACACTGCCCATGCCGGTGGGTCCCCTCCAAGCAGTGTGCAGCCTCAGACCCCGGCCAGCCGTGCCCCCCTGACCCCAGTGCCTTCTCCCTCCAGGGAAACAGCCACAGGCCCCCTGGCGCCGACCTGAGAGCCTGCGACAAGAAGAGCAGCAGGTGTTCCCTGGGCTGAGGACCCGGGCCTGGACAGCGGCCGGGGGAGGCAGGGCTGAGGGCGGGCAGGGGAGGAAGGGCAGGTGGGCTCGCAGGGGACAGAGGCGGGTCAGTGGCGGATGGACGAGTGGGGAGCAAATGCAGAAGGAAGAGAGGAATGTGAGGAGAGAGAAGGTAGGATGGAGGGGCAGGGAGAGGCGAGCAGGAGAAAGACGTCAGGAGGTGAATGAAGGTGAGGGGCGGGCAGGGAGGGAGGGAGGAGCGAAGCCAAGGCCCTGGGCGTCAGACCCTCCCCGGGCTTCTAGGGCAGACGGAAGTGGAAATAAACCTTTGGTTCAAGGCCCGATCAGGCTTTAAGGCTGTGTGACGGGGGCTCGGCGGCGCCTCGGAAGCTTTGACCCGTCCGCTCTGCCTGGTCTTTCTCAGCATTAAGGGTCGCCACCCACACAGAGTCCCCTGTTTGGGTAACTTTAATCACCAGAACTGCTTTCTGCTCTTCACCCCAATTCCTGCCTCTAAGGGGGCTGGGCCTCCAGAACCCGGCTGGGTTCTGGTGACACCAGGTCCTGACACAGCTGCGCCGTCCCTGCCGTTTCATGGCTGAGGAGAACAGCAAGAAGGTTCTCTGAACCTGAGGGACTGGGCATCCTTTCTCCAGGATGGAAATTGGAGGGTCCTTGTGGACAGAGCCTTGCCTAGTTTCTAGAAGAACTCTTTCTTAGGCCTTAGGCCTTCCCAGGGGAGAGTCAACCCTGGCCTCAAGGAAATTACAGGACCTTGTATGGTTTATCCCGTGATTTCTTCAGGCGTCTGACCCTGCCTGCAACCCCTCTGGGTAGCTGGTAGGCATTATTTTCCCCTTTTATACGTGAGGACAATGAAGTTCATTTGCTCATAAATCTTCATTGAGCATCTAGTATGAGCCAAGCACAACAGTCAAGATAATAGAACCTTTGGGTGGAACTTACACGACAGACAGCCAATTTTAACAGAAATGGCTCGTAAGTACCGAATAACAGGGAGGCCAAACTACTGGCACGCCGAAGAACTACCACCTTGACACACAGCCCACGTCACCCTTACACAACGGTTTCTAAACAGCAAACTTCTCTCACAGATGACCTTTTATCCGGTGTTACGTGTTAATGAACATAGCAGATTTGGTTTAGGCAAAATACCACTAGGAGTGTAATTCACGAGATCTGAAGTTCAAGGCACTTATGAGCCCCCCCTCCCCCCTGTGCTGTGGGAGTGGACGGCGCGAGCCTGAGGTCAGCTGCAAGGCCTGTGCCGGTGGCCGGCACGACACACCGGGAGGGGGCCTGGCCGCGCGGGGAGACGCGCTGTGGTGCTGCCACACAGTGTGTTAGGCAGCAAACTTCCATGGGGGTAGAGATCCTTATCTGGATCACTTCCGAGCTCTGTGGTCAACGACCCAGCTAGAGTAATTTGCTCCAGGTTATGAGGAAGGACTTGCATTTTGTGAATCCCAGGAAGAACACTGACTAACATCTTCATCACACCCCAGACCAGAGATTTCAGAAGCCAGTTCCGGTGCGGAGGCCTGTTGCTGCCTGGTGAAGCTCCTGGACAGGAGCGCTTCTCTCACTGCCCGTCAAGGGACATGATAGGGTTTGATAAGGAGAAACAGGATGGTAGAAGATTTCAGCCAAGACTTCTCTTTTTTAAAATATTTTTATTTATTTCTATAAGAGAGAGAGAGAGAGAGACAGCGTGAGCAGGGGAGGGTCAGAGAGAGAGGGAGACACAGACTCTGAAACAGGCTCCAGGCTCTGAGCTGGCAGTCAGCACAGAGCCGACGCGGGGCCCGAACCCACGAACCGCGAGATCATGATCTGAGCGAAAGTCGGACGCTTAAGCGACTAAGCCACCCAGGCGCCCCACAGCCAAGACTTTTCTTACAGCTAAAAGCTACTGGGAAGCACCCACACCTGCTTTTGTAATGCACAACTGCTGATCACGCACAAATAACAACTTAGAGGACTGAGCAGGTAGTCACAAGAAAATAAAGCTCAGTCCTCACCGCTTGCTGTAGCCTTGGGATGGGGGAGTGGCTGTTACGTTTAGACTAGGAAGACTTCTTGGGAGAGGAGACTGGGGGTGGGGACAAGCCCTTTCATCTTGAGAAGTGGGGGACAGATTACTACTAGTGACCTTAATTTATACGAATTTAAGTACCTCTTTGAACTCACACAGTCCAGTTGTCTGGGAGGCTGTAGACCCGTATGTACGTGAAACTAGAATGAAAACGTGGGCAGAGTTAGATGATGACTAATACCAGACAGTAAAGCATAAACCACGTGTGGGTCAAGTCACCGCAGTTCTAGACACAAATCAAGGTTTAACTCCATGGGGATGGAAAGCAGGGGGGAATCTTTGGCTTTGGAGCTGACCGTCTGGGGCTCGCACTTCAGCTCTCCCACTCACGCGCTGGGTGACCTGGACAATCCCTTACACGCTGGGCTTCCTCCTAAAACAGGGCCACTACCTACTCCGACTCCTCAGGACACTGAAGACCGGAACGACCTAAACGTTGAATTCAAAAAGTATGACAGTATGTGACACGATGCAACAAGAGAATAAAAGAAACACTTTCCTACACATTTCATTTGCATCTCCCCCAAAACCCCTAGAAAATGCACAATTAGCATTTCTATTTTACAGAGAATGCCAAGGGCGTCCTAACGTGGGTCTAGCAGCCTCCTCCGGCGCGGACGCCGGTCCCTTCAGGCGGCCGCTGGGGGAGCTCGGCCCGAGGAGCCCGTTCCAGCCACCAGTTCCGGGGGGCGGTTGTAAGTTACCCCGCGACGGGGCTGCGAATCCAGGCCCACGTGGGGCGCAGGGTTTACCAAAAACAACTTAAGAAATAGTGCAGGCGCAGGGCGGCATCACTCATCGGTGCACCGCGGTGTCGCCTCCCTCCCGGAGCCACCGGGGCGGGACGGTGAATCCCTGGGTTTTCGGAGGCTGCAGGGCGACGCTCCCCGGGCCGGGAGGGGCCGCCAGGCGACGGCCCGGGTGCCACGGACGGCAGCCGACGGCCACCAGCCCCGCCGACGCGTCCCGGAGGCCGCGCGCCTGCGCCTGCGCCTGCGCCGACCCGCCCAGCCGGGCAAGTCCCCGCGGTCCCGGCGTCCCTCGCGGTCCCGGCAGCCTCCGCGGGGCGGGATGGCCGCGGCCCGGGCGGCCCCGGAGGCGGCGGGGTGCTAGGCCGTACGTCCCTCGGCCTTTCCCGAGGGCCGAAGGGGTCCGGAGAAGTGGGCGCCCAGCCCAGCCCAGCAAATGCGTGTCGGCTTTTCTTGCCGCGGCCGTGAGGACGGCCCAGTAAAGCCTTCGCCCTGAGAGGCAGTTCCAGCATTTCGCAGCCCCGATCCGGGACCCCCCGCGGCTGCGGCGTCCGCGCTCCGACGGAGGGGCGAGGCCGGTCCCTGCGTCCCGACCCGCGCGACCCCGAGCACCCCATGCCTCCGGGCGCGGGGAGGCGTGGCCTCCCCCAGGGCATCCGCCTGTGCTGGTTGCTCTGTGCTTTGACCTTAAAGCTCTGGTAAGGGGCGGCTGAGGGCTGGGGCGTGGAAGGGGCGGGAGGGCGGCCTGCTCCCGGCCCCCGGCGGCCACGCAGTCCGCGAGCCGGCTCCGCGGAGGTGGGCAGTTCCCAGGGTTCTGGCCTCTGACTCTCGCCTCCCCACCCTCCCTGCCTGCCTGCCGCTGCAGCCAAGCCGAGGCTCCGGTTCCGGCGGAGAAGCTGTCAGGTGGGTGCTGGCGTGGCAAGCCGACTCCCCGGTCCCGGGAGCCCGGGTGGGAGGGGTGGCGCCGCGCGGAGCGAAGGCTTTTAGCTGCGCTGGGAAGTCGGGGGTCAGACCCTTTGGGGGCAAATACTTCCTGGCATTTCTCTCCCCTGTTAGTGAGCACCTCAAATTTGCCGTGCTGGCTGGTGGAGGAGTTTGTGGTGGCAGAAGAATGTGCTCCGTGCTCTAATTTCCAGGCTGTGAGTATCTGTTCCCCCGTTTTTGTGATATCTGATCAGCCTCTCGGTTTTACTAAGTGTGCCTTTGCGTTGTCCTGGTCTTTTCCTTGCAGTTTCAGTGTATGTCCACGTTTGGACTTGCTTTCCCTCCCCTTAAGATGTGCCCTTTCCTTTCTAAGTCGACAGCAACATTCACCTAATAGTCCTATTCATTTAAAAAAAAAAGAAGAAGAAGAAGAAGAAGAAGAAAATGAAAGAAAGAAAAGCAAGAAATCTCGATTCCCCATGTGGGGCTGAAACTCACAACCCTGAGATCAAGAGTCGCTGGGTCCACCTACTGAGCCAGGAGGTGCCCCAGTCATAATCATGTTTTATTTTATTTAAGAAAAATTTTTAATGTTTTAGTTATTTCTGAGAGAGAGACAGCATGAGTGGGGGAGGGGCAGAGAGAGAGGGAGTCACAGAATCTGAAGCAGCTCCAGGCTCTGAGCTGTCAGCACAGAGCCCGACGCAGGGCTCGAACCCACGAACGCAAGATCATGACCTGAGCTGAAGTCTGAGGCCCAACCCACTGAGCCCCCCAGGCGCCCCATGATCATTTGTAATCCAGTAGGCTCTGGGCCCTGTCCCCGTCTCTCTGCCCCTGAGGTGTGTTTTTAATGCACTTGCCATGCATCCAGCACACCCACCATCCCTACCAGAACCAGCCCGGAGCCAAACCCGCTGGGCACCTGCCCCTTCTGAGCGAGTCTTTCTGCGTCTCCTGCTGCCCTTTCCTGACCTGTCCTTTGGTCCTTTTCTCTTGACAGAAGACCACTCCTGAGTGTGGCTCCACGGGGTACGTGGAGAAAATCACCTGCAGCTCATCTAAGAGGAATGAGTTGAAAAGGCAAGTGCTGTTTCTCTCCTTGAAACCTAGGTCACTTCCTTTGTTCCTGATTTTAGGTACTTTGCGCAGGTCTTTCTGTCCCTCTGGAGGCAGCCTGGCGAATGGGGCGGGGGGCAAAGTATTTGAACCCAAGTCCTGGTTCTGTTTCTCCGCACTCGACCACTGGTCCTGTTGAGCGGGTTAATGCCGGCTCCGCTCTGGCGACACCAGAAAGCAGCCGGATGATGTACTGGAGTGGGATTTGCGTGCGGTGAACACGTCCGAGGGCTGACGGTAGCTCTTTTCCCCTCATGCGTCTTGGCTGGGCTCCAGTAGAAGGGAGTAGAGGCAGAGGCGGCCTAGCCTTCCCCGGGAGTAACTGTCCCTTCCTGCTCTTAGCTGCCGCTCAGCTCTGATGGAACAGCACTTATTCTGGAAATTTGAAGGGGCTGTCGTGGGTGTGGCCTTGGTCTTCGCTTGCCTTGTCATCGTTCGTCAGCGGCAGCTGGACAGAAAAGCTCTGGAAAAGGTCCGGAAGCAAATCGAGTCCATATAGCGACCTTCTACCCTTCGGTAGGGGTCTTGAGGACCCTGCCTCAGACAGAGACAGTGGGATGGACGGACTTGCGCCCCTCGTTCTCCGGGAATTTATGGTGGCGTTTCCTGTCTAGATCATTAACCAGCAAAATAAGGGGTAGGATGGTTCCCTTCCCTACTGTAATTTGGTTTGGGACAGGAAGTCATGGCAGCAGACGTGGAAACAGGGTGGCAACTTTACGCCTCAGTTTACCAACTACCTACCTTCCCCTTCTGCTTATTTAAAACTTTCAGGATACAATTTCAGCAAAAAAGTTTATTTCTCAGCCAAAACCTCTGTTTCCCCTCAACCCTAGCCCGAAAGAAGAAATAAAGTTACAGATGTATAGAAGATTTGTAATGACTCCTCACAAAGCCTAGGCTTCAGGGTACAGACATTTAGGATGTCCAGGAATGGATTCAGACCCCTGAGGCCAAAGAATTCTGGATGGGAAACCCAGGGAGCACCAGAGCGGCGAGGGGAAGTGGGCACGGAGCCCTCCAGCTCACATCTCCTCTGCGTGCGGGAAGGCTCCCCCGCGCCCGCTGGGGCCTGTCTTCCCGCCCGTCTTCGCAAGTGCTGTTCTTGTTGAGCCATTTTCACCCTTGGCCTTAAGTGGCCCCCCCAGTCTGGACCCTACCACCGTGGTCTCCAAGCTTTCTGTCCTGTCCTCGTGGGTCAGGATATTTCTGGAAATCACTGTGGGTGGAGGAAGAAGGGCAGTCCTGGAGTGCTCGCTCAGCTGGGGGAGCCTAGCCAGGACAGGGCTCCCTCCCATGTCTGAGTTCCTGAAAAACAGCTCCTCCCCGCCCTTGCCTCACCTCCACGAGGCTGGTAATCCTCAGGCCCAGCTTCCCGGAGACCCTGAAAGGGGCTGACGCTGGGCAGGATGATGAGAGCCAGGGAAAAAAGAAGGATCTGGAGAAAACACAAGGGACGCTTGGCCTGTGGGGCCACTAGAGGCAGGGAACCAAGGGCAGAATGAATAGAGGGCGGCTGGAGTCCTCAGGGACGGGAGGGTGGGTGTGGTGGGGGCGGGGCGTGTCGGGACAGAGGCAAAAGATGGCGGACCGGGGGGCGCGGGGACTGACCAGAACGCAGGTGCTGGTCTGGGCAGCTTTGTTGGAGGTCCGGGCAACAAGCAGCCGCAGCTGACGGAGCTGAGCTGCCAGCGAGCTGGGAGGGCGGGGCGGGGCGTCAGGGCGCGAGAATGGTGGCGCCCCGGCACCCGGCACCCGGCACCCGGCACCCGGCGGCGGCACCGGCGGCGGCGAGGCCCCCTCCCCCCAGGGGCAGGCTGTGCATCCGCTTACATGTTGCGCCTCTCCAGCTCCTGGACTTTCTTCTGCAGTTCCTGGTTCTGCGCAGAGCAGGCCGCGGCCCTAGGGCGTGTGGACAGGTGGGAGCCAGCTCTGCGGTCCCGGGGTCCCCGACCTGCCTGCCCTGGTAAGGGAGGAGGCCACACGTGGCCCACGGGGAGCTGGACACGGACGTCCAGACATACCTGCTCTCTAGCCCATCGATGTACTCTTTCTTCCGCTGGCGACTGTCCTGAGCCGACTGCTTGTTACGGATCTTCCTCCTGACCTTCTTGAGGACCCTCTCCTCTGCCTGGGGGGCCCGGGTGCGTCAGTCCCGGGCCCGGAGCCTTCCTCAGCGCCCCGCCTGCCTCTGTGGACCAGGATGGGGCCACTGGGTTGGGATACCCTTTGGGGAAGCATGTTACCTTGGTGAGGGGCAGGTGAGCAGGCAGGGAGACGCCCTCCTGCCCTAGCAGCCGCTTCTCCTCATCTGTCAGGGACAAGGTGTGGCCCAGCGGCTGGCGGAGACGGACAACAGGCGAGGGTGACAAGACAGTGGGGGAGGGCCCGGTCTTTTCCATCCCCCCCCAGGCTGCTCCCTGCTCCCTGAGTGCCTCCTGGGGAGGAATAAGTGACCTGAAGTGAGGTGGGGGGAGGGGGCCTTCGTTCAGACTCTGGGGCCTCCTGGGGCTGCGAAGGGAGAGAAGAGGGGTTGTGATAGGTCCTTTGTCCCGAGACTTAGGACCTCGGCACTCTGAGCAAGCTAGGGAGGCCTGGTTCTGGTCCCCAAACCTTCAGGGTATTTGAAGAAAGCAGGGAGCAGCTCGCTAAGATAAGGTTTGCTTAAAATGGTTCACTTTTGCCCATTAACTTCCATTTGGCAGAGTGCCACGTCCAGCCCAGGTCAACCGCTGGGAGCTCCCTGGGGCAGTGGCCCATTTCCCCCAGGGTCTGAGCCCCACTTTCTGGATGGAAGCTCCGTCCCCTGTCTAAGAACTCTCCACGGGCCACCACACTGAACCACTCCAGTACAGTATGGGGGGCAGGGGACAGCTCTCCAGCCTCACCTGTCCACGAGTAGCCCGCCTTTCTGATACTCCTTGAAAGATTCGTGCTTCACTCTGACTTAAGAGGAATTTGAGTTTGCTTTTGACTCCTGATCTTAGTTTTTAGCCAAACCATTTCTTGTCTTTCTGCCTTGTCCTGATGGTCCCTTCTTGCTCCCATGAAGCCACAAACTCCCCCATGTTTTGATGCGAACACAAGCTTAGAAGTATCCGGCTTCTTAAGGTCCCTCAGCCCGATTCTGAGATGCTTGGTGTGGATTCTGGTCCCAGCTTCAGCCGGACGTGCAGGGAGGCCAGAGCCCGGTCCCCACGGTGCGCATAGGCAGCTCTTTCCAGCCGCTGCCCGACGACAGCGACTGTGCAAGCCCCCCCCGAACTCCCCCTGCTGGAACCAGCCTAGCCAGCCTGAGGGAGGCGCCCAGCATGTTACCCTCTGCGCCTGGCCCTGGGCTGCAGTGCAGCTGCTCGGCGTCGCCTCCCCACTTCCCTACACCCTGTGCTGGCGGCTGGTGGCCTGCTGGGCTCCCAGGCAGCCTGCCCCCTCCGTGTCCAGACCCGAGGCTGAAACGGTGGCCCCGCTGAGCAAACTGCACACAGGGTCTGGGCTTTCTCCCGGGGCCTGTCCCCAGACGCCCTCACCCCACCTTCTCCTTAACTGGGTCCTCGCCGCCTCACCCCAAGGGCTCTGCCTGCCTTGTCCTTTTCTGCTCCTAAAGCTGCCCGAGCCTCTCCTGGCCTTTCAGTGCCACAAAAATTGGGGCAAAGAGACGAGCATCGGTTTCCCCTCCCTCCGGGGGGTGGGGGGGTTTGTCTTTGCATCCAGGAGTGCTGGATCAGGCTGGCCCAAGGCTCACCGGGGCTGCAGGAGGCACTGGGCGGACAGAGCCTGCTGTGGGCAGGGAGTCGGCCTGAGCGTCCGGCGGCAGCTCGCAGACCACGCAGGCACCGGGCACCAGGAGCTGCGGGCTCCGCTGACCTGACGGAGACACGGGGCAGGAAGGGTACACCCTGCTGGCAGCAGGGCCCGGCTGGAGGCACGGGCTGGGAAAACCCCTCGCCCCAGGTAGGGCCGGAGCTGAGGGGCCACTGTCCCCTTTCCACCCGGAGCACTGACCTAGCTGGAGAGAGATGAAGCCTACGGCGGGCCCAGCTCCCCCCTGCGCCCTCTCCAGGGCCCCTGCCTCATAGACAACCTCATAGAGAGCAGGGGAACTGGGTGCTTGGGGGGCGGGAGGGCTGTCTGGACGGCCCGGGTCCTCGGAGATGCCACTGTCGCTGCCAGCAGAGGCTTCTGAGCAGTACACTTCATTGGGATCGATGAGAAGCTTCAGGAAGTCTTCGGGCTCACTGTCTCGAAGGCCCTGCGGTAGGAGAGGGCGTCTGTGTACGGAGAGTTCCAGACCCACATCAGACCTACATCTGGCCCTGTGCCCTTGGACATGGGGACAGCTACAGCTCACGAGTCTTTTAGGGGCTCGGGCTTCAGACGTCTCTCCACGGGGAGGCCGAAGTGACGGGCCCTCAGCACGGCTCCCCTCCGCCCACCCCACCTCCGCCCTCCCACTCACGCAGCCGCGGCCCCCAGCGGGCTCCCAGCCTCGCAGCCCCTGTTCTTGGAGCTGAGTCTCTGGGGCTTCTGGAGGCGGGCCGTGCAGTCCCAGCTCCGGGAAGGTTCCTGTCGAGAAAACGCCTTCTGGGGACTCCAGCCATGCGTCCAGCAGGTCGGGGGTTCGGAAATCCATTCTGCAGGGAGAGCAGGCCCAGGGTGAGGGCGCCCTCCCCCCCGGCTCCCGGGTCCCCCGCTCCTCCTCCCGCCCTCGCGCCGCCTCACCCGTCACCGGGGGTCTCGCCTCCGGCCTGACGTGTGGCTCCGACGAACGGCCCGCTCGGTGTTCCCCGCTCCCAGGAGCTCAGGCCGCCGGCCGCCCCACAGGCCGCCGCGCTCCTTTCCTCCAGGATCTCGCATCCTGGACCAGCCCTGCCAAGCCCCGCCCCGGCCTGACCCCGCGGCAGGGCGCCGGGCGCCGGGCCAGGGGCCGCGCAGGGGCCGCGCGGCGAGGCGCCCCCGCGCGCGGCTTGAGCAAGACCGGCCTGGCCCTCCGCGCCTCAGTTTCTCCCAGCGACTGCGAGTCTTCCGCGGGTTTGGGGCCCTTCAGGGAAGGACGGCGACGGCTGTGGCCGAGCACACCGCGTGCCTGCCCTCCGGCCGTTAGCTGCGTGAGGCGAGGCGGGTCAGGGTCGAGACCCGCGGGAAAGCCGCCACCCCGGGGCCCGCGTCCCGCCGCGGGATCCCCTCCCCCGCCCCGAAGCCCTCTTTCCACTCTTGAGTTTGATTGGACGTGGAGGTTTCAAAGGCAGGGCATCGAGCCAATGGGAGCGCCGACTCGAGGCAAGCTGCTCCCTGACTGGTCGGAGGGGCCGCGGAGCGGGCGGGGAAGAGGGTCCCCCGGAGCGGGAGCCGCGGCGGGGGCGGGGGGAAGGGGGCGGCTTCGGGACTCCCCGGCCCCCCGGTTACGAGCCAGGCCGGGGGGGACGACCTGTTGGCCCAAGTAGGAGCTTTGTCGCGCGGAAGGCCACGCGAGCCTGCCGGCGGCGCGCACGTTCCCGCCGGACTGCCAGCCAACGGAGGGCATAACTTCCATCAGCTTTCACGTAGTTTACAAAATGTTTCCACAGACGTCGTTCTCGCATTTAGTCCGCGGCAGCCGGAAGGAGGCCCGGGGGGTATCGCCCCGACTTCCGAGGAGGACACAGGATCCGTGACTGCAGCGCGGCGGTCCCGAAGCTCAGGGTTGCCGGCGCCGTGGCTGGAGGCCCGGGAATTCTTTCCGCATCTTCCGACGGGGCTGCGGCGATGCCTGCCGGCCCAGCAGGACTGCAGGGAGGGGGGGCTCCCTGGGACACGCGGGACAGGTCGGGCGTGGATCCACCACCCAAACTGGTATTCTTCATGAAACTTTGGGAGTGCACCCCTCAAACAGGGTGACAATAGCAGGATTTGTGTGTGTCGAGTAGCTCTCGGGCGGTCAGGCGCTCTCTTATCACTCGCACGGTTCCAGCAAGTCCTAGCTGGAGACAGAAGTGACTTTCTCGGGGTTACTCTGGAGGGAGGGCCCAGGCTTGGCTCTGCTTGGCTGTCGCGCTTGGGTTTTCTCAGATTTCCTGCTCGTCTTCCTGCTCCGGTGGTGAGAAGGCGCAGGCTTCCTGGGCTGGTGCAGAGCGGCCGCCTGCCTGCATCTTCCCCGGGCGAGAAAGGTTTCAAAGGCTTCCTGCAGGTTGCGTGTGGAGAGATGATTATGTGGAAAAAACAGTCAGCGTCCATTAATGCTAGAACTGGAAAGAACCTCTGGCATCATCAGCTAGTCTAACTTCCCTCTTTCACCTACTTTATCAAGTTCCTAAGAGGAAAAATGACTTGCTTAAGATCACGCATCAAATTAAGGTGAAGGGGCACCTGGCTGGCTCAGTCCCGGGAGCCTGTGACTTTTGACCTGAGGATTGAGAGTTCAAGCTCCACGTTGGATATACAGCTTACTTTAAAAAGGAAAAAAAAAAATTCTAAGTTTATTTTTTTGTGTGAAACAAAATTTTTTATTTTTTTCTTAGTTTATTGTCAAGTTGGTTTCCACATAACACCCAGTGCTCATCCCCACAAGTGCCCTTCTCCGTGCCCATCTCCCCCCTCCCCTTCTTCCCCAACCCCGTCAGCCCTCAGTTTATTTTTGAGAGGGGGCAAGTTGGGAAGGGTCAGAGAAAGAGGGAGAGACAGAATCCCAAGCAGGCTCTGCACTGAATCCTGGGGCAGGGCTCCAGCTCATGACCACGAAATCATAACCCGAGCCAAGATCAAGAGTCGGACGGTTAACTGACTGAGCCGCCTGGGCAACCCTACAAAGATCATTTTTTTGAAAGAATATACACTGAGCTCAGTCAGTTGAGTGTCCCACTCGGCTTCAGCTTGGGTCATGATCTCATGGTGTGCGGGTTGGAGCCCCTTGTCAGGCGTGGCGCTGACATCTCAGAGCCGGCTTGGGGTTCTCTTTCCCTTCTCTCTGCTCCATCCCTGCTTGCACACTCTCTCAAATAAACTTTAAAAAATACACACGTAAAAAATTAATATTAAAACAAATTTTAAGGTAGAGGTGGGACAAGTCTCCAGGCATCCCGTCTCCCAGTCTATGATTCCTTGTTAATGTTACTAATTATTAATAATCTTTTTAAAATTTATTTTTGAGAGAGAAAGAGACAGAGCATGAGCAGGGGAGGAGCAGAGAGAGAGGGAGACACAGAATCCAAAGCAGGCTGCGGGCTCTGAGCTGTCAGCACAGAGCCCAACGCGGGGCTCCAACTCATGAACTGTGAGATCATGACCTGAGCTGAAGTCGGCCATTTAACCGACTGAGCCACCTGGGGCGCCCTATTTATCAAAAATCTTGAAAGCATAATTTGCCATAAACCATAGCATGCATAATATTCTCTCGAATAATTTGGTGTCTCCTCTAAGTAATTTTTGTCTTTTCATTAAGAGCTTGGAGCAGCAGTGATAATTATGAAATGATGATACAGTACCAACCCACTTCACCTCCAACCTGAGCTTTAAGTCCTATCTCTTTCCTGGACTCCCTCCCTCAAGAAGTCCTCACATCCCCTCTTTTCTTAAAGAAGTTGCTGGCCTCCATTTCCAGATTCTTTTTTTTTTTTTTTTCCTAGGAGACAGACAGCGTGAGCAGGGGAGGGTCAGAGAGAGAGGGAGTGACAGACTGAAGCAGGCTCCAGGCTCTGAGCTGGCAGTCAGCACAGAGCCCGACGCGGGGCTCGAACCCACCAACCACAAGATCATGACCTAAGCGAAAGTCAGACGCTTAACTGACTAGGCCACCCAGGCGCCCCTCCATTTCCAGATTCTTAAGAAGCATCACTCTGGTCTCTTCTTTAGACAATGAGGCCTTTCGCCTTTGCAGAGAAGACCAGGCTGAGTCCCCTTCTTTATTTCTTCCTTTGTGATATGGTTTGAAGTGTTGGGGTTCAGAGCTGACACTGAGAAATAATTATTGACATATCTTTGATGTAAAAAGATGTGTGTGTTTTTTATTGTTTTTATTTCTGAGAGAGTGAGCGGGGGAGGGGCAGAGGAGAGAGAGGGACAGAGGGCTTCCTGCTGACAGCAGGGAGCCCAGTGTGACCTGAGCCGAAGTAGGGCACACAGGTGCCCCCAAAAGTGGTCTCACTAAAGCACAGGGACAGGACCCACGGGCAGAAGGAGCTGCAGCAAGACTGTGGCGGGTGACCGGTTACACACCTTCAGGCTGGGAGGGGTCAGCGACACAGTGAGAGTCTAGGGAATCACCAGGACCTTGAAGGGCCGGCTGTTGTTGGGAAAAGGTCGTTTATTACTGTTAGTCAGTCATGAGGCTCCAGTGTTTATCAGGGACCGTATGCTTGCAGGATGATTGCTAACTTGTATCTTGGGGGGTAGAGGTAAAGGAAGTTTCCAAAGGAGTTTTATATGTAAAGTAGACTTACAGGATGGGGGTGGGGGGGTCGGTTGGGGTAATGTTAAGCTAAGGTTGCCTTTTGCCCTGAGCAAAGTGTCATCATTGAGGCAGCTGAATTCCTAGAGGAAGGTCACTCTGCCTGTCTCAGGACTTGTCAGTGGGTTGTAGGCAGTAAGGGAATTTAATGGTTTTTCTTCTTTGTTTCCTACATCACTTTGTATCCTCCCCTCCCATGAGGTTAGGAGAGCATTCTGATAGCACTGGATTCGTGGGCCAAGAGGATCCAGGCTAAAGAAACTGAGGGTCCTAAGTTGAAATGTTCCTTCCATTCAAGGAACAGAAAACAGAAGGGAGGCCAGCAGGGGTTGGGGGCAGAGGGGTTCAAGGTGAGTTCAGACAAAACCCAACCAGATGTCTTGAGGACCGGGAGCAGCTCTCCACCAGCCACCCTGAACCGGGGCCCACCAGGTCTCTATAGGCTCAGAGACATCTCTACACGATCAGAGAGGTCTCTACACGCTCAGCGAAGACGGAAGGCTGCACAAAAGTCAGGTCAGGCCACTGATAGTCAGAAAGGGATTATTTTCAAGAGATGCCCTCTCTTTGGGGCACCTGGCTGACTCAGTCAGTTGAGTCTGACTCTTGGTGACTCCCGTTTCAGCTCAGGTCATGATATCACAGATGGGGAGTTTGAGCCCCACATCAGGCTCCGCGCTGACAGCATGGAGCCTGCTTGGGATTTTCTCTCTTCCTCCCTCTCTCTCTGCGCCTCCCCTGCTCATACACTCTCAAAAATAAACAAACTTAAAAAAAAGTCCTCTCGGGGCGCCTGGGTGGCTCAGTCAGTTGAGCGTCCGACTCCGGCTCAGGTCATGATCTCGCGGTTCGTGGGTTCGAGCCCCGCGTCGGGCTCTTGCTGACAGCTCAGAGCCCGGAGCCTGTTCCAGATTCTGTGTCCTTCTCTCGCTCTGCTCCTTCCCTGCTCATGCTCTGTCTCTCTCAAGGGTAAATAAACATTAAAAATTAAAAAAAAAAAAGTCCTCTCTCTGCTATTTCCCTTTTCCAATTCCGCCTCATCTTTCTCCTTTGTCGACGGTGCGGACGAGGGAAGCCGAGCGAGGAATCCGGCCCAGGCAGGGGAGCGTCCTCCCTCCGGCGCCGAGGCCCCCGGAAGGGTCTTGGCGTCTTGCAGGAGGCAGCCCAGGCGGTGCCGAGACCAGGAAGAAGACCTCAGAGACGCGGGGTGAGCCCGGGCTCCGGCCTCGCCCGCGGGCGTCCCAGCTTCCGGCCGGCGGGGCCCGTCCCACCGCCCCGGGGCGCCCCAGGCCCGCGGCCCCCCCGGGTCCGCCCACTCACCGCCCCGCCCCGCCCCCGTCAGCCTGCCTCCGGACTCTGATTGCGGCTGGGGCACGTCACTCCGGGCCTGGCCCCGCCCTCCGAGCCCTCTCATTGGCCGGCAGCGGCGGTGGGGGCGGGTCACGGCGGGGCGGGGTCCCGGGTCGCGGCGGAACCGGGCTGATGCGGCCGACGGGGACCCTGGCGAGGTGAGTGTGCGCCCCGGGCCGTGAGGGCCGGGCCGCCTGGGCGCACGCCGCGACCCCCCCCTGGCCTGGGACCCCGACGGTTGCCGTCTGCCCGCCGCTGCCCCCTTCGGGCGCGGCGCCGAGGAAACGGAGCGGGGAGTGACCCGGCCCCAAACTCACCCTGCTCAGGTGGCCCACGGAGCTGCCCGCGACACCTCTGCGCAGCCCGGCCCCCCTCGCTGCGTCCACTCCTTCCTGCAGGGGGCGCATCCTGCCCTTGCCCGAGAGGACCCAGCTCCAGGTGAAAGGGTAACGAGCACCCACAAACCCTCCCGCCTCAGTTTCCCCCTCGCGGGTTCCCTGAACGAGCCACTCGGAGGGGTGACGACTGCGGGGAAAGAGGACCGTCCCGCTACAGGAGCGCATGAGTCAGACTGAGCGGGGAAGGTCGGAAGGTGGCGGGCTGAGGGGGCGCCGCTCTGCTGACCGGCTCTCCCCTTCGCCCAGCCCCGTCTTTAAGTGACCATCGCCCCCCCACCCCCCGTTCTGTCCGCCCAGGTCTGACAGTCGTTGGAGCAGCCGCAGCCACCATGGGGCCCTGGGGAGAGCCCGAGCTCCTCGTGTGGCGCCCGGAGGCGGTGGCCTCGGAGCCCCCAGGGCCCGTGGGGCTGGAGGTGAAAATGGGGGCCCTGGTGCTGCTGTTGGTGCTCACGCTCCTCTGCAGCCTGGTGCCCATCTGCGTGCTGCGCCGGCCCGGGGCTGGCCCCGAAGCCTCAGGTGAGCTGTTTCCTGCGCCTCCCGAGCTGGGGTGCAGAAGGCTCTGGGGCTGAGGAGGGCCACCCAAGGAGGGGGAGGTGGCGGTGATGATGGCTTGGGTTGGGGCCCTGAGGCTTGGGGGGTTGGTCGCTCACTCCTGTCTGTGCTCTGCTCCTGCCCAGCCTCCCGCCAAAAAGCCTTGAGCCTCATCAGCTGCTTCGCAGGGGGTGTCTTTCTGGCCACCTGTCTCCTGGACCTCCTGCCCGACTACCTGGCCGCCATAGATGAGGCTCTGGCGGCCCTGCACGTGACGGTGAGCCCTTGCTGGATGCGTGTGACCCTGCGTGGGTGGGTGTGTTCCATCATATACCTGTGGGACAGGTGGCTTGATGGCTCTCTTCCTGGGGCGCCCCACGACCATGAGGAAGGCACTTAGCACGTGACCGTAAGAGTGCCGCTGTTCAGTTATGGGGCATAGGTTTCTGTGGTGCACGCCACCCCGTCCCTATGTGGCTGTTTTCCACTCTGACAGTGAGAGGAACCTTCTCACCAGGCACGTGACCTGCTCTGTGAGTTCCTTGGTCCCGCCCTCGGAGAATCCCCCTCACTCACACACCCCTGTCCTGAAGGGCTGTGATAGAGGTCCCTGTGGGCCTGGAGTTCCCGACCAGAAAGGCCATGGTTCAAAGAAGTAGGATGTGAGGGAGGTTAAGGGCGAGGTGTAGCCAAGTCTCACAGGAAGAAGAGGCACCAGGAAGGCCCCTTGGGTTCTTCCTCTTCCTGCGGCTGAGGAAGTAGCACTGATGTACCCCCTGTGACTGACTGGCCTGTGGCCCTGTGTGACTATGTGTAAGTCTGAATGGCCCCATGAGAGCGTGTGGCTCTGTGTGTGAGCAGGTGGTACAATGGGCGACACGTGATCTGTGTGTGTGCACACGTGCCTCCGTGTCACCAGGCTGTCTGCATCCCCGACTCCGCTGGGGGTGGTTTGGTGCCCCCTCCGCAGGAAACACTTGGCAGTGTCTGGAGACACGACCGTTGGGTTGTCACAGCTCGGGGAAGGAGGGCCTTGTGCTTGTTATTGGCCTCTGATGGATACGGGCTCGGGATGCTGTTAAACATCCGACTGAGTACAGGACAGCCCCCCAAAATAAGTTCCTCCAACCCAAAACGTCAGTAGTGCTGAAGCTGAGACACTGGCTCGCGCACAGTGCTGTGAGGGACACTGTAATCCGTGTGATTGTGTGTCGCTCTGTGTCTGTCACCAGATGACTCTAGCTTCGTGTAAATGTGTCTATAACTGGGACCCCACTACACCCTGACTGTGAACCCTCTGCCCATCCCGCCCTGTGCCCTCAACTCCCTGCCGCCCTCTCTCCCCACAGCTCCAGTTCCCCCTACAAGAGTTCATCCTGGCCATGGGCTTCTTCCTGGTCCTGGTGATGGAGCAGATCACGCTGGCTTACAAGGAGCAGTCGGGGCCGCCGCCTCGAGAGGAGACGAGGGCCCTGCTGGGAGCGAGTAGTGGGCCGCAGCACTGGCACGACGGGCCAGGGCCCCCAGCGGCGGCAGGAGCGCCAGCGGCCCCCTCGGCCCTGCGCGCCTGTGTCCTGGTCTTTTCCCTGGCCCTCCACTCGGTGTTCGAGGGGCTGGCGGTGGGCCTGCAGCGAGACCGAGCCCGGGCCATGGAGCTGTGCCTGGCGTTGCTGCTCCACAAGGGTGTCCTGGCCGTGAGCTTGTCCCTGCGGCTGCTGCAGAGCCGTCTGCGGGCTCAGGTGGTAGCTGGCTGTGGCATCCTCTTTGCATGCATGACACCTCTGGGCATTGGGCTGGGCGCAGCCCTGGCAGAGTCGGCCGGGCCACTGCATCAGCTGGCCCAGTCTGTGCTAGAGGGCATGGCGGCTGGCACCTTTCTCTATATCACCTTCCTGGAAATCCTGCCCCAGGAGCTGGCCACTTCTGAACAGAGGATCCTCAAGGTCATTCTGCTCCTCGCAGGCTTTGCCCTGCTAACTGGCCTGCTCTTCATCCAAGTCTAGGGGGGCTCCAGGTGCCCTAGACCTTCCGTTCCTCTCCCAGAGCAGGAGAATAAGGAGTGAGGAAGGGAAGTACTGAGGATCAGGGGATTCTCTGGGAGATAGGGATGGAGTCTTTGGGTCAGTTTGGCCCATGAGAGGGATGTGGTAGACAAGAGCCTGGTCCCAAGGGACAGGAGATAGTTAAGTCACTAAAGACCCGATTGAGGGACATCCATATTAGGGAAGACACTGAATGCCAGAATCTGGGGTCAGACACTACATGCAGGACCGGCTGACACTGAGAAGGCTGGAGGCAGGTGCCCAGCTGCTGGGGGTGGAGGTGTAGGGAGGGCACAGCCCGGAGTCGGCAGTCCTGGTTCTAGGCCCTTTCAGCCCTCCGTCACCCGGGGGTGGAGTGGAGCCCTCCTCTTCTTACCTCCTACTCTCCTCTCTGTCTCCCGCTTCCCTTCTCCCCGGGGACTAGTGCCAAACGGCCTCTCCCTGCCAGTTTTGGTACCTTCTCTGGCTTCCCTGGTCCTGCTCACTTCTCTATTTTTAAAGTGCCAAATAAATCCCTTCCCTCTTTCTCAAAAAGCACAGTGATGGCACGGAGCCGTGCCCGACACTTCAGCGGTGGGGGCCCTGCTTGCTCTTTACTTGGGGGCAGAAGTGTTTGCTGAGTTAGGGCGGGGGGAGGGTTGGCAGAGCTACTGCTGACGCCACCACCGCGCCCTTAGGAATATTGAACATGGACCTGGCGCCCCATGCCCAGATGCTAAAAACTGAACTGCCAAAAACTTTTTTTTTTATACCAGAGGAGCCCAAGGGGGAAGGGGAAGGCTCACCTGGAGCCTTATTTTTGGAGAGGGAGGGCTGTGGACAGAGCCATATTCTCTAGAATCTATTTTACTAACTGACCTGTTTTGGGACTTGTTACCCAAATAAAAGATGTTTCTATACATTGGTACAGTATCTGATTCATTTGCCTTGGGGAAGGGGTGGGCCCGTGGCCAGTCTGAGAGGGCCTGAGTACCAGATGTTTACAGCTGTTTTAATATCCCTGCTTTCCCGGTTCTCATTCAGGCCTGAAGACCCCAACATTTCCTCTTTTGTCTCTTCCTTCTTTCCGCCCTGTCTCCACCCCTTCCCTTCCTCGCCTTCCCCTTCCTCCCCTGCATCCCGCTCCCCTTCGCGCTTGGAGCCTCGGGACTAGTTTAGAACTACTCTTCCCAGCCTGCCCCACGCAGGGAGGAGCCGGGGGGGAGGAGCCAGTTCCCAGGCCCCGGAGCTACAGGGCTGCTGGGAAATGGGGTCCGCTTCCTGTCCGCGCCGCTCGCCCGGGGCCGCACTAGGGTCACGTAAACAAACTACAGTTCCCGGCTGCCCCCGCGCGCGGCAGGTCCGGGCTAGGCTGGGGCCGGGTTCGCGGTGCTCGCCGAGGCGGCGGCGGCGGCTGGAGGCGCGGGCCGGGGCCCGCGGCGGGGCCGTGGCTGGTCCGGGCGGGTGGCGGGGAGGGACGCGCGCGGAAGATGGCGACGGCGGGAGCGAACGGGCCCGGCTCGGCCGCGGCCGCAGCTTCCAATCCGCGCAAGTTTAGTGAGAAGATCGCGCTGCAGAAGCAGCGTCAGGCCGAAGAGACGGCGGCCTTCGAGGAGGTGATGATGGACATCGGCTCCACCCGGGTGAGGGGCCGCCCGGGGAGCGGGCGCGGAGCGAGCAGCCTCGGAGCGGGGAGCCGGGAGGCGGGGCGGGGGCGGGCGCCCGCGCGAGGGAGGCGGAGCGGGGCCGCTGCCGTCCGGGAGGCGCGGGCGGAGGGCCGAGCGGCCGGAAGACGCGCGTGCGGGGGCGGCCGGGGCTCGCGGGAGCCCGGGGTTGGGGAGTGAGCCGCGGCCGCGTGCAGAGCGCGCATCCCCGACGGGGTCCCCGGGGGCGCCGCCGCCAGCATCCCCGAGGCGGGGCCGTGCCGGGGGCATGGTCCTCTGGGCCCTGCCTGGCGCCTCCGAGTTGGCGATGTCGTCCAGGCGGGCCCCTCTGCGCCGTGGTGCCCCTCTCGGCCCTTTAGAGCCTCCGGGAAGGGCCCCTTGAGTGGCTGGAGTCGCAGCGCTGGGTCTAGTGGGGCAGGAAGTCCCCTCCTGCGTCCCTTCCCTTTGCTTCCTTTTTCAAATGTTTCTTGTGGTTTCCTGACGGGAATGAAGGTGAGGTCCATCGCTCACAGGCTGTGCTTGGTGTTTTGCCCCGGCCGCCGTGGAGGGGAGGTGGGGACCTTGAAGCTCCCAAGCGGGTAAGCAGTTGGCTACGGATCAGGTTTGCTGAGCTTTCGAGGAAGACGGCTGCTTCGTGAGTCAGTTACGAGGTGCCTGGGAGGGTCTTCTGTGTGAGGGGATATTCGCTCCCGAGCAGCTCCTGCAAGAAAGCATCCTGGCAGAGCTGCCTTTGAAGCCCCTCTGGCCTTCACTTCCTGCTTCCCGGGGCTGGAGGTCCACCCGGTGAGGGGAGGAGCTGGCGCAGCTGGGAAGCAGCCCTCCTGTAGGGACGGGGTGTTCTCCGAACAGCAGGTGAGGGTGTCGCGGTGATCCCAGCGTCAGGGGAGATGGTGGAACATAAATACCGCGTTTCGAAGCTCTTTCTGCGGGTGTGATTGGTTGCGTCTGTGACTGTGATTCCGGTTGTGCGCGTGTGTGTCTAACTCTTAACTGTTAGTCTTTCTTGTGTTTTTTTCCTCTGAGTTTCTGGAGACCATGTGTTTTAGTTTGTGGGGGGTCAGAACAGAGAGAGTTAGGTGGGGAGGCAAACCGTGTGTGTGCGCGCGCACACACCCCTCTCAAAATGCCATGAGGTTCCCGATCTTTCTTCGGACTGCTCCCCTTGAGGAGCTTCTGATCCTGGGGGGTGGCGAGGCAAGCAGGTGGGCGGGAGGCACCGCTTGAGACCCTGCCCGCTGAGGTGGGGTGGGAGTTTAGCGGCTGGATGTGCAAACAGAAAGGCAGTGAGAAGCTCAAAGCTGAGGCTTCTGTCTTCGTAGGGCTTTGCTTTGTCTCCACCCACCCAGCCACTACAGAGTAACTTCTGGGCTGCGCCTAAATGTCTAGTGGGCAGACAAGGCCAGGGCTTGAGGACCCAAGAGCCTAAAGCCAAAGATAAGCGATCTGGGGCTTAGCTGGTTATCTGGCCAGCAGAGAGGGCCACCGGAGGCAGACACAGCCACAGGGGCCTACATTGCGAGAGGCCAGGTGATCACATAGGCTCATAGCAGTTCGAGTGGCCCAAAGGTTAACATTGTGTCCACTAAACCTGTGGGCTGACCTTTTGGAACAGAAAGTCACTTCTGACGTCGGCCTGTGCACAACAGTGCCTGACCCCCCGAAGCTCAGCAGCTGCCCCGGGCCTGAGTTTTGGCCGGCAGCGGCGGCTGAGCCTCGAAAGTAGGCGCTCACCTCCCACAGATGGGCTAGAGACCTGGAGGCGGACGAACGCCACACCAGCCCCAGGGCTGTGGTGCCCCACCGCAGGGCCAGGCACATCTCCCCAGGGTGGGGACCAGGTCAGGAGACGGCTCTGGCCCGGGCCGAACTAGGGTATTGCTCCTCACCCCCGTTCTCAAGGCCCCCCTGGCAATTCACAGCCTTTGAAACTAGGTAGAAGGGGGCGCCTGGCTGGCTCAGTCGGTGGAGTGTGTGACTCTTGATTTCAGGGCCGTGAGTCTGAGCCCCGTATTGGGTGTGGAGATTACTTAGAAGCAGAGTCTTGGTGGGGCGCCTGGCTGGCTCAGTCGGTTAAGCGTCCGACTTTCGCTCAGGTCATGATCTCGCGGTTCGTGGGTTCGAGCCCCGCGTCGGGCTCTGTGCTGACTGCCAGCTCCGAGCCTGGAGCCTGTTTCAGTCTGTGACTCCCTCTCTCTCTGACCCTCCCCTGCTCACGCTGTCTCTCTCTCTCTCCTAGAAATAAATAAAAAACATTTAAAAAAATTAAAAAAAAAAAAAAGAAGCAGAGTCTTGGTGGGGGAAGAAGCTAGAGAGGGGCTTGCTGGTTGGTCTTGGCACTGCCTCTTTAGTTCGGAGAACCGCCGTTTCCCGGATATTCCAGTGGTGACGGTGCGGGTTCTGTGTGGCTCTCCTGAGGCTGGGCGAGGGGCAGAGCCTAGAAGCCTGTACCCCCCGGAGTGGGCTGGAGACAGGCTGGCAGTGGCGGCTCCGTGCATCCGCCTGTAGCCTGCCTCTCCCGTGCCAATTAGTCCTGGACGCATCTGGAAGGGAAGGCGGAGGTGCCCCGCAGGCCCCCTTCCCAGGAGTGAGCCCATGTGACCAGCCCGGGGGCTCCTGGCAACCCCTCAGGGGCTCTGTTTAGACTGATGCCAACTGGGACAGGCCGCGAGCAGAGTGTCAGGCCCTGCTCGGTGGGGGATGCCTGCCGTCGGCGGTGGTGACGAGAGTGGCCTGAGGAAGAGCCGGGGCAGTTTCCGCACCAGGCCTTGGCGGACCTGCCCCCTGGCGCGGCCCCTTCTATGAATGGCTGGCCTGCGTGCGCCAGCAGCGTGGCACGCCGAAGGGACAGCGGTCGGGAGCCTCCCTGACGCTCCCGTCTGTCCTCTGTGTCTCAGTTACAGGCCCAAAAACTGCGACTGGCGTACACGAGGAGCTCCCATTACGGCGGGTCTCTGCCCAACGTTAATCAGATTGGCTGCGGCCTGGCCGAGTTCCCGGTGAGTGGACGCCAGCCGGGTGGGCACGGGCGCCCGGGCAGCTGCCCCTGGTGACTCACCTGTGTCTTTTGGCAGAGCCCCCTCCACTCGCCTCTGGACTCGTCTCGGAGCACCCGGCACCACGGGCTGGTGGAGCGGGTGCAGCGAGACCCCCGCAGGATGGTGTCCCCGCTGCGCCGTTACCCCCGCCACATATCCTTCCGGGTGGGGGGGAGGGGCGGGGCTCCCGGAGAGCTCGTGGTGGGAAGGGGCCGTGGGAAGGGCCGTGGGAAGGGGCCGTGGGAAGGGCCGTGGGAAGGGACCGTGCGAAGGGACCGTGCCCTTCAGCGGCCTCCCAGAGAGGCTGCCCCGGCCGCTCTCTGCCGCCGCAGGGTCTGCTGCTGGGGGTTTGCGTCCCGCCCCCGCCCGCCCTCCCCCAGCTTTCTGTCTTTACTCTCGTCCGCTCTGACTCGTCTCGCTCGCCCTGGCTGCCTGCGCTGCTGCACTCGGCGTCTACTCGGCCTGGTTGCTTTCTTGCCTCCAGGCTTTGGCCCTGTTGTTGCGTAGAAGGGGGAGGCTTGTTTTTGGAACGCCTGCCTTTGCCACCCCGGTCATTCTCTCGCCGGTCTCTGTCCCCAGTCCCCCTCCTCCCTTTGTCCTTAACCCGTGGGCTCACGTCGACAGCTCCCCCTACAGCCCTGCCTACTTGTCTCCTCCCCCGGAGTCCAGCTGGCGGAGGTCAGTGTCCAGGGAAGACCGACCTCCTGTCCACTCTCTCACGTGTCTCTGGAGGCACCCGGGTTGGGGCCGGGCCTCCACGGTGCAGGGCTGGGGTGGGGGCGCAGGCGGGGTGGGTGGGTCAGAGTCCGGTCTCGGCCATGTTGACATGGGCGGCCAGGCCTCCCGGCCCGGCCAGTGTGGGACCGATGGGGACTGTGGGCGGCTGGGGGTGTCGGGGGCGGGGGGGAGGGCGGCCGGGCGCCAGGGGCGGTGTCCTGGCCCTCAGGTGCGTGAGCCTCCCGGGCGCCCACGCCCGCACAGTCCTGCTGGGAGCCAGGGGGCCCATCCGCGTGTCCTGGAAGAGACAAGTCGGGAATTTCCAGATCCCTTAGCTCCATCTCGGGAGAGGGGTCATGGGTCGCAGGTAGCAGAGGAACCGGAAAGGAGGCGGCTCATTCCTGGGTGCTCAGTCCTGTCCCTGTCCTGCCCTGTGCCTGCCTTCCTGTCCCCCACTGGCCACCTTCCTCATGACCTGTTTCCACCCCAGGACGATGCCCTGGGGCAATTTCCCTGCCGAGAAGGGACAGCTGTTTCGCCTGCCGTCCGCACTGAACAGGTGACGCCCCGGCCTGCTCGGCCGCATCTCCTGCTGTGGTTTCTGGGCACTGCTCCCTGCTCCTCGCTGTCCCCAGGCGTCTTCGCCCGCGGCGCGGGGCCCAGGGCCGAAGCCTGCTCACCTCTGCCTCCCCCGCCGCACAGGACAAGTTCCGACTCCGCCCTTCACACCAGCGTGATGAACCCCAGCCCTCAGGACACTTATCCAGGCCCCACCCCTGTGAGCATCCTGCCCAGTCGCCGCGGAGGTGAGTGGCCCTCTGTGGCCGAGGCCTGGCAGGGAGTAGCCTCAGGAGCCTGCGTTGGACGCAGGTGGGGAGGTGCGCACCGGAGCCAACTCCCTGTGTCCTTTGCAGGTTTTCTGGACGGTGATGCGGACTCCAAAGGTACGTGTTCCTTGCCGTGCGTGGGTCCCGACGCCGCAGCGTTTCTGGGCTGGCGTCGGGGTCTTCGAGCAGGGCCCGGGCGCCCGGCTCCACCTGCCACTCTCACGGCCAGTCTTTCCCTTTCAAGTCCCTGGTGCTGAGGAGAACTTGCTAGATGACAAGCACTTGCTGAAGCCCTGGGACGCGAAGAAGGTCGGTGTGGCCCGCGTCCCTCTTCTCTCCGCGGGGCAGGTCCTCCTCGGTGCCCACTGAGCGCTCTCCCTTCTCTCCTCAGCTGGCCTCACCCTCCTCCCGGCCTCGGTCCTGCGAAGTCCCTGGAATTAAGTAGGCACCTCCGTGAGGCTGGCCGAGGGGCTGGGGCGGCGCGGGGGGCCTGCGTCCACCCCTCCCCGACTGCGGCCCCCACGTCCCCCTCCCTGTCTCCTCCCCCCACAGCATCTTTCCGTCGCCTGACCAGCCTGCCAGCGTGCCTGTCCTCCTGCCCGCCATGAACACGGGAGGCTCCCTGCCTGACCTGACCAACCTGCACTTCCCCCCCCCACTGCCCACCCCCCTGGACCCCGAGGAGACCGCCTACCCCAGCCTGAGTGGGGGCAGCAGTACCTCCAACTTGACCCACACCATGACCCACCTGGGCATCAGCGGGGGCCTGGGCCCGGCCCCCGCCTCGGGCTGCGATGCACCAGGCGAGTGGCTGCGCCCGCCGTGCTCCCCGGGGGGGGAGGGTCGGGGGCTTGAGCGCCTGGACCCTCCCGTGCCTGTGCACACCGGTCTACCCCAGGATTCCTGCGCTGCAGCTGTGACTCTTTCTGGAAAAGGGAAAGGCGACGAGGGCAGCCCCCAGGTGGGCCATGCCGGCCTCACCGCCAGGGACAGAGCAGCGAGGGCGGCGCCTTGCCACCTGCGTAGCCTGGTCCCCGCTGCCTGTTCCGGGCAGAAGGGGGCCCAGCTCCCGTCAGTAACGTCGGCGTCTCTGGTTTTTGTCTGTGCAGGACTCCCTTCCCCTCTCAGCCACCCACCCCTGCAGGCCTCGCTGAGCAATCCCAACCTGCAGGCCTCGCTGGGCAATCCCAACCTGCAGGCCTCGCTGGGCAATCCCAACCTGCAGGCCTCGCTGAGCAATCCCAACCTGCAGGCCTCGCGGGGCAGCCCCCTGCCCCAGCTCCAGGGCTCCCACAGCCACCCCTCCCTGCCCGCCTCCTCCCTGACCCGACACGCACCGCCCACCGCCTCCTTGGGCCACCCCTCGCTCAGCGCCCCAGCCCTCTCCTCGGCTTCCTCCTCCTCCGCCTCATCTCCTGCCCTGGGTGCCCCCCCTTACCCGGCTTCTACCCCCGGGACCTCCCCCCGCCACCGCCGTGTGCCCCTCAGCCCCCTGAGTCTGCCCGCGGGCCCAGCTGACGCCAGGAGGTCCCAACAGCAGCTGCCCAAACAGTTTTCGCCAACAATGTCACCCACCTTGTCCTCCATCACTCAGGTACGCGTGGCCGCCTTCCCTCCGTGTGCGTCTCTCTCTTCCGCTTCTCTTCCTGCCGAGTGCGCTCCCTCCCACCTCCGCCCTCCAGATGTGCAGCCGCACTTCTGAGCCCCCCACCCCCACCCCCCGCCGTGAGTGCAGACCCTGAGGTCGGCTGCAGGTTCGCGTCCCGGGCCCACCCGGTGCTAGCGGCCCTTGGACAGGTGGCCTCCGTCTGTGGGCCTCCCGGCCTCCCCGTGGAACGCAGATGCTCCCGTGAGGGCACAGAGGCGCAGGCAGGACGGGCGGAGGCTGGGCCCGCTCCCGTGGCTCCTCAGTTTGTCAGATGAGGACGTTGCCCGAGGGGAGGGACCTTAGGAGCCGCTGGGAGCGCGCAGAACCCAGCCGAGGGCCCCGCCTTGACGCTGAAGTGCCTCCCTCGTCTTGTGTCTTGTGTCTTGTGTCTCGCTCGCCCTTCCCCCTGCACTCCCTTCCCACGGTGTGTGCCGGGTTCCATCTGGACTCGGCCCCGTCTCTGTGACTAAGGCGGGGCCGGAAGGGCTCTGCTCCCTCAGAGCCCGGAGTGAGCCCGACACCCCCCCCACGTCCCCTGCCGCCAGCACTCACCTGTGGGATGGGTCACTTGCTGACGCTGCTTAGGAACAGTTTACTTCTGCAGCGAATCCCAAGCAAGTCGGCCTCAACCTCCCTCAGTCCCTTTCGGTCTGATTCGCGCTTCGGGAAACTGCTCCCGACCCCAGGGCCACCCCGTGGACCCGGCCGCTTTGTGTGGGGACCCCGACCTAAGTTCCTCTCGGGGCCGTGCCGGGGGGTGAAGCTCCTCCTTTTCTCCTTCTCTTCAGGGTGTCCCCCTGGATACCAGCAAACTGCCCACCGACCAGCGGCTGCCTCCGTACCCGTACAGCCCCCCAGGTCTCGTTCTGCCCACCCAGCCGCCCACCCCAAAGCCGCTCCAGCAGCCAGGGCTGCCCTCTCAGGCCTGCGCGATGCAGCCTGCGGGCGGGCAGCCCCCAGGCCGGCCGCCGCACTGCGGGCTCCTGTACCCGCCCGGCTCCGGGGGGCACGGACTGCAGTCTCACCACCGGCTGATGAGGGACTTCAGCCTGGGGAACGTGAGTGCCCAGGTCACTGGCGTTGAAGCAGGGGAGGGGCTGGGGGTGAGGTGAGGCAGAGGGGCCTCTGTGGGATTGGGAGAGCGGGGGGGGATCACCCCCCCAGGTAACGGCCCTGCCAGTCTGAGGCTTCTGTCCTGCTCCTCCCCCTGCCGGCCCGCATAGCGTGCTCTCTGAGCGCTGCTGCCCCGACTCTCTCGCTTCCCCGCACGCGCTCGCTCTGTCCCGGCGGCTCCGGCGCCCACACCTGCTGCGGGCGGGCCCCCTGCTCGCTTCTGCCGCTCTGGCTGCTGCCTTTGCTCCCTCCTCTCGTTTCCTGGGGTGGGGGCGCGGGGTTGGTGCTTCCCCGGGCAGAGGGCGGCGGATGCGACGCACCAGAAGCCCACTTCCTCGGGGTCTGTCTGTGCGTCCACAGCCGGAGCAGTTCGGCACGGAGAGCGCGTCAGCCAGCCTGGCGCTGGACCCCTCTGGCTTTTCTGAAGGGCCTGGATTTTTAGGGGGCGAGGGGCCAGTGAGCGGCCTCCAGGACCCCCATGCCCTCAACCACCAGAACTTGACCCACTGTTCCCGCCATGGCTCAGGGCCCAACATCATTCTCCCAGGTGAGCAGCGTGGGTGGTGATGGGCACGAACGGAAGAGCACGCGTTTGCCGGGGCCCCCGGAGTCTCAGGTCCCCGAAGAGTCTACAGGGCACCGGCCCTCACCCCTCTCTTCTGTCCTCACAGGAGACTCCTCCCCGGGCTTCTCCAAGGAGATCGCTGCAGCCCTGGCCGGAGTGCCTGGCTTTGAGGTGTCGGCGGCCGGGCTGGGGCTGGGGCTGGGGCTGGAGGAGGAGCTGCGCATGGAGCCCCTGGGCCTGGAGGGGCTCCACATGCTGAGCGACCCCTGCGCCCTGCTGCCCGACCCTGCGGTGGAGGACTCGTTCCGCAGTGACCGGCTGCAGTGAGGGCCGCACTGGCGGCCCCTTCTCCCTGGCCCTGCCTTGTCACTGGGCCTTTCCTCCCTGTCCCCTGGCCAGTAGAGACGCCACACTGCCCCCCCAGATCCTCTTTCTGCCACGAACGAGCGATCCCAAGAAAGAAAGAGCGAGGGGTCTGTGCGGGTGGCCCCTGAACCCTGCACAAGGGGCGGCCTGGGGGAGCTCGAGGAAGGGCCTAAAGCACTTGTAACTTTGAATCTTCTGTCTGGAGGTCAGAGCCTGTTGGAAGGCAGGGGTGGAGGGGAGCCCCGGAGGCGGGGCTTGCCCTCCGCCTGGGGGTGGGCGGTGCCGGCCCCTCCCCACTCTTCCCCTTGCAATGCAGGAGAGAGCCAGAGTGGATATTATTTTTTATTAAATATATTATATGTTAATAAAAAAATCGTATCAAGCTTTGGAGTGGTTTGTACTGTTGGGGATGCATCTGGGGATTTAGAGGGTCCTGGGCCCCAGGCCCTTCCCTTGCTTAGGCTTTTTGGATCTTCTCAGCACTGCCTGGTTTGTGGAAGGGCCCCGGAACATGGGCTTCCGGGCTGGATGTGGGCTCCCAGGGCAGCACACGTGCCCCCGAACCCCACCCCCGCCCCCAGTCCAGGCCCGGTCGGCCATGGGGACAGGAGCTCTGACGGGCCAGGCGCGGAGCTGAGGCCTGGCTGTGAGTCGCGGGTGAGGAGGTGACTGATGGCCGAGAGGGCAGTCCGAGGCTTCCCCAGGGCCGCTGCCTCCGGGGAGACAGTATGGATGCCAGGCAGGGTTCAGGCTGGATCCCGGGAGAGCCCTGCGGGATGCCCCCGGGTCTCCCGCCCCTTCCTGTCTGGCTGCCGGTGCTCTGCCCTCCAAGCTCTTCGCACCCGGCAGTCGGGGGGTGGTGTCCCCTGCGGCTCCCCTGCCCCCCTGCTCTCCCTACACCCCACGGTGCCGGCCTCTCCTCTTCCTCTTTCCAAAGCCCTTGTCTTTTTCAGAAAAGGGAACCGAGAGCTTGTGGCCGAAGCCCGCCCGGAATGCAGTGTGCCCTAAACCTGGAAGTAGGGGTGCCGCGGGGTCGGCACAGCCAGGGCCTGCCGGGCCACATGTGACCAGGCCCCGCGGCCTGCGTGCAGGGGGCCCTCCCGGCCGCCAGGGGTCGCGCTGCAGGCGCCGGGCGGGCGCGGCGGGGTCACGGCCGGGGGTGCGGGGTGGGGGGGGCCCCACTAGGGAAAGCGGGGCGCGCGGACGAGCCCGGCGCGGCGCCCCAGCCGCCTGTCCCTCCGCCTGCCGCCCGGCGGGAGCGCGCCGAGCCCGGCGCCATGTCCGGGACCGGGTAGCGCGCCCGCGCCTCCGAGCCGCCCCGCCCGGCCTGCGCGGGCCGGGGCCGGGAGCCGCGGGCCGGCAGGTAGGGGCTGGGCCGGGCGGGGCGGCGCGGGCGGAGGCGGGCGGGCGCCGGCTGCGCATCTGGTTCCGCTTCCTCCGCCGCGGGGAAGTGAAAGAGCGGGGAGGGCGCCGCGGCCGGCGCCCCGCAGCCCGGCGGGGCAGGGGCGGGCGCGCAGGTGTGCGGCGGGCGCCCCCTTCCCCGCCTCCGGCCCCGCGGCTCCCGCAGCAGCTCCCCTGCCGGGACGGCCGCGTGGGGCCGGGGCCAGGGCCGGGCCGGGCGGGGCTTGGGTGCCTGGGGCGGAGGGGCGGCCGCGCGCGGGGCCCGCCGCCCCCTCCCCGCCCCCGCCCCGGCCCCGGCGGTCCCCCCCGCCGCGCGCCCTCGGGCCGACTTCCGCCCGCGCAGCTTCCCCTCCTGGGTTTCGGGAAGTCCCCTCCCTTCCTCTCCGCGGCGCCCCACGCCTCCAGTCCTCCGCTGCAGCCACCCGCTGAGCTGCGCCCCAGCTCTGCGCCCTAGGGCTCGGGGACCCCCGGGGCCCCCGCTCTCGGGTTGGGCCACGGCGGCAGGTGAGAACACAGTGGCTCCAGGCCCGTGGGGCGCGCGCCTCCCTCCCTGGGCTCCGCGCAGGAGGGCAGACGGCTCTGGACCCGACTTGGGGGTCCTGGAGGTGGGAGGATGCAGGGCTGCTGGGTTGCGGGATTTAGGAATCAGGGCACTTGAGTCGGCCTCGGAGACACGAAAACTTGGCCTTTGTGGGCTTTCCTGGAAACCTAGAGGGACGCTCTTTAAGAACGTTATGTGGATCGTGAGGCTGATGTCACCAGTAGAGTCGGAAGGTCAGAAACCCCTAAAAAAGACTGTCAGGTTGGCACGATGTCATTTAGGCACGTAGGCCCTTACGGGAAGGACTGACCCCCGCAGGCGGGGGCGAGCCCGGGTGGGGTCTTCAGCGGGGCTTCGGAGCAGTCTGAGGTCAGAGCCGAGGTCAGCCGCGAGCCCAGAGTGGTGCGCGGCTGGTTTGGGGAGCCGGCTGGCACCGCCTCGCGCGAGGGTCCGGGTCTCTTTAAGGGCCCGCTGACGTCACGGGCGGGAGCGCTCCGGGTTGGCGGCCCACCCCGGGCCTACCCTTCCCTGGAAGCGGGGACCGCTCGGGGTCGCCTCCCCCGCTTCACCTCTCCCGCGCTTGACCGTTCCAGATGCAGTGAGTGAAGGGGGGGCCATGGCGGAGGAGCGGCCCCCCCGGCTGGTGGATTACTTCGTGATCGCTGGGCTTGGGGGCGGCGGAGCACCCATCCCCGAGGAGACGTGCGTTCCCGAGCCCAGTGGGACCCTGCGCCCTCCGCGGCCCGCCGACCCCATCACTGACGTGGCGGTCATCGCCAGGGCCCTGGGCGAGGAGGTGCCCCAGGGCTACACCTGCATCCAGGCCTCGGCTGGGGGCCACCCCTTGGAACTCAGTGCGGGGCTCCTGGGTGGAACTCAGCCCGTCATCTGCTACCGCAGGGGCCGTGACAAGCCCCCTCTGGTCGAGCTGGGGTGCGTGCCCCCTGTGTGGGGACCGGGGGGCGGCCAGAGGTCCAGGGGCAGGGGGAGGGCAGGAGTATGCACCCAGTCCTCCCTCGGGGCGGGTTCGTGGATTCGTGTGGCTGCTCCCAGCTTCCAGCCCCCCCTCGTGTTTCCCAGTCTGTAAATCGGGGGAAATGACAGCTCCTCAGGGGGCGGTTAAATGAGGTCACCCTTGTATGGGACTCGGCACAGAGTCAGCAAATGGAAGCTTTAACCCTTAGCGTTTATGAACGAACGTGCGGGGCCGCGGAGGGACCGCCACGGGCAGAGGCCAGCCAGAAGTGGGCTCCGCCGAGGCCCAGGGTGCGAGGCCGGGAGGTAGGACCGGTTGGCAGATCTGCCCTGCGCTGTTGACGCCTGTCTCTGCTCTGTGCTCAGGGTGCTGTACGAGGGGAAGGAGCGGCCCAAGCCCGGCTTCCAAGTGCTGGAAACGACACCCTACAGCCACTCGGCCAACCTAGCCCCTCCCGGCCCAGGGCACCCCCGCACCTACCTCACTTACCGGCGGGCAGCAGAGGGGGCGGGGCTGCACGCCCTGGGCATCACTGACCTCTGCCTGGTGCTGCCCAGCAAGGGCGAGGGCACCCCTCACACCTATTGCCGACTGCCACGCAGCCTCAACCCTGGCATGGTGAGCGGGGCTGCGAGACGCTGCCGTGAGGGTGCAGCCTGGGACCGGGGCCTCTAGCGTGGGGGTGGGCCCAGAGGGGTGACTCTCGTCTGGGGGGCCACTTCGCGGTGGCCCGAGTGGAGAGAAACTGGTCCCCGGAAACCGCTGCCAGCCGTGTATCTGCTCGTCTCTCCTTGTTCCTGGGACAGTGGGGCCCCGCGGTGCATCTGTGCTACAAAGTGGGCCTGGCCAAGGCCAACACGCTGGTGTACGAGGCAGGTGAGCGGTGCTTTCGTCCCCCCAGCCCCCGGGTCCTTCGGGTCCCTCTGCCCTGGCGCCTCTTGGCCAGCACCACCCGCCTCCCCTCTGCCGCCGGGCCCTTCCCTGGCCTCCCCGGGACCGCCCGCCCGCTGATCGGCCCCCTTCCCGGCCCCCCCACTGTGCTGGGGCTGCAGAGCTGCTGGGCCGCTACCCTGAGGAGGACAACGAGGCCTTCCCGCTGCCCGGGTCGGTGCCCGTCTTTTGCCTGCCCATGGGGGCCACTGTCGAGTGCTGGCCTGCCCAGACCAAGTACCCCGTGCCCGTCTTCTCCACCTTCGTGCTCACGGGTGCCGCCGGAGACAAGGTGGGTGTGCGGGTGTGCCCCGGGGCCCGGGCCGTGCGGAGCCCGCCTGACCGCCTCCCTGCCCCCCGCCAGGTGTACGGGGCCGCCCTGCAGTTCTACGAGGCGTTCCCGAGGGCCAGGCTGTCGGAGCGGCAGGCGCGGGCCCTGGGCCTCTTGAGCGCCGTGGAGCGCGGCCGGGCGCTGGGGGGCCGGGCCGTCCGCAGCCGGCGCGCCATTGCCGTGCTGTCCCGCTGGCCTGCCTTCCCTGCTTTCCGAGCCTTCCTCACCTTCCTCTACCGCTACTCCGTCTCGGGCCCCCACCGCCTGCCCTTGGAAGCGTGAGCACGGGCACCCCGACGCTGGGGAGGGGTGGGGAGCCCAGGAGAGACGGAGGAGGTTGGGAGGAGGTTGGGGTGGGCAGAGGAGTGGGGGCCGGAAGTGCCACGGGCTGAGGGGTGAGTGGGGCCCAGGATCCAGCCCTCACTTGCCGGTTAGGTCGTGACCGGGTGAGTGCCCTCTGTGCAGCGGGGGCTCTGACGGCAGGCGAGGGGTCCAGGTGGAGCCCGGGGAGGCCCCAGGCTCTGGGGGACAGGAGAAGGTTCTGGGGGACCGGAGAAGGTTCTGGGGGACAGGAGAAGGTTCTGGGGGACAGGAGAGAAAGGTTCTGGGGACAGGGACAGACAGGAGAAGGCTCTGGGGGACAGGAGAAGGCTCTGGGGACCGGAGAAGGTTCTGGGGGACAGGAGAAGGCTCTGGGGGACCGGAGAAGGTTCTGGGGGACAGGAGAAGGCTCTGGGGACAGGAGAAGGCTCTGGGGGACCGGAGAAGGCTCTGGGGGAAAGGTGAAGGTTCTGGGGGACCGGAGAAGGTTCTGGGGGACAGGAAGGTTCTGGGGGACAGGAGAAGGCTCTGGGGGAACAGGGAGAAGGCTCTGGGGACAGGAGAAGGCTCTGGGGGGAAGGTGAAGGTTCTGGGGGACCGGAGAAGGCTCTGGGGACAGGAGAAGGCTCTGGGGCACCGGAGAAGCCTCTGGGGGACAGGAGGAAGGTTCTGGGGGACCGAGAAGGCTCTGGGGACCGGAGAAGCCTCTGGGGACCGGAGAAGGCTCTGGGGACAGGAGAAGGCTCTGGGGGACAGGAGAAGGTTCTGGGGGACCAGAGAAGCCTCTGGGGGGCAGGAGAAGGCTCTGGGGGACAGGAGAAGGTTCTGGGGGATGAGAGAAGGCTCTGGGGGACAGGAGAAGCCTCTGGGGGACAGGAGAAGGCTCTGGGGGACAGGTGAAGGGCATAAGCATCCCTCTCTTCCCCAGGCACATCTCTCACTTCATTCACAACGTCCCCTTCCCCTCCCCGCAGAGGCCTCGCATCCTGGTGCAGGTGAGGGAGGGGGAGGGGGAGGGAGGGGGGCTGGCCAGCCTCCCTCCGTCACTGTGACCTGCGGCCCTTCTGCCCCCAGATGTCTCCCTATGACAACCTGCTCCTCTGCCAGCCTGTGTCCTCACCCCTGCCCCTCAGGTACGTGCCCGGGTTGTGGGGGGCGGGGGGGGAACACGGGCACTGTGATGGCCAAGGACGTGGTAAGTGCCAGGCAGGCGCCCCCGGTCAGGAGTCTCGGCCCCGGGGGTATCTGCACATGGTGTGTAGGGAGGGGCCCCAGGGTCTCCTGGTGACGCCCCTTGCATTGCCTGCAGTGGCGCCAGCTTCCTGCAGCTGCTGCAGAGCCTGGGCCCAGAGCTGGCCGTCGCCCTGCTGCTGGCCGTGCTCACGGAGCACAAGCTGCTGGTGCACTCGCTGCGACCCGACCTGCTCACCAGCGTGTGTGAGGCCCTGGTGTCGGTGAGCACCGCCCTGCCAGCCCTCCCCCACCCCGGCTCCCCACACTCTGCTTCCCTTTCCTTCTTCCTGAGCGTCCTCAGCCTTCCCCTTGGGCACAGCCCGGGACTGTTCTCTGGAGCCCCCCACTCCGCAGGCCGATGCCCCTCCCCCCACCGCGCCCCCGCTGCCGCCCCAGCTCACTGGTTCTTACTCCCTGGCGCCCCAGATGATCTTCCCGCTGCACTGGCAGTGCCCCTACATCCCGCTGTGCCCGCTGGTGCTGGCGGACGTGCTGAGCGCCCCTGTGCCCTTCATCGTGGGCATCCACTCCAGCTACTTCGACCTGCATGACCCGCCTGCTGACGTCATCTGTGTGGATCTTGACACCAACACGCTGTTCCAGTAAGGGGGCCGGGCCCCCCGGGCTGGCGTGTGCTGCATCTCCCCCCATAGAGAGCCGGGGACACAGGCCCACGGCCCCTGCCTCCCTGTGCTCATCTCATAGGACTGAGGAAAAGAAGCTCCTCTCTCCTCGGACGCTGCCCCGCAGGCCCTACAAGGTTCTGCTGGCTATGCTGACCAACTTGTACCAGCAGCTGGACCAGAGTGAGAACCCCGTGGGGGCGTGGGGGCGCGTGCGTGCGTGTGCGTGCGTGTGCGTGTGTGCCTGCGAGCGTGTGTGTGCGTGCGTGTGCGTGTGTGTGAGAACCGTCGCTGATGCAAGCCTTCAGGGCGGGAGGGCTGTGGGGAGCTAGACCTCACCCGCGGAGCTCAGGGGTGTCGCGGTTTCACCTGGTGCGAGTGTCCGCGAGGGGCCGGGCGTCCCGTGTCGGTGTTCTGGGCGCCGCGCCTGCCAGGCGTGCCAGGAGCTGGCGCTGGCTCGGGAAGAGCGGGGCCGAGGCCGGCCTGACTCGGGCTGCCCCGGTGCCCAGCGTACACGGGCCCCGAGGAGGAGGCGTCCTTGGAGTTCCTGCTCACCGACTACGAGGCCGTGTGCGGCCGCCGGGCCCGGCTGGAGCGCGAAGTCCAGGGAGCCTTTCTCCGCTTCATGGCGTGTCTGCTCAAGGGTTACCGGGACTTCCTGCGCCCACTCACCCAGGCGCCCTCTGAGGGGGCTCGGGACGTGGACAACCTCTTCTTCTTGCAGGGTAGTCGGGGCGTCACGGGAGGGCCGTCCAGGGGCTGGGGGTTCGGGAGCCGCTCGCTCACTTGTTCCTTTGCCCAGCAGCCGTCTCGATGGGCACAGGTCCGGGCCCTGCGCTCTCCTGGGCTTGGCGGGAGTCTGGGCGGGGCCCGCCCCCAGGCACCCCGCCCCGGGTGGAGGCAGGGGGTGCAGAGGGGGCTGGGGAGGCTGTGGCCCCAGCAGGCGGCGTGACCTGGCCCGCCCCGCACTCTCCCCAGGCTTCCTCAAGTCCCGGGAGCGCTCCAGCCACAAGCTGTACTGCCAGCTGCTGCGCACGCAGATGTTCTCGCAGTTCGTCGAGGAGTGCTCCTTCGGCTCCGCCCGGCACGCTGCCCTCGAGTTCTTTGACTCGTGCGTGGACAAGGTACTGGGCGCCTCCTTCCCTTCGAGAGCCACCGCGGCCCCTCGACGCCTCGTCCGAGCCGGGGATGCCCCCTGTGCTCCGCGCGCGTGGCTGCTTCAGGTCCCCGCCGCCCTCCGGGTCTGGCTCCCCTCCCCTCTGCCCCCCGCAGCCTGCGGCGCCTCCGGGGCCCGGGGGGGCGGGGAGCGCGTGGGCCGAGCTGTGCTCTCCAGGGAGAGGCGGTGCCCTGGACACCCTGGCCCGCGCCCACCGCCATGACCTCGCTCTCGCGCTCCCGCTTCAGGTGCACCCGGAGCAGGAGAAGCCTGAGCCGACGCCCCTGGTGGAGCTGGAGGAGCTGTCGGGGAACGAGCTCACCGTCTTCATCACCCCGCCCGAGGAGCCTCCCGCGCCAGAGGGCGGTGAATCCGCCCCCCAGTACTGGTGAGGGCCTCTTGTCCCAGGCCCCCGGGCGGGCTTCGCCTTGACCGCCCCTGACGTCGCCTCTCGCTGCCCCTCCAGCTACGACGGCTTCCCGGAGCTCCGGGCCGAGCTGTTTGAGTCTCCTCAGGAGCAGCCCGGGGCTCTGCCCGTGCCCGGCCCTTCCCGCAGTGCCCCCAGCAGCCCTGCGCCCCGCCGTACCAAGCAGGTAAGCGGGACGGGGCCCCACAGACGCCCCTGACTCAGGCCATCCCTCCTTCCCTGAAGGGGCTGGAATGGCGCCTATCAACCCACTTGCCCACGAAAGCTCGTGAAACGTGAGCTGCTGTCACCGTCAGTCATCCTCACCATCACTTTCGTCTTCTAACTCGTTTGGGGAGGGGGGGCTTACTGCCTCTCCCGGGGCGCCTGCCCGTGCTCCAGGGCCGGCGCGGCCGCCCAGGGCCGCAGGGCCCAGGCCCTGTGCGCACCCTTCCCGCCCGTCAGAGCAGAGCCCCTTCCTCGGGAAGGCGGAGCCCTCCTCCCGCTGCATCTCCAGACCTGCTCCGGCCCGGCGCTGCCCTCACCCCGGCGTCTCCCGCCCCATCCAGGAGATGAAGGTGGCCCAGCGGACGGCGCAGAAGTCGGCGGCCGTGCCCGAGCTGTGGGCGCGGTGCCTGCTGGGGCACTGCTACGGGCTCTGGTTCCTGTGTCTGCCGGCCTTCGTGCGCGCCGCGCCCTCCCGCGTCCAGGCTCTGCACACGGCCTACCACGTGCTGCGCCAGATGGAGAGCCGCAAGGTGGCGCTGCCGGACGAGGTGGGCCCCCGGTGCTCACCGGTCGGCGTGTCTGGGGTGCGGCCCTGGAAGCCGCCCTCGCCCTCGGGCCGGTGGCGCGCCTGCAGGGACGTGTGGGGGCTGGAAGAAGGCGCCTGTCGGGACTGGGGGCTGGGGCCGGGAGCGGGCCCCTCATCCCGCGCCTCTCCCGGCCCAGGTGTGTTACCGGGTGCTGATGCAGCTCTGCTCCCACTACGGGCAGCCCGTGCTGTCCGTGCGGGTCATGCTGGAGATGAGGCGTGCGGGCATCGTGCCCAACACCATCACCTACGGCTACTACAACAAGGTGCCCAATCCGGGCGAGGGGCGTGAGGGCGGTGAGGGCGGGCCGGCGGCCCGGGTGCCGTGGGGCGGTGCTGCTCCCTGACGTCCCCTCGGAGACCCAGCCCGAAACCACTGTCCTCGCCGTGCTCAGGGCGCCTTAGCGCCCACGCGGTGTTTCCTCCTACTCGCTCGCCAGAGGCCACCGGGCAGGTGGCTGTGGTGTCAGCCGGTGAGCCAGGCGCTGCTTCAGCTCCGTCTTCTCAGGCATGCAGTGAAGGTGCAGGGAGCTGGTCCCTGGTCCAGGCCCCCACGAGGAGGAGGTCAGGGAGGCTGGGTATGAACACAGGGACACGGCCATGTTCCCTGCACTCCGGCCCGTAACCACGACCCTAAACTGCCTCCTGGTTTTTACACGATGAAACTGATGGGCGAGAAAGTAAAAGAACTTCTTCAAAGCCTTACACCCGACAAGTAGCCGAGTCGGATGCAAACCGTCTGCGCTGTGCTACTACCGACCCCATCTGGGCTCTCGCTCCTGGCCGAGCCGTCGGCAGGACCGAACCAGGCGAGACGTCTGCAGGGGAAGGTGGCCCCTGAGTCCCCGGGGGTGTCCCTGAAACAGGCAGTGGCCATCAGGCTGTAGGCGGGCCGTGGAGGTAGGCCATCCTGATGGGCACTGTACTTCGCAGGCCGTGCTGGAAAGCAAGTGGCTGTCTGGGACCCCAGGCGGACGTCTGCGCTGGGCCAAGCTCCGGAATGTCGTCCTGGGGGCCGCTCAGTTCCGCCAGCCCTTGAGGGAACGGCGACGACGGCAGCAGCAGGCAGCGGCGGCAGAGGCAGGCGGTGCCCAGACAGGTGGGTAGAGCCCGTGACAGGCTTGGGGACAGCAGCCGGGCTCCAGCAGGGGGATGCGTGGGGGGCCGGGGCTGGCCTCGTGGTTGGCACTGGGCGTTCTGGGCACTCTGGATAAGCTGCGCTTGGCTGGTAAAAAGGGGAGGATGTTCCGCCCGGGAGGACCCCTGCACCCCCAGGCCCACGCAGGAGGCCCCGTGTTGGAGCAGGGCGCTGGGCGTCCAGCCGGCCACCGTCAGCCTTGTCCGCACTTTTTGCAGAGCCCCGTCGGGAGCGTCACTCTCCTACCCGTCCGCTTCAGCGCCAGACCACTTGGGCTGGTCGAAGCTTTCGAGACTCAGCTTCACCCACAGGGCGCCTGGTGAAAAGTGGCAGCCTGGGCAGTGCCCGTGGGGCCCAGCCCACCGTGGAGGCTGGTGTGGCCCACAGTGAGTGCCATTGTCTCACCCCTAGTCGGCTTTCCTAAGCGCTCGCCAGGAAGAGAGAGGCCCTCTGTGGGGAGCGCCGTGGAAGCTGGAGGACCTTGTCCAGGGCGGCGTGGGGGTGGGGGTTGGGGTCGTGGTGCCAGGGCCGGGTCAGCCGGGGGCTGTTTCCTGACTTTTCTCTGCCCTGCAGTGATCGAGGCCTTGGGGGTCCTGGAGCCCCGGGGATCCCCTGTGCCCTGGCGAGACGGAAGCCTCTCTGACCTGAGCTTGACCGGAGAGGAGCTGGCACCCGGGGGCAGCCCGGAGGACTCTGGTTCTGCCCTGAGCGCCCAGTCCACAGAGGCCCTGGAAGGGCTGAGTGGGCGGACGCCCAAGGCTGGGGGGCGTCAGGAAGAGGCCAGCACCCCCAGACGAGGGCTGGGCGCCCGCCTGCAACAACTGCTCACCCCTTCCCGCCGCCCCCCTGCCTCGCGTGGCCCCCCACCCGAGCTGCCCCCTGACCCACCTCCCCCAGCGCGTCGCAGCCCCATGGACAGCCTCCTGCGCCCCCGAGAGCGCCCTGGATCCACCGCCTCCGAGGTAGCGCGCCAGGGGAGGGTGCAGATGGGCCGGCACCCCAGGGGCCTGCAGAGGGGCTGCAGTCTTGGAGCCAGCCCGGAGGAGGCCCTAGGGGGCTGACCGCACCTTCTCCTGTGATGGCAGAGCTCAGCCTCTCTGGGCAGCGAGTGGGATCTCTCCGAGTCTTCTCTCAGTAGCCTGAGCCTTCGGCGGTCCTCGGAGCGCCTCAGTGACACCGCTGGGTCCTTGCAGCCGCCCTCCCTGGAAGTGAGGATAGCCCCCATCCCTCCGTCAGAGGCCGGCGCCGGGGAGGTGGGGGGGCCCTTCCCGAGCCTGGCGGGGCCGGGGAGCCCCCATCCCTCCGTCAGAGGCCGGGGCCGGGGAGGTGGGGGGGCCCTTCCCGAGCCTGGCGGGGCCAGGGGGCCCCCATCCCTCCGTCAGAGGCCGGGGCCGGGGAGGTGGGGGCCCCTTCCCGAGCCTGGCGGGTCTTCTCCCCGCAGATCCTGTTGTCCAGCTGCTCCCTGTGCCGGGCCTGTGACTCACTGGTGTACGACGAAGAGATCATGGCTGGCTGGGCCCCTGACGACTCCAACCTCAACACAGTCTGCCCCTTCTGCGCCTGCCCCTTCGTGCCCCTGCTCAGCGTCCAGACCCTGGATTCCCGCCCCAGGTACCTGAACCAGGGTGGGTGCTACGGGCGGGACAAGGGAGTGGGGGGCAGTGGAGGCCCAAGGGGCTGACCCTTCTTACCCCTCCTCAGGGCCCCCAGCCCCAAGCCTGCCCCTGCCGGAGCCGGTGGGAGCAGAGACGCTCCTGTCCCGGGGGGCCCAGGCCCCGTGCTCAGTGACCGTAGGCTCTGCCTTGCCCTGGATGAGCCCCAGCTCTGCAACGGGCACATGGGGGTAAGAGCTGGCAAGGAATTGGATCTTGGGGGCACCAGGTGGTGGAGTGTGATGGACATGGAGGGCATGGGGCAGCTCAGAAACTGCTGGACGTGGTTGCCCAGTGGGAAGCCTGGCTCTGGGGACTAGGCCTCGGTCCTCCCTGAATCACCCTCCCTCTTTGTGCCTGACAGGGCGCCTCCCGGCAGGTGGAGGGTGGGGCCTGGGCGTACCTGAGCCCTCTGGTGCTGCGGAAGGAGCTGGAATCGCTGGTGGAGAACGAGGGCAGTGAGGTGCTGGCATTGCCTGAGCTGCCCGCTGCCCACCCCATCATCTTCTGGAACCTTCTGTGGTATTTCCAGCGGCTGCGCCTGCCTAGTATTCTGCCATGCTTGGTGCTGGCCTCCCGTGATGGGCCCCCGCCCCCCCAGGTCAGAGTCCGAGCCCCCCCCACGGCCCCTGCTTCCTGAGTGCTCCTGGCCTCACCTCCCAGCTCTGCCCCTCGGGCTTCAGAGGTGGCACCTGGTTTGACCCCTGGCCTTTTCAGGTCATGGCTCAGCCTCAATTCTCTCGCCTGTAGAACGGCACAAGCATGCAGCGCCCGGGGCTGACGGACACCTCGCGCGGTGCCCAGCGCCCGTCACAGTGCCTCCTGATGTTTGTCTGTTCATCTCCCCAAATATCTGGAGCGCCTTTTAGGTCGCAGGCAGTTTGTAGGCAGTAGTGACATAGTGACCGCGGGACAAAATGCGTGCTCTCAGAGCGCGTGCTCGCGGGGATGCGGAGCCCTCCCTCCCTCCTCTCTCTGCCGTGTCCCCGAACAGCACTGGCCCGGGTCTCGTCCTCTGCCCGCCACCTCACGAGCCTGCCCCCTTCGTCTCGGCCCCTGCAGGCCCCGTCTCCCTGGCTGACACCTGACCCGGCGTCTGTGCAGGTGCGGCTGCTGTGGGATGTCCTGACCCCCGACCCCAGTAGCTGCCCACCTCTCTATGTGCTCTGGAGGGTCCACAGTGAGTCTGGTATTCGGCCCAGGCTGGGAAGGGGTGGGTCCCACGCTCAGAGGGCTCGATAATCCTGGCTTCCTTCCTTTGTTTGGCGCAGGCCAGATCCCGCAGCGGGTGGTGTGGCCCGGCCCGGCGCCTGCACCCCTTAGCCTGGACCTGCTAGAGTCAGTGATGCGCCACGTCGGTCTCAATGAGGTGCACAAGGCCGTGGGGCTCCTGCTGGAAACCCTGGGGCCCCCTCCCACAGGCCTGCACCTGCAGAGGTATGGCGCTCCCGCCCGGGGGCCGCTGGCCTTCGCCCCTCCCTCTCTCACTCGCCCCCTCTGCCTCCACTGCAGGGGCATCTACCGTGAGATCTTATTCCTGACAATGGCCGCTCTGGGCAAGGACCACGTGGACATAGGTGAGGGAGCAGGCAGGGGACTGAGGAGTTGAAGGATCTAGGGCCAGGTGTGTGTGGGGGGGTGGAACCCTGACCTGTTGACCCACCTCCGCCCTCTTCCCTAGCGGCCTTCGACAAGAAGTACAAGTCTGCCTTTAACAAGCTGGCGAGCAGCATGGGCAAGGAGGGGCTGAAGCAGCGGCGGGCGCAGATGCCCACTGCGAAGGCCATCGATTGCCGGAAATGTTTTGGAGCACTTCTGGAATGCTAGGGACCCTTAAGCTTTCCTCTCCCGGCTGGGGGGGCGGGGGGAGGGAGGTGAGAGAGGAAGGGCTCCAGAGGTGGCCTGCTTCCCTGCCCCTCCCGTACAGGAGCCGGGGACGGGCTGGGAAGCAGGTCCAGCCACAGGCACCGAGTGCATGGGCAGCAGGAAGAGGGGCCCACTGTTCCCGGAAGTCGCAGTGGCCTATGTGCAGCCGGCCCGGTGCGCTCACGCTGATGTAGGAGGCAGGGGTGCGGCGGGGGAGTTAGCACAGCTCTGTTTCTTCCCCAGACTATACCCTCCTCCAGGGTACCCACAGATCTGCGCTGCCCTGGTCTTTTTATAAGTTTTTGTTTTAAAAAACAACTGGAAAAATACAGAGCTACTGAGCCTTTGCCCTGAACGGGAGGGAGGGATGTCATTCCCCACCAGTGATGGTCCTTCTTCCCTGGAATCGCAGAAGTAGCCCGAGGCTCTCCATTACAGCTTTCTACCTTAGTGTTTGTACTTTAAGTCATTTATTGTGGAGCCATAGCCCCTTTCTTAGGAGGTTCTTAGGGATGGTGAGAAACAGAGGGGACGTGGGGCACGTGGTTCAGTGGTTTGCAGCTCCAGAAAAGGCAGGAGCCAATAGAGGAGCCCCAAACTCCCCTCAGGAGGGACTGATGCCCTGTCCAGCCCAGTCCTTCCCGCCCACTCCACCCGCCCAGGGCCTTGACCGTGCAATAAGGATTGTTCCTTGCAAAGTTTTGTTGGATGTAAATATAGTAAATGCTGCTTCTGTCTTTTTCCTTCTGCGTCTTTTTTCCTGGATCTGGGACAGCTGTGGGGGACACCTCTCCTTTCCCCCCGGCTGCGCGTCCTTTCTGCCTTTACATCCCTTGTGGCCTCAGGCACGGCCAGCTTCCCCGGACCGAGTCCCCTGGGGCCCCGGGAGCCCTGGGAGCAGGAGAGGGGTGAGTCCAGCACTGGCCATGGTGGTGCCAGTCTGTGTGGCACTTCCGGCCCTCCCACACAATCACCCCCTTGTCCCTCATTTGTACCCCACACAAAGGCGCCATTCTCCGGGGGCCTTGAGCTCATCTCTGCCTTCTTCCCTCTCCCGCGGCTTTCCCTCCCGGCTTCTCCAGCACCGCCGGAGGACAGCCCTCTCCCTGGTAGCTGGTGGCGGAGGCTCTCGTCGCCCTGGCTGTCATCCCAGGCCTCCTCAATTGCTCTAGCCTCGGTCAGTACTCTTCCAGCCAGGGTCCCAGCCTGGGGACAGTGCCAGGACAGGGGTGAGGAGCGAGGAGCTCACTGCATGTGGGCAACAGGGAGATGGGCCGCCTCGGAATTCTCCCTTTCCTGTGTGATGAAATAAATTCCAGAAACAACAATCACCGAAGGGAATTAGCCAACAAAGCAAATGCCTCGGGTCCTTCCCCAGAGGGCAGGAGGGTCAATGGAGCAAGTAACTTATGGGGCACTTGAGTGCAAATTCCTGGGAGTGGATCACAGTGGATGAAGGGAGAAGGACTCTCTAAATGCTGTAAACTTCAAGCCACAGGACCGACCCTTCCCCATCCTATGCCAAGCACAGTAGGTGCTTTTCCAGCGCCCTAAAAGAGCTGCGCAGGAGGGGAGCAGGGGCTTAGGAAACGCTATCAGTCTTGCCCGGGGCTAGGAGATGCCTTCTTCGGGGAACCCTCATGTCACCCCAGGTTCTGATCAGACCTCACTCCCCAGATTCAACCTCTCCCTGTATCTGAAATACCAAAACCCAAAGTTTTTGTTGGTGTGGTGTGCCCAGCGGTGCGCAGAACCATCTGGAATTAGAGTAGAGCTCTGTCCCTACCTTACCGGAGCATACAATCTAGAGCTCCCCTTGAGTCACAGTAACGATAATCATCCTTGCCCCTGGCTTATACTTCTCACCTGTGAGCCTCCTTCTAGACACCTACAGGCACATGGACAGGACTCCAGAATTCTTTATAAACACAAGAATATCTGGAAATTCCAATAGCAAAGTACTCACTATGATGTCTGACATCTCTGTCCTATGGCCTAGGAAGCTGTATGAGGGAAAACATGTGCCCAATATCTTTAGAGCATACATGCCTGAGTGTGACAAATTTTTAACTAAATCTCGTCTCTGCCATTTACTAATTTTATTATATCGGCCAAATTAACTGCTGTGCCTCAGTTTTTCCTTGTCTGCAAATCAAGGAGATTGTCAAGATTAATTACATAAACCATATAAAGTGCTGAGCACACTCCATAAATGCTAGCTTCATAAAAAGAACAAGCAGGCAGTCTGCAGAGAGAAAGGCCAGGTCCACTCCAACAGCGGCCCCACACGCTCATCTTCCTCAGGAGTTTGATCACTCTAGATTCAAAGTCCCCTCCATGGTCTCACTCTCTGTTGAAAGGCATCTTCATCAGGCTGGCATCTTCGGCCACCCCCCGTGTCCCCTCTCGCCAGACAGCAGAGAACGAGCAAGACGCCAGGTTAGGGAAGGCTGCACTTGGATGAGGGCAGTGACTTTGTCACAATTCCTCCTGGACCCCCGGCACATGACAGGGCCTCCATCTTGTGTGTTAAAACAAGTATCGAGACAAGAAAGAATGTTCAGTGCAGAGCAAGGTAGGTACAGCAGGCAGATAGCAACAGAAGCTGAATTTAGAGCTAAGAGAGTGCAATTGTTGAAAGTGAGGAAAACTCTCATAACAGTTACCATTTATTACGTTCACCAAGTGTTTACTCTCACTAGGCCCTGTTCTGAGCATTTTAAGTGCACTACTTTAAAATCCTCACAAGTGCCCTATGAGCTGGGTGCTTTTCTCAATATCCTCATTTTACTTATAGTGGAGACGGGGGCATAGAGAGTAATTGTTAAAATAACTTGCACCCCAATTCTACAGCTGGTGGAGGGGGAGCCCACGCCCAAGCCCAGGCAGTCTGACTCCAGAGACCACGTTCTTCACTGGGACCCTAGAAGGAAACAAGGATGCGGACACCCTTCTGTGTGGGTGTCCAGGGTCCACCTGTCTTCATGCGCCTTCTCCATCAGTTCTTTTGCATTGACTTCTAAAGGATTTGAGGGGCGCCTGGGGGGCTCAGTCGGTTGAGCGTCCGACTTCGGCTCAGGTGACGGTCTCACGGTCCGTGGGTTCGAGCCCCACGTCGGGCTCTGTGCTGACAGCTCAGAGCCTGGAGCTGCTTCAGATTCTGTGTTTCCCTCTCTCTCTCTCAAAAATAAATCAACATTAAAAAAAAATAATACAAGATTTGGAAAACACATTCTAGTGCTTCTGGAGCCAGTAATCCCGGGCTTCAAACCACTGCTTCCTCCCTAATCGGATGTCCGACCTTTGCAAGTAACTCAGCCTCTCTGAGCGCGCTTCCTGACGTTCGGGGGTGCAGGCTTCAGCCCTGCCACTTGGCACGGGTGACCTGGGGCACGCCGTGCCTCCGCCTGTGCACTGGGGACAACCCTATCTCCCTCGAGAGTTAGAGCCATCAATGAAGGAGTGGTCGATGAGGCCGCAGCGCTGGGCGGCGGCTCCCCGGCACCCCGACTCCGGACACCGGATCCCGGTCCTCGAGGAGCTCGAGAACCGCTCCGACAGTTGGGCTGCAGGCGGGGAGGTCGGCACGAGGCGCCGCGCCCCGGCGCGCCCCGCTCCCCGCGTCGCGAGCCCGGCCAGCCCCGGGGCCCCGCACGCCGGGCCGCTCCGCGCCGGGCACCGCGGGGCCCGGGAGGCTCGAGGCCTGGGCCGGACGCGGGCAGGCCACGCCCCGCGCGCACAGTGAGGCCCGAGCGCCCACGGCTACTGCCCCCGTCAAATGCCGGGATTCTGTCGCGATGAACCACCACCCAACGCGGAGCCTGGCGCCCGCTCGCCGGCCTCCATCTTTGGAGTCGGAAGAATGAGAGCTGGCCGAAGGGGAATCCCGGTTTGAGGAGACTGCGGTACGGCGGCTGCCTGGGGACCAAAACGTCTCTGAGGTAAAGTTGCAGCCTGAAGCGATTTTTTGACCCCCGACACTTAATGGGCTGCCGAAGACCCGGATGTGTCTGGGACTGGCCGAGGTACCCATTAACGCGCCCCCGCTGGACCATCCCCCTCCTCCGCTTAGGATTGGGTATTATGTACGCCAGTCATCACTTCTCTAGCCACTCACGCTTCAAGGGTGGGGTGTAGTCCCGGCATCCCGCCTCCTATTGGTGTGGCCGAGAAGAAAAGGGCGGGGAGGCCGGCTTAGGTCGTCCAATGGGCGTCGTGGCGTGTGGGGAAGGCGGAGCCGAGGCGCTTGGCAGCTGCCCAATCAGCGTCCTTGTTTGTGTGGTGCCGCCGCCGGTGCAGCCGCCGCCGCCGCCGCCGCCGCCGCTGCCCCCGTCTGTACCGCAGTGTCTGCTCCGCCCGCCCGCCCCGGGCTGGCCCGCCCCCCTCCCCCACCCCCGCCCCCGGTCCCGTCAGCGGGGCCCGGAACCCACTGTGCCGTCGCCTCCCTTTTTCGACGCCTCCGCCGCCGCCTGAGGAGGCGAGCTCGCCGGGAGTTACACCGCCACCGCCAGGTGAGGAGCTTTGGCCTAGGCCCGCCTGGCTGCCCGCCCGCCCGGGGGCGGTGAGCAGCGAGGACGGCAGGGAGCCGGGAGGCGGCGGCGGCGGCGGCGGAGGTGGGGGAAGGGAAAGGTGGAGGGCGGGGGAGGGGAAGCGCCCGCGAGCCGACGCCCGCCCGCGCGCCCCCGCCTCGCGTCCCCCTCCCCCGCCCGGCCCCGCGCGCCCCCGCCTCGCGCTCCCCTCACCTCGTCCCCTCCCCCGCCCGCGCGCGCGCCCCGGCCTTTCCCTTCGGCCTCGCGCGCCCCCGCCTCGCGTCCCTCCGTTCCTTCTGCTTTTACTCTCTTTCCCCTCCCGCGCGCCCCGTTTCCCCCGCCATCCCCGCTTTCACTCCCGGCCTCCTGCCCGCCATGCGCCCCCTCCGCTCCTCTCTAGCGCCCCCCCCGACTCTCTCCGCCCGCGGGGGCGCCCTCGGGGCGTGGGGGCCTATCCCCGAGCGCTGGGCCGGGGCCGCCGGCCGCCGGGGCCCCCGGGGGCTCCGTAGGGTGCGGGCGGCGCGGGGGCTTCTCTTTATGTAGGTGAAGGGCTCAGGAGCGCAGAACCTGGGCCCTTTATTCGTCGCCCTCCTGTCGGGGCAGGGAATTGTCCCCGCTCGTGTGGGCGCTTCTCTTGTGTGGCGACTCCGTTGCCCCTGTCCCCGCGGGGCTCCCGGGACGCCCTGCGCTTGCATCCCGGCCGGGTGCCCGGGGGTCGTCGGAACTGGGACCGGCCCTCCCCTCGCCTCTCCGGGAGCTCGCGTCTTTTCGGCCGCCCTGCCCTGCCCTCGGCTGCACCGAGGATCGAGCCGCCCCTGGCGGCGCCCTTCGCCGGCCCGGGACGGCCTTCCCCTCCGCGAGGGTTTGCTCGCTTCTTCCGACTCCCCCAGACACAAGGTGTCGGCGCCCAGGCCCGGCGCCGAGGTGGAGACGGAGGCACCGCTGGCGGGTGGGTGGCACGTGCGTGTTAGCCGAGCCAGCGCTCAGCCTTTTCTTCTGCTGTCATCCGGAGAATCCGGAGTTTTCTCGTTTCCGATACGTGGTGATGTGGAGGGCTTTTGTGCGCGCTCGAGGGGCCTGGGGGGACGCTTCCTCGGTTTCGGCAACGGGGAAGACCACACTGCAGCACCGAGGACTGGCCTGGCGGCAGCCGGAGCAAAACCGGGTCGCCCAGATCCCTGGGGAAGAGCTGGTGCTTTTGCGCGTTTGAGACATTTTTACTCCTAATAATTTAGTTTTGGATAGGCAGGGCGTGCATGTGACACAAAGTGAATGCTTCCCTCCCGCACCTCCAGCCACCAAGTCCCCTCCCCATCCGCTGCTGTCTCTTCGTTTTCTGGTGGCAGCAGCGGTGCCTGTATGTTGGAGGTTAACCTGTTGGGATGTTTAGTGCTAACTTTACTGCTTTTCCTCTTATACACTGACCTCAGCTCTTCCTAGAAGTCTCGTTCACGTTCTCGGTGCCCAGCGGTCTTGGTAGAGTACTGTTCTCGAGTAACATTTCTGGGGGCGCTTGGTGAACGAGGCTGCTCCTGGGGCTACTGGAGGGGGTGTGGTGTTTGGAAGGAAGGCCCACATCTGTTGGAAATGGTGCTGCTTTTTGGGTAACTGTTACCTGGCCTCAGTTTGGGGATGGGCTGGGTCAAGGATACCCTTTCCTTGGGCTTTCTAAGCAGGCGGGTTGTGAGAATAATGAGGTAGCGGGGTACTGACCTGTCTTTAGAGGAGCTTTGTTCTAGTCTGGTGGCGGTGGTCATCGTGGTGAGGAACACAGCAGATGAATATTACTCGGTAGGACTCAGAAGGCCAGACCTGTAGACTGAATGACCCAGTTTGGGAAGAGATGAGGCTTCCCAACTTTTGTTCTGCTTATTCCTTCCTTGAGAACAAACACTTCCTGAAGTGAGAGGGATCCGCAACAGTGACAGCAGCATCCATCTTCATGACACTGTGGTCCGCCTCCCCTGTCTGTGTGATGTCTGTTAACTTCCTGTTTAGAGGCAATTCAAAAAGGATCTGAATAGAGGCTGCATTCATGTACTTGTTTAGGATCAGCGTAGACCAGGTACCCTGATCAGCCCTTCAAACCTAGGATCTGGTAGTGACTTTTACTGCTGTGTTTAGCATAAATAAGGCCACAGGGCTGGGGACGGAAGAAGTGAAGATGTTTTCTGAACTTCAGAGTCTCAAAGTTCATTGCAGGGCTTCTTGTGTTGCTCTCTTTCCCTTTTCTTCCTTTTTCTTTCTTTCTTTTTTTTTTTTTTCCCTGACAAATGTTTCCGATTCCCATCACCCCCCACCCCCCCTTGCTGGACCTGGCCAGACCTTCAGGCTGGTTGGATTTTGGTTACAGAACTGCAGCATGTGGGGTAGGGTCAGTGTGCCAGTAGTAGTATCCGATCGTATGCTTGGGCCTCTGGATTCATCCTGGTTTAAGGGGTATGTTCTATGTAAACCAGGCCTCTTGTTTGTTTACTCTTCCTCCCTTCCCCCCTTCCCCTTCCCCTTCCCCTTCCCCTTCCCTTCCCCACCCACCAAGCTGGAGGTGCACCTGTAGGGAGCAGCAGTTGTGCTGTCCTGGTTTCTAGGCTCTGGAGGATGCTCCGTTGACAGCCCTCCGTGCTCAGAATGCTCGCGGTGTTGGGCTCATTGAGAAAAGCCAAACCAACTTTGATTGATTAAAACAACTGCTGGAGAAAGTGTAAGATTTGAGCCATAACTTGACCAAGGAATTCTTTCCTAGAACTTTGCAGTATTTAAAGCTCTGCATCTTAACACATTAAGGCACAATAGTCAGGCATTTTCTGAAGCAGTCTGGAGGGGAGGGAAGAAAGGGGGGAAGAAAAAAAGACACACCCAGATTGACTATAAATCTAGCCCTGGTGTAAAGCTGTCCACCTCTTGCTCAGGAAAAATCCTCTCAGATAATGCCACACAAAGTTGCAGTTTGCATCGGCCAGGCTTGGGAAAAGATACATGAGGAAGTTCAGTTTTTCTTGAAAAGGGCTGACTTTTACGGGGGAAAGCTTCTGTTAGCTGTATTGTTTGTTTTATTCTCAGTATTCTATTCCTGTGATACTTTGGGTGGATCTTGGTGACTCCGGAGTCCATGAAGCAGAGAGACTCCCGTATTTGGGTGGTAACGATGAAAGCACTGGAGGGTAGGTCTGATTTAAAATGCTTCCTCTTCATGTTTCATCTTTTTCTCTCTTGTGGATGTATGAAATATTCCTGTGTAGTTTTGAGTTCGTGGAGTACGAAAGGAGTGACCCCGGGTCGTTAACAGAGCTTAGCGCATCTGCTCCACTTCTTAGTTGGTGTCTCCCTCAAACCCTCTAATCTTCGTCATTGCCCTATGTTGCCGTTAACTGGCAAGAAGCTATCAAGAGTTTTGGGTTATTATACCAAAAGCAACAGATGAATAAGAACACATGTTTTGTTACTTTTAAGGTGTGAAACTGGTCAGATCCCAGACCTCCGAGAGTTCCAGTAATTGCAGAAGCAGCTTTGACAACATACAAATTTGATTGTTATTAATACTAGCCAGTAAACTACTGATAAAAAATGACAGTATTTCCACATTCCTGAGCCATTCTTGATTTTCACAAGCAGTGTAAAATGTTTATATTTTAAAGATAATTCAGATTATCATTACTTGAACCTGAAAGTCGTGCTTTAAACCTCTTGATCAAAGATTTCTTGAACTTGTCTGTTTTGGGGGAAGGTGGAATTTGTAGGCTGGAATGTTAGTAGGATTTAGATTAGACATCAGGATTAAAAAGTACTCATTGTAGGAGCGCCTGGGTGGCTCAGTCGGTTGGGCGTCCCACTTCAGCTCAGGTCATGATCTCAAGGTTCGTGGGTTCGAGCCCTGTGTCGGGCTCTGTGCTGATTGCCAGCTCAGAGCCTGGAGCCTGTCTTCGGATTCTGTGTCTCCCTTTTTCTCTGGCCCTCCCCTGCTCATGCTGTCTCTGTCTCAGACATAAATAAAACATTAAAAAAATTTTTTTAAATAAGTACCCATTGTAGTTGTGAGGGATTAGAAATGTTAACTGGAGGGTTTGTGCATCTCTTACCTAGAAGTTATTTCCAAAGTAGCTGATCTCTTTTTCTCCCTGTTGCTCACTCAGGTCCAGCCACCTTGACTTGTTACTTAAATGCATTAGTTACATTTTTTATCTTAGAATCTTTGCACTAGCTATTCCAGATAGTGAGAAATAGTTTTTCCTACAGAGATAATACAAATGACTAATTTCCTCACTTTCAAGTTTTTGCTTAAATATGTCACCTTTTCAATGAGATCTTATCCTACCTCTTAAAATTGCACCTTGACCACCTTTCCGAATTCTGCTATGCTCTGTTTTTGTGTTTTTATTTTTATTTTATGTTTATTTATTTTTGAGAGAGAGAGCATGAGGTAGGGTAGGACAAAGAGAGAGGGAGACACAGAATCTGAAGCAGGCTCCAGGCTCTGAGCTGCCAGCAGAGAGCTCCATGTGAGGCTTGAACCCCCCAACCGGGAGATCTTGACCAGAGCTGGAATGGGACCCTGAGCCGGAGTCGGATGCTGGACGTTTAATGGACAGAGCCACCTAGCTGCCCCTCTATTTTTGTTTTTTTTTATAGCACTTAGAACTTTATAACATATTTGTTACATTTGTTGCTTTTTTAAAAGTTTATTTAAGTGATTTCTACACCCAATGTGGGGCTCAAACTCAGGACCCAAGATCAAGAGTCTATGTGCTCCTCTGATCAAGCCAGGGCCAGGGCCCACCCCCTGTTTTTTTTACAATTATTGCTTACTGTTTCCCCTCCTATGATGTGAGGTCCATGAAAGTATCAATTTATTTTGGTGTTTTAATGCCTAATACAGTGCTTGATGCATAGTTAATAAATATTTGTCGATCAAATAAAAATAGAAACTGTTTTCCTAATCTCACAGTTGTTTATGACTAAAGTATGAAATGTAATTAGCATAATATGGAATTTTAAAGTGTGAACTTTGAAACATCAATCAGATAATGATAAAATTATTGCCTTCCCATTGAAATGATAAATAACTCTTTTTTATTAAAAAAAAAAAAACCCTCATGTATTCACATACATTACCGTATCTCTCTTAAAGTCCAGCCTCTTGTTTTCAGTTTTCTACTCTGAGCTAGACTCCTCTGCCTCTGTTATCCATCGTTACCTCACACTCAGCATCTTCATCATCAGCTCCCCTTCTGTGTCACCTAAGCCAGAAATGGGGCTATAATTCATTTCTCTCTTATTCATTACTTCCTAACTACTTCTGAATCCATATCTCTTTCCCTGTTTCCATTGCTGGTCTCCTACTTCAGGCCTACAACTCTCATGATCTCTTATAGTTCTCTTTGTTTTTAGTTTTGTTCCCTTTTAAACTCTCAATCATATTGTCTTCAGAATGGTTTGACACAGAGATCTGATTATTGTCTTGGTCTTTCTCAAAAGTATTCAATAGTTTACAGTCACGTAAAGGTAAAATTTAAACTTTTCATGGTATTCAGGCTCTATAATCATGGCCTTTGCCTTTCTATCCAGCCTTACATTTCTCCCTTACAGGTTTATGCATGAGCAAATACAGTTCTTCTAGTTCCTAGATCAGCTTCCAGGTCTCCTCTCAAAGGCCACTTTCTGAGAAGCCTTCTCTGTCTCTCCCAGAGAGACTTACATATGCTTTCTTCTTTGATCTCACTTTATAAATATTGCTTGTCTGCTCTCCGTGGTCCGTAAACATCCTCAATTTTACTGTTGTGTCTCCAGTTCCTAGCATGGTGCCTGTCACCTAAAAGATACTAAAAATAGGAATATGAGAAAACGCTGCATACATTTAGAAGGTACCCCTTTTGTTACATTCTGGGGCAGAACCACAGGGTTGGAGTCCTGGCTCTGCCATGTATCGTCTGTGTGACCTTGGTTTGGTCATTTGAAGGCTTCAAGCCATAGTTTTCTCACCTCAGAAATGGGGATCCAAGAGCCATTCTATTTCACTACATTTCTGTCAGTCAAATGAGACTTTATGTAAAGGTGCTTTATAAACTGTAAAGCGCTGTTCACCTGTTAATTATTAAGTGCTGACACAGCTGAATTTTCTTATAACTCCTTTGTTCTTGTTCATATTGAAATGAGGCCCTTTTTGTCATTGAAGACAGCAGTAAATATTCTTCTACAACATGAGTTCTGTTCATAGTCTTTTTCATCTGTAGGTGTGGTCTACCCGTTTATTGTCTTAAATGTGATGGATTTAAATCTGTCCCAATATCCCAGCGAACAGAAAAGGTTGCAAAATCTTGGGAAGCTATACTCGTCAAGAAGTGTCTCAGTCATGGATTCTGTCATTTTTTTTCTCAGTTTTTTTGGATTGCATGTTTGCAACTTTTAGAACTTAAAAAGGATTTTGGGGCGCCTGGGTGGCTTAGTCGGTTAAGCGTCCGACTTTCGCTTAGGTCATGATCTCGCAGTTCGTGGGTTCGAGCCCCGCGTCGGGCTCTGAGCTGACAGCTAGCTTAGAGCCTGGAGCCTATTTCAGAGTCTGTATTTCCCTCTCTCTCTGACTCTCCCCTGCTCACGCTGTCTCTCTCTCTCCTAGAAATAAATAAAAAATACTAAAAAAAAAGAACTTAAGGATTTTTTTAAATGTAAGCTCATTTTTCAAGCACTCTCTTTGTGTAAAGGCTTTGTACTATTTTAATTCATGTGGTAACTCTGTGAGGGAGATACTGTAACCATTTTATAGATGAGAAAACCCAGTTCCTAGAGACATTGTCATTTTGCTGGAATCCATATTTGAACAACTCTGCCTGACCCCAAAAGTTGTGATCTTACCATTCTCCTAACATTTCTCACAGAATATTGTTTTGCCCTAAAAACAAAGCAAAAACAAAACAAAAAGTAGAATAGCATTAATAGGTCTTTTGTGAAAGTTACCTGGTCAAATAGTGTTTTGGAAAAGTCTGGGTTACATTAAGTTAAGGCAAATTTCTTCACAGCATGACTTCTCACAGCCTTGCATGTCTGAATATACGTTGTACACATTGGGAGTGGTAAAAGAATGGCTGAAGTATGCAGAGATTCTCACAACTATTTGACCATGAAAGAGCTTCTTAAGGTATTAGTGATCTCAATGCTTTGAGAGTACTGTGCTTTGCTATTCTACTTTCCTCTTTGAGGTGAAAGTTTTTTAGGGGTTGTCACTCTGGAATGAGGGAATTGATTGCTTTTGTGTGCTGGTTTTCCAGAGAATTAGAATGGTGGCATTAAGCTAGATATTTTTTAGCAACTTCATTGGTGTGGAGGCCCTCCACCCCCACCCCTCCCCCACTCCCATGAGTCCTGTGAGTCAGTTAATTCCCAGGGGGTTGACTGAGCTGCTGCCCCCACCACCTTTCATCTACTGTGCTAAATGCAGGAGAGGAAGGTTGCAACTCTGTAAGTGAACAGAAACCATTGAGCCAAGAGCAGGAAGCTCCTTTCTGTGAAGATGTTGGTATCACACTGAAGAATCTGTAAAGCCCATTTTTCTTTCTCTTCTGTGAGGCATGCAGACGGACCTGAGGCTCAGAGGACAGAAAGAGTAATACTTTTGGTTTTTCAGTCCTTTGAAGGTGATACGTTGGTCTTGAAATTAAAACAAAACTTTGAGAAATTTGTCCTTACATTGTTTAAGGGTATGAAGATTATCTGAATGGTGTTGACTCCTGAATTTCAAACTTTTATCTCCTAGTTTGAGCTACCATTGAAAAATATTGGAAGTGTTTCCCCTATAGGATAACATTTTTTGGATGGAGGGGCAGTTTTCTGAGCATTCTTTAACATATTTTATATGGCTGGGTTGATGGGTTGCCATCAAAAAGATTGAAACAGTTGATCTTGTGAATTCCTACTGTCCTGGACAGCGTGGCTAGAAAACCGTATATTAGATCCTATGAAAATTTGATGTGAATGTCATGACACTCTTGCCACATACCAGACTTCGGCTTATAAGTGTCCATGAGTAAATGAATGTTTCTCTGATGCTGTTTTTTGTTTGTAAATAGTTTATTGTCAAGTTGGTTTCCATATAACGCCCAGTGCTCATCCCCACAAGTGCCCTCCTCCATGCACATCACCCCACTTCCCCTCTCCCCCACCCCCATCAGCCCTCAGTTTGTTCTCAGCATTCAAGAGTCTCTCATGGTTTGCCTCTCTCCCTCTCCTCCACTATTTCCCTCCTTCTTCTCCTCCGGGGTCCTCCGTTAAGTTCCTCCTAATCCTCCTATGCGTGCAAACATATGGTAGCTGTCCCTCTCTGCCTGACTTATTTCGCTCAGGATAACACCCTCAAGTACTGTCCATGTTGCTACACATGGCTAGATTTCATTCTTTCTCATTGCCATGGAGTATTCCATCGTAGAGATAAACCACATCTTCTTGATCCGTTCGTCCGTTGATGGACACTTAGGCTCTTTCCATATTTTGGCTATTGTTGAGAGTGTGTTTTGTTTGTTTTATAATTCAAGTAATAAAGAATGCTCCGTTCCTCAGCTGAGTGCATTATAAATTTGAAAGTCTTGGTTTAGAAAAAAAATTTTTTTAGTTTTTTTATTTTGAGAGAGAGCAAGCAGGAGAAGGCCAGAGAGGGAAGGAGAGAGAAAATCCCAAGCAGGCTCTGCAGTGTCATCACGGAGTCAGATTCAGGGCTTGATCCTGTAAACCTTGAGATCACGACCTGAGTGAAACCGAGAGTCGGACACTTAACCAACTGAGCCACTCAGGTGCCCCTGAAGTTTTGGGGGTTTTTTAGAGTGTTTTATTTTTCTAATGTGTTTTATTTATTTCATACATATATACAGAGAGAGAGAGCGCGCGCGCGCGTGGAAGTGTGAGCAGGGGAGGTTCAGAGAGAGAGGGAGACACAGAATCCGAAGCTGCTCCAGGCTCTGAGCTGTCAGCACAGAGCCCGACACAGGGTCAAACCCACGGACTGTGAGATCATGACCTGAGCCAAAGTTGGACGCTTAACCGACTGAGCCACCCAGGTGCCCCTAGAGTGTTTTAAATCCAGGTATTTTGTGCCAGATGAATAGAAACTAGAATAATGGTTTCTGATTACACTAAGACTCAATACAAAATTTTCATTAGCCTTCATTTTTAACTCTTCACCTTCTGCTTGGAGTGCTATTCCCCGTCTAAATTCTGTATAATGCATCCATATTGAACTGAAAGGTTTCAAGGAGTATGGGTGATTGGAAAAATATGTTTTACAGCTGTGTTTTCTCAGTGGACAGAAACATCTTAAAAATAACAAGTGCATCTTTCAAAAATCTTGCGGATTCAAGGGAATAAGACATTTCTAGCCTAACTAGGGATATAAAAATCTGTTTGAGATCTACTGATTTAATACAGTTCACGAGTAGTTATAAGCTGTTTTGATTGTTGCATGACTGTTGCATTTCAAAGCCTTGATATCTTTCTGGTGTTAAATTGTAGCTTCCCAATTTTTTCAAATATAGAGTGGTGGACATCACAGAAGAGTATAACCAAGGTTAAAATCTGGGCAGTTTTCATTTCCAAATTAAACCTGGTATTCTGGCTGGCCAAATATGGCAATATTCACAGGAGGGAATAAAATACAGTGTGATAAAGTTGTATCAAAAATAAAATTTCAGGAGCCGTCTGGGTGGTTTAGTCGGTTAAGCATCCGATTTTCTCTCAGATCATGATCTTCTGGTTTGTAAGTTCCAGGCTCATGTTGGACTCTGTGCTGACGGCTCAGAGCCTGGAGCCTTCTTCTGATTCTGTGTCTCCTTCTCTCTCTGCTCCTCCCATGCCCATGCCTCTTATTCTCTCACAATATGAATAAGACATTTAAAAAATTTTTAATAAATAAAATGTTAGGGGCTTGGGTGGCGCAGTTGGTTAAGTGTCCGCTCTTGATCTTGGCTCAGGTCATGATCTCACGGTTTGTGAGTTCAGCCCTGCATCCAGCTCCATGCTGTCAGTGTGGAACCTGCTTGGGATTCTCTCATCTTCCTCCCCCGCCCCCCCCTTCTTCCCTTTCTCTCCTTCTCTGTCAAATTAAATAAATAAACTTAAAAAAAATAAGATTTTAGGAGCACCTGAGTGGCTCAGTTGTTTGAATGTCCTACTTCAGCTCAGGTCATGATCTCGCTGTCCATGCACTGGAGCCTGACAGCTCTAACCTGGAGCCTGCTTCAGATTCTGTGTCTCCCATTCTCTCTGTCCCTCCCCTCCTCTCTCTCTCTTTCTTGCAAGAATAAACATTAAAAAAATAAAATTTTTAAGTGTCTGTAGTTATGTGTCATTCTGCTATCTTCTGGATTCAGTTGGGCTGAGGGTGTGAAAAGGAGTGTATACGGGTATTGTGTGTTATGGTTAAAAGAATTATTGTAGGAGAATGGTGAGATTTTTTAGTTATTGTTTTATAGCTATATAAATTAACTGAAGAAGCCTTTGGAAGTGGGCATTTTAATTCTTTTGTTACGGGAGCTGCTTAGTACATCTCAGTGTGCTGTCTAGATTGGGCCACATTAGCTTTTGCTTGTTATTCTGAAAACCTTTGGTGTTGTATCTCCCTGCCCCCAGCCCTGAACCAACCATTCTCAGTGTTGTGCAAAAATTGAATTCAGGCGTCTGGATATGAGAGCCCGGTCTGGTATTGCTACTACTCTTAGTGGAGATTTTCCCCTTAATTACTTCAAAGCTTGCTTTCTTTGGTTAAACTAGAATAACTTTTGGTCACGGTAATGGTTATAAGTATAGCTCCACAAAGTCCTGGGTTCAAATTTCTGCTGCACCATTTACTGGTAGTTGTAAGATCTTTTACTTAACTTTTTTGTGCTTTGCAGATAGTAATTATTCAGTAAATGTTAGACATTCTTTTACAAGATAATGGTAAGTTTACCACACAGTTTGTGGTCAAATATATATAAGTTTACCATTTTAAACATTTTTAAGTATACAGTTCAGTGGCATTAAGTACATTCTCGTTGTGCAGCCATTAGCACTATCTCCAGAACATTTTCATCTTCCCAGGCTGAAACTCGGTACCTATTAAAAAATAATTCTAATGGGGCGCCTGGGTGGCTTAGTCGGTTAAGCGTCTGACTTTCGCTTAGGTCATGATCTCGCGGTTCGTGGGTTCGAGCCCCTCATCGGGCTCTGTGCTGACTGCCAGCTCAGAGCCTGGAGCCTGTTTCAGTCTGTGACTCCCTCTCTCTCTGACCCTCCCCTGCTCACGCTGTCTCTCTCTCTCTCTCTCCTAGAAATAAATAAAACATTAAAAAAAAAATAACTCTATTGGGGTGCCTGGGTGGCTCAGTCGGTTAAGTGCCGACTTCAGCTCAGGTCATGATCTCACAATTTGTGGGTTCAAGCCCCGCGTTGGGCTCTGTGCTGACAGCCTGGAGCCTGTTTCAGATTCTGTATCTCCCTCTCTCTGACCCTCCCCTGTTCATGCTGTCTCTCTCTCAGGAGAAAAAAAAAAAAACAAAAACTCTATTATCCCTCTCCTGACCAGTCCCTTACAACGATTCTACTTTGTCTCTATACTTCTGACTACATTTGGTACCTCGTATAAGTGGAATAATACAATGTCTGTCTTTTTGTCTCTGGCTTTTTGTCTCTGGCTCATTTAACTTGGATAATGTTTTCCAGGTTCATCCATTTCTTGTAACGTGTGTCAGAATTTCATTCCTTTTTAAGGCTGAACATATATCCTACTTTGTGTATACACCACATTTTATCTTTTTATCTGTCAGTGGGTACTTAAGCTGTTTCAAACTTTTGGTTCTGTATATAATGCTGCTGTGAACATGGGTATACAGATATTTGTTTTGAGTCTCTGCTTTCAATTCTTTTGAGTATATACCCAGAGTTGGAATTGCTGGATCATATGGAAATTTTTTGAGGAACCACCAAACTTTTCTGCAGTGACTACCATTTACATTCCCACCAGTAATGCACAAGGGGTCCAGTATCCTTAGCAACACTTTGTTTTCTGCTTAAAATTTTTTTAAATGTTTATTTTGAATTTTTGAAGTTTGTTTATTTTGAGAGAGAGAGAGCACATGTGGGAGGGGCATGGAGAGATGGAGACAGGGAATCCTAAGCAGGAGTGCAGAGCCCTACGCAGGACTTGAACTCAGGAACAGTGAAATCATGACCTGAGCCAGAATCAAGAGTTGGATACTTAACCGACTGAGCCACCATGGAGCCTCCTAATTATTTATTTTGAGAGAGAGCACGCCCATGCACAGGGGAGGGGCAGAGAGAGAGAATCCCAAGCAGGCTTTGAGCTCTCAGCACCGAGCCCCACTCGGGGCTTGATCTCATGACCATGAGATCACAACCTGAACCAGTATCAGGTAATGATCAGTCAACCATCTGAGCCACCCAGGCACCCCTTCTGTTGCATGTTTTTATAAAAGCCTTCCAAGTTGGTGTGAAATGGTATCTTGCTTTTTTGGTGTAGTAATATCCATTTTTTCCCAGTCTATATATAGAGAATTCTTTTTTTAATTTTTAATGTTTTTTAATTTATTTCTGAGAGAGAGAGAGACAGCATGAGCAGGGGAGGGTCAGAGAGAGAGGGAGACACAGAATCTGAAGCAGGCTCCAGGCTCTGAGCTAGCCGTCAGCACAGAGCTTGATACGGAGCTCGAACCCACGAACCTCGAGATCGTGACTTGAGCCGAAGTCGGACGCTTAACCAGCTGAGCCACCCAGGCATCCCTAGAGAAGTCTTTAAATGAAAATTTTAAGGGTCAAATATTTTCATGGCTATCAGAGCTCACTTAGGAACGAATATTTGAGTTTATGGCTGTGTACCTTTCCTGTTGCCTACAAATTTTGATCTTTAATGACTTTCATTGCTTTTATTCTCTTAACATTGAATATACATAATTTGAGTATTACTAGGATATTAAACTTAATTTAAGACGGGTGCCTGGCTGGCTCAGTCCATAGAGCATGCGACTCTTGATCTTGGGGTTGTGCATTTGAGCCCCATGTTGGGTGTAGAGATTACTTAAAAATGAGATCTTAAAAAAAATTAGTAAGGTTGACTACCTAGTTCATGAAATCAGATTATGTCAGAAAATCCAAAGCTCTAATCAATGATGTGGGGTTATTTTTCCAGCTCATGAAATATAGATCCCAGGTGTTTTTCTCTATCCTAGATTTCTTCAGTCTAGGAAAATGGCAGTTAATCACTTTGATAAAGAGAAAACTTGGTTTTCTTGTTCTGCCTGTCAGAACTTTGTAACCACTTCAGTGCACTGGTTGTGGGGAACTAAAAAGGCCTGACAATTTGTATATTCATAGAATGTTTGTTGTGCACCTACTATGGAAAAGGCCTATCTGTAGGTGATGTAGAGTATAAGTGTAATTGACACAACCTCAGTCTTTTAGAAGATACATAGCCCAAAAGAGAATACATGTATTGGGGCGCCTGGGTAGCTCAGTCGGTTAAGTGTCTGACCGGCTCAGGTCATGATCTCACGGTTCGTGGGTTCAAGCCCCACGTCTGGCTCTGTGCTGACAGCTCACAGCCTGGAACCTGTTTCAGATTCTGTGTCTCCCTCTCTCTCTCTGATCCTCCTCTGCTCACGCTGTCTCTCTCTCTCTCTCTCTCAGAAATAAATAAAACATTAAAAAATTTAAAAAAAAAATGCATGTATTAAAATAACTTAATACTTGATACAATGTATATATAAAATAACAACATATTAGGAATAAGTGTCTTTTAAGTAGGAATAGTACCTTTATTCAGCAGTTTCTACAATTTAGGTCTAAGCATGAGACAGGCTTACCAAATCATGAAAATACTGTTTTCGCAGTCTCTTAATGTTTGTCTAGTCTGGTTGTTTTCGTTTTAGCTATTGTGATTGCTTGCCTATATTCGTTTAATACTTGGGTATGTTTTTAATGATGATTGACAACTTAGCTTTTTCTGTGTGCCAGGCACTATTCTGAGTGCTCACATTAATTAACTTATTTAATCCTTGCAATATTCTTTTTTTTTTTTTTTTTTTTTTCTAGGAGAGAGAGAGAGAGAGCGTGAGCAGGGGAGGGTCAGAGAGAGAGGGAGTCACAGACTGAAACAGGCTCCAGGCTCTGAGCCAGCAGTCAGCACAGAGCCTGATGTGGGGCTCGAACCCACGAACCGCGAGATCATGACCTAAGCGAAAGTCAGACGCCCAACCGACTAAGCCACCCAGGCGCCCCAAATCCTTGCAATATTCTAAAGGTAGATACTGTCATCATTCCCATTTTGCAAATGAAAAGAAGTCCTGGAGAAGTTCCGTGATTTGCCTGTGGCCACATATCTGTAAGCACAAGAGCTGGGATATGGAGTCTAAAAGTCTGACTATAGAGGCACCTGGGTGACTTAGCTGGTTAAGCATTTGACTCTTGATTTTGGCTCAGGTCATGATCAGACAGTTTGTGGGATTCAGCCCTGTGTGGGGCTCTGCGCTGACAGCATGGAGCCTGCTTGGGATTCTCTCTCTCCCTTTCTCTCTCTGCCCCTCCCCTGCTTGTGTGTTCTCTCTCTCTCTTTCTCAAAAAGAAATATTAAAACATGTAAATAAATGTTTAAAAAATGTAATGTTTATTTCTTTTTGAGAAAGAGAGACAGAGTGTGGGTAGGGGAGGGGCAGAGAGAGGAGACACAGAATCCAAAGCAGGCTCCAGGCTCTGAGCTGTCAGCACAGAGCCCAATGCGGAGCTCGAACCCATGAACTATGAGCTTGGGCTGAAGTAGGATGCTTAACCGACTGAGCCACCCAGGCGCCTCAAAATAAATAAACATTTTTTTTTAAAGTCTGACTCTTAAGCTCAAACTCTTGAGCATTATGCTGTACTCTTCTGTGTGTGTGCGCTTGCATAGGTGTATAGATGTTACACACGTGTATGTCGTTCAGTGTCTAATATTTCATTGTGTGGATATGCCTTAATTAATCTCTTTCCTCTGAGGGACATTGAGGACGTTTCCAGTGTACGTGTGTGTTTCTGTGTGTGCGTGTGTTTGTTCTGTGTATGTGTGTGTGTTCTGTCATAACCAGGGTTCCACTGAAACATCTTACATACATCTTTATCCATTGTAGCGTGTCTGTAAGTAAAATTCCTAGAAATGTAATTTTTGGATCAAGGGTATACATACTTAAAATTTTGTTAGATATTATTAAATTATTCTCCAAAAATGTGTACCAGTTTACATTCACACCAACAGGCCATGAGAGTTTCTAAAACCACCCAGTTTAAATTTGATGGAAGTGTGGCTGGACAGTGATGAGAATTGTCTTCAAGTGCCTTTGAAAACACTATGTACTTTATTAGCATTTCTTTTCTTAAATGCAGGTATCTTTGAGTTTTGATTATTGGCCATGTGACTGTAACCATTTGTTGACAAGAGGAGTAGGCAGTTTAAAAGAAAAATTTGGTAGGGGCGCCTGGGTGGCTTAGTTGGTTAAGCGTCCAACTTTCGCTCAGGTCATGATCTCACGGTTCGTGGGTTCGAGCCCCGCGTCGGGCTCTGTGCTGACTGCCAGCTCAGAGCCTGGAGCCTGTTTCAGTCTGTGACTCCCTCTCTCTCTGACCCTCCCCTGCTCACGCTGTCTCTTTCTCTCTCTCTGTCCTGGAAATAAATAAACATTTAAAAAAAAAAAAAAAGAAAAAAAGAAAAATTTGGTGGGCACCTGGGTGGCTCAGTTGGTAACGTGTCGTGTCCAATTCATGATTTGTGAAATTGGACTCCTATGTTGGGCTCTGTGCTGACAGTGCAGAGCCGCTTGAGATTCTTTCTCTCTCTCAAAAAAAAAAAAAAATCATGTTTGAAATGTGCCTCACACCTCTCAATTGTCAATCTAAATGTTAAAGTTTTGCTACATTCGTTTCTTGTCACCAGTCTTTTTAAATCAGAACAACTCTAGGAGTAAGTGGCACTACAGTTCCCAGTTACTTGCCTGCTCACATGGAAACCCCTTAATGGAGTTCTAGGTGAACTCCTGGTAGGCAGAGGCAGAGACTAAACACTCCACTCTCTGGAGGGTCAGGCTCTTTTCAGGAGATGGGTAAGACCAAGTGACCAGATTTCCTTTTTGACTAGTTTTCCTGCCCATGGGTCACTTATTTATGTCTTCCTCATTCTGTTTGTGTGCTTTTAGGGTGAAGGTGATATGTTTTATTTAATAGATTTAATTTTTTTTAGTGAATTTAGAACTTATTAGTAGGCCTTAATAAGGAAGGGTGTTAGAATAGAGGAGTTAACTTTGGTGGTATCACAGTCCCAGATTCTTTATTTTATCCTATATTCAGAGCCTGCTGTCAAGAGTAAAATGAAACAAAGTTAGTTTTCATAAACATCCTTAAGGAGTAATAGGAAATTTGAGTAGTCCAAGGGCATGAGATATTCAAAGTTACCATATCCCTTGATTAAAAGAACATTGGAGACTTTCATTAATTGTTATTGGTGGTGTTCTTTTACTTAATTCCTATTCAAGATGTCTGTGATTTTAAGGGCGCCTGGGTGGCCCAGTCAGTTGAGTGTTCAACATCTGTTTAGGTCATAATCTCAAGGTTTGTGGGTTCGAGCCCTGCGTTGGGCTCTGGGTTGACAGATCAGAGCCTGGAGCCTGCCTTGCATTTTGTGTCTCCCCCTTTCTCTGCCCCTCCCCTGTGTGTGCATGCATTCTCTCTCTCCCAAAAATAAACATTTTTAAAATATGAAAAAAAAAGTCTGTTATTTAAATACTTTCAAGGAGCAGAGCTTGTCTTCTGGGCTGGCTCATATCAATTCTCTCTCTCTTTCTCTCTTTTTTAAGATTTTATTTTTGGGGCGCCTGGGTGGCTTAGTCGGTTAAGCGTCCGACTTTCGCTTGGGTCATGATCTCGCGGTTCGTGGGTTCGAGCCCCGCGTCGGGCTCTGTGCTGACTGCCAGTTCGGAGCCTGGAGCCTGTTTCAGTCTGTGACTCCCTCTCTCTCTCTGACCCTCCCCTGTTCACGCTGTCTCTCTCTCTCCAATAAATAAATAAAAACATTTAAAAAAAAAAAAAAAGATTTTATTTTTAAGTAATCTGTATACCCAACCAACATGGGCTCAAACCCACCACACCAACATCGTCATATCAAGATCATAGCCCTGCTAATTGAGCCAGCCAGGCGTCTCTAATATCAGTTCTCTTGAGTTTTGGATTATTGAGATCTTTCCTTTTGCTGATAGATCAAAAGATTTAATGTAGTGTTTATCTTCCCTTCTGCCTAACATTGGTTTTTGGAAATGAAAAGGAAAAACAACTGGAATCATCAGTTGTCTTATCACTACTGACCTGTTTGTAGTGTAAGCCTCAGTGAGGGCAACTGTGAAGGAGTTTCTAATTTTAGAATGTTGAAAGCTTAACAGTTTTGGTAGTTGGGCTGAGATTTATTCCTGGAGGTGTGTGTTTGTTTTTTAAAGTGTATTTATTTTGAGAGGGAGAGAGAATCCAGGGCACCTGGAGCCAACCAGGTGCCCCATATTAATTATATAGATATGCCTGCATATATAAAGTAAAAGTATTAAGAAAAAGCAGCAGTGATAAATACCAAGTTCAGTATAGTAGTTACCTGTGAGGAAAAGAGAGAGGAAAATAGGATTGCAACAGTTAACTCAGAGAGCTTCAGTGTTTTTGTGATGTTCTATTTCGTAGGTTAAGTGATATAAGTAAATGGTTGTTAGAATATTCTCTATACTTTTTTTTGTAAATTTGAAATGTTTAATAAAAATAAATAAGAGGGGCGCCTGACTGGCTCCGTTGGCAGAGTATATGACTCTGGATTTCATGGTTGTGAGTTTGAGCCCCATGTTGGCTGCAGAGATTATTTAAATAAGTGAAGGGGCGCCTGGGTGGCTCAGTCAGTTAGGCTTCTAACTCTAGCTCATGTCATGATCTCACTTTTTGTGGGTTTGAGCCCCACGTTGGGCTCTGTACTGACAGCTCATGTGCTTTGGATTCTCTCTCGGCCCCTCCACCTTTCTTTTTCTCTCTCTCTCTCTCAAAAATAAACATTAAAAAAGTTCTTTAAATAATAAGTAAAGAAATAAATGAAAGCATATAGATGAGACGTCAGCAAACTAAGGGCTAGTAAACTTTGTGGCCCATGAGCTAAGAAGTATGAATGGTTTTACCAAAAAAAAGTCACAAAAGATATTTCACCATATGCAAAAATTATACAAAATTCAGATTTGGGTGTCCATAAATAAAGTTTCATTGGAAATAATCACACTTTTTATGTATTGTCTGTGGCTGCTTTCACATGCTCTAGTGTCAGAGTTTGTAGTCACAACAGAGATCATGTCCCCCACGACTAAAATATTTACTATCTGGCCCTTTATAGAAAAGGCCAATCTGTAGCATAGATGAATTCCAGTACCAGACTAATGGTGGTATAACTGGACAAATAGGCTATTATTTGGTAAATGTTTGTAATAAGTCTGAGGTAGTTATCTCCAGATTGTGTTTTTTGAAAGAACATTTTATTCAGAAGAAAATCAGTCAGCCAGAAATTGACTTTCAGTGGAAGTTTCAAAATGGCTACCCAGGAGTAATCTCATTTTGTTGGATGAATCCAAACCGAATGCTCTTTCCCCTTTGACTCCCTCTTTAACTTGCTTGTTATTAAAGTTCCTGATTCTAGGGGCACCTGATTCTAGGGGCACGCTCAGCCATTGAGCGTCCAACTCCGGTCATGATCTCATGGTTTGTGGGTTCGAGCCCCGCGTCAGCCTCTGTGCTGACAGCTCAGAATCTGGAGCTGCTTCAGATTCTGTGTCTCCCTCTTTCTCTGCCCCTCCCCTGCTCCTGCGCACAGTCTCTCTGTTTCTCTGTCTCTCTCAAATAAACATTTAACAAAAAATTTTAAGTTCCTGATTCTAGTTTAATCTTGGATATTTGACAGGTTTGTTGTTGTTGCTGTTTTTTAGTAGGCTTCATACCCAAGGTGGGGCTTAAACTCATGACCTTGACATCAAGAGCTGCACACTCCACCGATTGAGCCAGCCAGGTGCCCCGATAATTAACAGTTTTAAATACCTACCAGAGCTGCATGATTTGGAATTGGTATTTTGGTAACTCATTGTTTTTTGTTTCCAACAACTTTAGGAAACCAGTGGTGTTTTAGAGGAATGTAATATTTGAATACCCAAGCATACAAAGTCACTGAAGTAAAGGCAACTTTTTCTGCAGTCCTTTTAGTTTTAAGATGTATCAAACTCTGACCAAGCTTTGGAAACTTTATAGCAGAAGTAGTGATTTGAATCCATTACAATACAATTGGTATTTTTTAAAGACATAGTGCTGGGTCCCTAAAGAAAACTTTTTCTTAAGCAGATTTCCACTTCAGAACAACACAGTGTAATTTTGATTATTTGTAGAAAAATACTGATTTTTCTCAATATTTCCATGAGAAGCATTAATCGTTCCCTTGCACTCTGTTGGGTGGTCTGAAACAGCACCCAGTCAAGTAACCCCGTTTCAGGTGAGTGTTGCGGCGGCGGCGGCGGCGGTGGTGGTGGTGGTGGTGGTGGTGTTCACGTTCTCTCCAGGGAATACTAGATTATCCTGCTCTCATCATATTAGAAGAAATAGAAAAGGGAAAAATCAGAGGATTTGAGTGCTCTTCATCTTTTCTTCAGTGTTCTTCATTTTTTCTTCCTTATAACAAGTGGGTTTTTTAGGGGCGCTTGGGTGGCTCAGTTGGTAAAGCATCCGACTTTGGCTCAAGTCATGACCTCGCGGTTTCTGAGTTCAAGCCCTGCATCAGGCTCTGTGCTGACAGCTCAAAGCCTGGAGCCTTCTTCAAATTCTGTGTCTCCCCATCTCTCTGCCCCTCCCATGTTCATGTTCTGTCTCTCTCTGTCTCTCAGTAATAAATAAATGTTTTTTTTTTTAAAGTGGGGTTTTTTTAAAGTGTTTATTTGTTTTCAGAGAGAGGGCATTGCACACTCATGAGTTGGGGAACCAGCAGAGAGAGAGGGAGAGAGAATCTCAAGCAGGCTCTGAGCTGTCAGTGCAGAGCCTGACAACACGAAACTTGATCCCACAAACTGAATCATGAGATCATGACCTGAACTGAAACTAGGAGCCAGACACTCAACCCAGCTGAGCCACGCAGGTGTTCCTAAAAAGTATTTTTAAGAGATACTATTGTAGTTTTCAAAGCTATAGCCACAGACTTGTTTTTAATGAATTCAAAAGAGATCTTAATAAAATTGTAATATAAAACTATAAAAAGCAATGAAACATAAAATGTCTAGTCTGATGACCCTTTTTTCTCTAAGATATCTGGATGGATATGTAAAATATATAAGGAAGATCTTCTAAACTCCTTTGTAGTTAATAGTTGAGTCAATATTGGAAATTGCTTTCTTGGTCTGAAATTTTTCCTATCTACAGAGAGACCAGTGAGTCACTCTGTTCTGTTTTGTGTTGTCGGTCCCTCCTGCTTGCTTTTTTTTTTTTTTTTAATGTTTATTTCTGACAGAGAGCGTGAGCAGGGGAGGGTCAGAGAGAGAGAGAGGGAGAGGCAGCATGAGCAGGGGAGGGGCAGAGAGAGAGAGAGGGAGACAGAGAATCTGAAACAGGCTCCAGGCTCCGAGCTGTCAGCACAGAGTCCGACGCAGGGCTCGAACCCACGAACCGTGAGATCGTGACCTGAGCCGATCGGACACTTACCCGACTGAGCCCCCCAGGCGCCCCCTTCTGCCTTCCTTTCTGATTCAGATTATCTTTCTTACCCTAAGTGGAGGAGAGAATCCAGTTCTTGTTGAATGGTGTTATTGCTTGGGAATAGGTGACCATTTTGATATTCGGAGCCAGTGTGTTTCATGACTGATCACATGCAGACTTCTTTAATGCTAGAGATTTTCTTTTTAGAGGAATTTTTGAAGAACCTTTCTTAACTACCAAAGTCAAAGGTATGAAAGTCTTAGTGAAGAGGACCTCCTGACCTCAGATATGATTATCAATCTTAGAAAGCTTTTTAAGTAAAAAAGAACAGGTAACTTTTGCTGTGTGGCTAAAGGAAGGACCTGGACACTGTCAACTATCCTGAATTTAAGGGAAAATCATTGTGTTGTCAAGACATTTAGTGACTTTTCTTCCTGCCCTTCAAATGCCTTGGTTCTGTACCTCTTGCACCTGATTTCTAGCAGCATTGAAAGAAGGAAATACTGCCAGTCTCTTGCTTATCTTGTTTTTCTTCTGTTGTATTTTCTGGTGAACTTCTCCCTTTCCCCTATATATGTAAATAAAAGGTTTAGGGGCACCTGGGTGGCTCAGTCAGTTAAGCGTCCCAACTTGGGCTCAGGTTATGATCTCACAGCTCGGCTCATTAGTTGGAACCCCGTGTGAGTAAGAACTCCATGTTGGGCTCTGTGCTGACAGCTCAGAGCCTGCTTGGGATTCTGTGTCTCCCTCTCTCTGCCCCTCCCCTGCTCACACTGTCTGTCCTTCAAAAATAAATACATCTTTTAAAAAATGTTTAAAAAAGAAAAAGCTTTATAAGGTGACCACCTAAATGGAGATCTAGATTACCTCCACCCAGAAGCCTTTTTCATGCTCCCTTCTAGCCTTTATCATTCCTTCCCCACTCCCAAAGGTAACCACTATTCTGACTTTGACTGCTAGTATTGTTCTACTCTGGGGTTGAGACTGTTGGTGGTAATAGCCATGGACCTCCTTGAGGTTAAAATCCTTTTGGTAGTGTTAAGTGTAATGGTTTTCAACTGGGAGTATTTAGCCGCCCAGGGCACATTTATTTGGCTGTGTGTGCGGACATTTTTGGTCCTCAAAACTGGTGGTGCTTGCTACTGACATCTGGTATGCAGAGGCTGGAAGTCCTAAGTATCCCACAGTGCACAGGACAGCTTCCCACAACAAAGGATTATCTGGCCCAAAGTGTCCATAGGACTGAAGTTGAGAAACCTTGTTCTAAGAGCTAGAGCCTCCTGAAGTTATTGTGGCCGTGAGTGATACATTAGGTTGTTGAAAATCTATTTTGCTTTTGAAACTTTTGTCATTAATCAAAAATCTTTATAGGAGAAAAAATATTTATTGACAGGGAACTCTTGAGGGTAAACTCTTTTCATTATTATTTTTTTTTTTTATTTCTGAGAGAGAGAGACAGAGACAGCGTAAGCAGGGGAGGGAAAGAGAGAGGGAGACACAGAATCTGAAGCAGGCTCCAGGCCCTGAGCTGTCAGCACAGAGCCCGACGTGGGGCTCAAACCCACAAACCGTGAGATCATGACCTGAGCTGAAGTCGGACACTTAAACTGCTGAGCCACCCAGCCGCCCTGAGGGTAAACTTCTTAAGGTAAACATTGACTACCTGATAAGATGATAAACCTCTTTCTTGATATTGTTAAGACACCACATCCTACCAACGTCCCAGGTCTTTGTCCTGGTATTGAAGAAAATTGGCATCTTTCGTCTCCATGTGCTTGTTAATGCTGATAGGCAGATCTTAGCCAATAGACTTCCAGCAGCACCCCCTACGTGAAATCCAGACCAGGCAAGTTTTCCCCTTTGGACTGGGTTTAGGTGCAGTTTCATCATACTTAATCCACTACCGTGTGAATATGTTCTTCCCCTCATTTCAGTAAAGATTCTTTGCAAGTATATTGGATGATATACACATCTAATCCTAGGCCAGTTTTGTTGTCTAGATTCCTATTTTTACATTTTGCTATACAGGAGTGAAGAATGTTCAAAATCCACATTGGAATATTTCATCCGTCAATTTTGATTTTTAACTTCTCAGCCATTTACAAGTTAGTTGCCTAAGCAGATATGTATTAGTAATCCTGTATAGTATTACACTTTGGGTGAGTAATGCTTTTTTGACCCTGAAAGACCCTTTAACTTATCAGTATATTTAGCATTTGGTCAACAAAATAGTTCTTCTAGATGTCTGATCTTTAGCCTTTAGGGTATTTTCATTAGTGTTCTGTTATTCTAATAGTCTTGTTACCTATCTTCCTAATGAGTTTTATAGGTGGCTTATGCTCCGTCTGGATGGGCCTGGGAACTCTGTCTCTTTCTTTCATTGTGCATTTATGTCTTTTAGAAATTTGTTAAGTTCAATCAGTATGTTTATTTTTAAAGTTTATTTAATTTTTGGACAGGTAGTATATACACATGATGCAGTATTCACAGTTGGAAAAAGGATTTCAATCAAAAAGTATATATCTCCTCTGGAGGTGGAACTTGTCTGTTTCTTGCTATCTTTTGATGACTAAGGTGGACATTATAAACTTAAGACTTTTCTTTCTTTCTTTTAACCTTTTTATTCTGAAGAATTTAAGATGTAAACCCAAATAAGGGGTATAGAATAGTTAACTTCTGTATCCCCACCACCAAACTGCAAAAATGTCAACATTTTGCTATTTTAAATTTTGTTTTTAATGTTTATTTTTGAGAGAGAGAGAGAGAGCGCAGGGGGAGGGGGAGAGAGAGAGAGGGAGACACAGAATCCGAAGCAGGCTCCAGGCTCTGAGCTGTCAGCACAGAGCCCGAGGCAGGGCTTGAACTCTTAAACTGCAGGATCATGACCTGAGCTGAAGTTGGACGCTTAACCCACTGAGCCACCCACACGCCCCAACGTTTTGTTATTCTTTACAGTTAATTTCAGTGTTGAAAATGTAAAGGAAATATTTTGAAGATATGTAAAATTTAATAAAATGAAGGTTTATCTTAAAGCTTATTTACTTTAAGTAACTTCTATACCCAGCATGGGGCTTGAACTCATGACCCTGAGGTCAAGAGTCACATGCTCTACTGACTGAGCCAGCCAGGTGCCCCATGAAAATTTATTTTAAATTTGATAGTCATACATATACCACTTTTGTCTTTCCTAATCTTTACTTTTTTTTTTTTTTTTTTTTAAATTATTTATTCTAGGAGAGAGAGACAGCGTGAGCAGGGGAGGGTCAGAGAGAGAGGGAGTCACAGACTGAAACAGGCTCCAGGCTCCAGCTGGCAGTCAGCACAGAGCCCGACGCGGGGCTCGAACCCACGAACTGCGAGATCATGACCTAAGCGAAAGTCAGACGCTTAACCGACTAAGCCACCCAGGCGCCCCATCTTAATCTTTCCTTTTATATTGGCCTCCATTTTTCTCATTGGTGTAATATGAAGAGATCATTGTTTGGTCCTCCTGAAATTCTGGGAACTCCTGCCTCGTGAGTCTACCGAGATTATCATAGAAATCTAAGTGAGGTGCATTCTGAGCTGCCCAGTCAGGGCAGTAGGATGGAGAGACTCTCCATCTCTAATCATCAGTAGTTAGTTAGATCATGTTCTAGTATAGCCTCTTGGTCTTAGGGAGTCCAGGGTGGTAATTATTGAAAAGTAGAGGGTAGACTTAAAGGTTTATACGAGTTATTGACTGTGTAGCTGTAATAATTTTCTTATCTTGGTTTCTCTTTTTTCTTCCTGTTTGGAGACTCTTAAAGTCAGAAATTGAGTGGAACATCAGTTTTTAGAAGGTAGGTGGTTTTTGGTTTTGTTTTGTTTTGGCGTTGTTTGTGACTTCAGAGAATGATAAAGAGGGGTATTCTCAACAAAACTGAAAGGTGAGAAGCTTAATGGAGAGTAAAATATCTGAATCACTAAGTGAAGCTGTTCCTAGTCGGGGAGCCTCTACCCTTGGGAAGGTAGACAGGGGGAGACACTGGTATTTAGTAACAGAAAAAAAGCCAAGTCAAAAAGTAGAATCTAAGTGCTTGGAAAATCTGTGGTAAAACATCATTAATAAGACTATTAAATCATAGTTTTTCTCTGTTTTCTTTGTGACACTTAGTTGATGACGGGTGTCAGCACATTGAGATGTTTAGGTTGAGTTTTTCATTGTCAGATAAATTCATTTATTCTAATATTTTTTTGGTAAAGTCTTTATAGAGTTTTCTATATTTAGTATCATGTCATCTTGAAATAGTGAAAGTTTTACTTCTTCCTCTTTTTATTAAAATGTTTTTTTAATGTTTATTCTTGAGGGAGCAACAAAGCACAAGCAGGGGAGGGGCAGAGAGAGAGGGAGACACAGAATCTGAAGCAGGCTCCAGGCTCTGAGCTGTCAGCACAGAGCCCTAGGTGGGACTTGAACCCATGAACCACGAGATCATGACCTGAGCGAAAGTCAGACACTTAACCGACTGAGCCACCCAGGCGCCCCACTTATTCCTTTTTAATTTCGTTGTCTTTTATTTATTTTTCTTGCCTAATTGCTGTGGCTGGAACTTCCAGTACTATGTTGAATAAAAGTGATGAGAATGGGTATCTTCGTCTTGTTCCTCTTTGAGAAAAAGCTTTTAGCTTTTCACTACTGAACATGATGTTAGCTGTGGGTTTGTCATACATGGCCCTTAATGTATTGAAGTGTGTTCCTTCTAAACCTGCTTTGTTGAAAAAAAATTTTTTTAAGATTTTGTTTTTGGGGAGCCTGGGTGTCTCAGTCTGTTAAGTGTCCGACTCTTGATTTCAGCTCAAGTCATGAGCATTTTGTGAGTTAAAGTTTGTGAGATTAAGCCCCACATTGGGCTCTGCACTTGCAGCCCAAAGGTTGAGTGGGATTCTCTCTCTCTCTCTCTCTGCCTGCCCCTGTCCCACTTGCTCACTCGTTCACTCTCTCAAAATAAATGTATAAACATTAAACTATATATATTTCATTTTTAGGTAATCTCTACACCCAGTGTGGGACTCGAACTCACAACCATGGGGTCAAGAGTCACATGTTCTAGTGACTGAGCCAGGCAGGCACCCCTGAGATTTTTTAAATCATAAATGGTGTTGAATTTTGTCAAATGTTTTTTCTGCATCTTTTGAGACAATCATTTTTTAAAAATTTTTTAATGTTTATTCATTCTTTGAGAGACAGAGTGTGAGCGGGGGAGGGGCAGAGAGAGGGAGACACAGAATCCGAAGCAGGCTCCAGGCTCTGAGCTGTCAGCACAGAGCCCGACCGGGGCTCAAACTCATGAACTGTGAGATCATGATCTGAGTCGAAGTCAGCCACTTAACCTACTGAGCCACCCAGGTGCCCCAAGATAATCATTATTTTTATTCTTCATTTTATTAATGTGGTGTGTCATGATTTTTTTATGAATGTTGAACCATCCTTGGGTCTCGAAAGTAAATCCTATTTGATCATGTATGAACCTTTTTTTTTTTTAAGTTTACTTATTTTGAGCGAGAGCATGAGTCGGGGAGGGGCAGAGAGAGAGGGAGAACGAGAATCCCAAGCAGGCTCTGCTGTTAGCACAGTGCCTGACACGGGACTTGAACCTACGAAACTGCGAGATCATGACCTGAGCTGAAACCAAAGTATGGATGCTCAGCCGACTGAGCCACCCAGGTGCTCCTGAACCTTTTTAATGTATTGTTGAATATGATTTGCTAATATTTTGTTGAGAATTTTTGCATCTATATTCATTAGGGATATTGGACTATAATTTTTGTGTATGTGGTATCTTTGGTTTTTGTATTATGTTAATGCTGGCCTCATAAAAATGAGTTTGGAAGTGTTCCTTCTTCTTCAGTCTTTTGGAGTAATTTGAAAAAGGTAGATGCTAGATGCTAAATCTTTTCTTTTTTTTTTTTTTTACCAATAGTTTATTGTCAAATTAGTTTCCACATAACACCCAGTGCTCATCCCCACAAGTGTCCTCCTCCATGCCCACTCCCCCTCCCCCACATCCACCAGTCCTCAGTTTTTGTCAGCATTCAAGAGTCTCTCATGGTTTGCCTCTTCCCCTTTCCCCCATCATTTCCCCTCTTCTTCTCCCCCATGGTCCTCAGTTAAGTTCCTCCTAATCCTCCTATACGTGCAAACACGTGATATTTGCCCTTCTTTGCCTGACTTATTTCGCTAGATGCTAAATCTTTTTTAATGTTTGGTAGACTTCACCTATGAAGCCATTGTGTCCTGGAATTTTGTTTTTTGGGAGTTTTTAAATTACTGATTCAGTTTTTGTTTTTTTGTTTTTTGGGGTTTTTTTTTGAGAGAGAGAGAGAGACAGCATGAGCAGGGGAGGGTCTGAGAGGGAGGGAGTCACAGAATCCGAAGACAGGCTCCAGGCTCTGAGCTGACTGTCCAGGCTCTGAGCTGACTGTCAGCACAGAGCCCAGCGTGGGGCTCAAACCCACGAACCACGAGATCATGACCTGAGCCGAAGTCAGACGCTTAACCAATTGAGCCACCCAGGCGCCCCTGATTCAGTTTCATTACTTGTAATTGATCTACTCAGATTTTCTATTTCTTTGTGCTTCAATCTTGGAAAGTTGTGTGTTTCTAGGGATTTATCCATTTCTTCTAGATTGTCCAGTTTGCTGGCATATAATTGTTGTAGTGGTCTCTTATGATCCTTTCTGTGATGTCACTTGTACCTTCTCTTTCATTTCTGATTTTATTTATTTCCACCCTTTTTCTTAATGAGTCAGTCTGGAGGTTTATCAATTTCATTTATCTTTTCAGAGAAGCAGAATTTTATTGTTTGAATAGGTATGAACATTGGGGCTTGCCTGAAAAGAACTTGCCCCTGCAGAGATACAGGTAAGGTACAGATAGGAGAGAATGAAAATAATCAGTCAGCAGTCAAGTATTAAGAAATGAGATGTTGTCAAGCCTGGTTACTGAGAATCAGTAGCTACTGATACAAGGATGAGAATAATAAGTTAGGGATTCAAGACTATCCTAGTTAGGTATCTTGTGGGCCCTTGTTAGAGTTGCTTTGTTTTTTTGGCAGGAAAGAGTTATAGTTTTGTAGATGTTAAGTACTAATTTAATGTTCTAGATGATTTTCATGCTTCTGTTTCCTAGGGGTAGGCAGAGGAATTCCCTAGTGCTGATGGGAAAGTAAACCACCCTTAGAGAAAAGAGTGGTTTAGAAACATCTCATGCCACATAAGAGATGAAATGCTCAATGTAATTTACTTCCTGTATTTCTTTATGGTGATTAAATCATTGAGAGTAGGGTATGACAGTAGTTTTTTATGTTTATTTGCAATATGTGAGTCAGTAGAGGTTTTTATGACCTCTATAGCAATCTTACTTCCTGTAAACCCAGGAGTGAGCTCGTTAAGGAGTACTACTTTGAGAAAACCAGTGCTTCCTAATTCAGATGCTGTCTCGGGACATGGAGTCTTGTTCTCTCGTCCTCTCCTGCCTGTGTAAGACCCACTCTGTGTTCTACTCGATAAAGTAGTAGCCTTAGTTTTTCAAATTTTTTTTTTTTAATATTTTTTATTTATTTCTGGGAGAGAGAGAGAGCGAGAAACAGCGTGAGCAGGGGAGGGTCAGAGAGAGAGGGAGTCACAGGCTGAAACAGGCTCCAGGCTCTGAGCTGGCAGTCAGCACAGAGCCCGATGCGGGGCCCGAACCCACGAACCGCGAGATCATGACCTAAGCGAAAGTCGGACGCTTAACCGACTAAGCCACCCAGGCGCCCCAGTTTTTCAAATTTTAACAAATACGTTGTCTCAGTTAATGATGGACCTCAGTATCAATCACTTCTTATTTTATAACTCCCAAGTAATTGAACACTGACTTTTTTCCCCCTTTAAATAGAAATTATTCTGTTTTAGCTAATGAGTACAAATCATTTTTTTTCCTAGAAACTAAAATCAATACATTATTTTGGTGGGGTGCCTGGGTGGCTCAGTTGGTCAGGCGTCCAACTCGGCTCAGGTCGTGATCTCACGGTTCGTGGGTTTGGGCCCCGTGTCAGCTCTGTGCTGACAGGTAGCTTGGAGCCTAGAGCCTGTTTCAGATTCTGTATCTCCCTCTCTCTCTGACCCTCCCCTGCTCACGCTGTCTCTCTCTCTCTTTCTCTCTCTCTCTCCGAAATAAATAAAACATTTTTAAAAAATACATAAAACATTAAAATTTTTTTTTTTAAATTAAAGAAATAAAACCAACACATTATTTTGGATGTCATTCCTAATTTCTGTATTAGGCATTGGGAAAGCAAAATTGTTTTGTTTTGTTTTATTTTTTTAATTTTTTTTGTTTATTTCTGAGAGACAGAGATCCTGCAAAATGGTTGTTGTTGTTGGCTTTTGGTTTTGGGGGCTTTTTTGTAGTAGTACTGCTTGATTGTATTGTGTACCACTTGTACGTAATGTGGAAAGGAACTTCCATCTCCTAAGAATTAACTTCTCCTTTTGACTAAGCTTTTCTACATTTAATTTAAAAAGTGAATCTTATCGATCATATGAGTGGGGTTCTGGCTGTTCTGTAATCTGATTTGTTTTTGTAATAGTAATTTTGAAATACCGTGATCTGATTTATCCAAATAGAAGATACCCATCGAAAACAGACTTATAGGGAGTTTGCAGGAGAGGACTAACAGCTAGGTAAACTGTGGCTTATTTTTCTTGGCGATGAATAAATAGCTTGTCCATTTTATACAAAATTTAAAGTTGATTTTTTATAAAATAAATTTTATATTCAGCCTTAACAGTGGTTCTGATTTTGATCCTTTTGTTCCCTGAGCCCAAGGGTTTAGGTTAAAATGGGCACATAAAAATTTAACACATTATTTATAAAATTTGTGAAGAGCAAAGAGATGGTGACTGTATAGTTTTTGCAAATTCGTTCCTACTATTGATGAAATGTGGGGTTTTTTAAGTGTTTGTCCAAAGTTCATATTTCTTTTGTAGGAGTACCTTCAAGCTTTTAGTTGTAATTAATTTCAGTCTTGTTTCCTGAATTCATATAATCATGCAACTTTCCTCATCATGGTTACCCTTTATGAACCGACCTTCCTGTTTATCTGTCAGATGTCTTTTGTACATGTCTAGATTATATGTACTTATGGTGTACTTTAAAAAGAAGTCTTGGGTCAGATCTTCTTGTGAGTGGAAATCATACATGCTTGTTGGGATGAGCCCTGGGTATTATATGTAAGTGATGAATCACTAAATTCTACTTCTGAAATCATTATTACACTATATGTTATAAATAACTTGGATGTAAATTTAAAAAAAATCATACATGGCTGTCAAAGAGCTTGTATTTTTTACCTCAGTTGTTTTTGGCTAATATTTTCTTTAATACAGTGGATTAGAGTAGAGATCAATGAGGCGAGCAGAGTGAACTGGGCTCTTGTGTTTTGGCCAAGAAATTCTCAAGTCATCGTGGTGTAATGGAATGAGTATGGGCTTTGGAGCCAGCATCTACTATTGTTAGCCGAATGAATGACTTCATTCAAATTTCTTAATTTCACCAAGTTAATTTCCATATCTATAAAATAGGAAAAGAACCCTATTTTCTTACTTTGTTGTGTGGATTAAATAAATATTTAGTGCATTAAAATGCTCAGTGAATGGTAGATCTTTTCTTTTTCTTCATAGCATCACAATTTGGATAACAGTTACCAAGAAATATTTTAATTTTTTTTACATTTATTTATTACTGAGAGACAGAGAGAGACTAAGCACAGATGGGGGAGGGGCAGAGAGAGAGGGAAATACAGAATCCGAAGCAGACTCCAAGCTCTGAGCAAGCTGTCAGCACAGGGCCCGACACGGGGCTAGAACTCACGGACCTATGAGATCATGACCTGAGCTGAAGTCGGATGCCCAACCAACTGAGCCACTCAGGTGCCCCACCAAGAAATATTTTAAAATTTACCATTTTCAGCTCACACAGGAAACAGCTTGGTTTTTGATGATTATGATTCAGCTGAAAAGATCAAGGGTGTTTGCTGCCACATAGTTCTTAATTTTGCAGGATCTTGAAGAAAAATACCTGTTGGTGTGAGAGCATCTCTGGTACCTATAGACTGCTGGTCAGTTTGGTATACAGAGGAGATAAAGTGGTAAACATACTATATGTACTGCTTTAGCCCGTGTAACGCTGGAGAATTAAACTCAACATTAATGGTTAATCATTACCAACTGCTTCGTTGTATCTAAGCCTTTCATATGATCTCAAAGACGGGTGAAAATTGACCAGTGTTAAAATGCAGTTAAATGTATTCAGTGGACTTAAATGAGCATGATCTCTGAATGATGGTTGAAAAATACAATCTTCCTGCCACGCTTAAATGTGGAACCTGGTGAGCTTCAGTGTGAAGTTCATAGTTTGTCTCTTGTGAAAATGTATTGAATAAATGGAAAATGAATTATTTTCTTGGCCCCGTTTATCACAGACATGATGATTTCCCTTATCTCCTAAAATAACAGCAGTACCTAGATCTGGAGACCTCTGATGGGCTTCTGTTAAGTACAGCTTACTGTGACTGAGATATTACAACATCATCTATTTGAAGCTTAGCTTGGCGAAGATGTAGGGTTTTCCTTCGTAGTTTGTAAATTATCGAATGCCTTTTGCCAGTGGCCAACACTGCCTGTTTTCAGATTTAGTTCAGTATTTGTTTTCTGAAAACTGAAATTAACGTTAGATTGCTCAGGAAAATTTCTTACCAACTGAAATCTTTGGATAGGTCATAGATTATTTTTCTCTGTATTTTCTAGATTCTAGAAGCTCTAATATTTGGAAAAAATAAGAGTTTTGTGAGAGATTCTGATGGAGTCAGTATGATTATGATTTGAGTTTCAGAGGCCCAAATCAGGCAGGTGTTTGGTGTGGTTTATTGATAGGAGAGAGCAGCTGAAAAATAAGGACACCCCCGCCTTGTTATACTGCTTGTTCCTGTTTATAAAGAACTTACTTCCTTTAAATAAAGAGCCCAGCGTAAGGGTCCTCTAGCTAGTATGTGTCCAAAACAGTTACTATTGTTGCCTCCTTTTTGGTTTGCGTAGATTTCTCCCCCACCACTTTCTGACCCCTTGTGAGTACACTGGAGAGATGAAAGTTCCTTGTAAAGTGATTGGAGACAGTCACTCTAAAACAGAAAAAAGGAAAATTAATCAGAAGAAAGTTTCAGACATGTCTAGAGTCTTGGTCAGTCCATAGAACAACATAGGTGGTGTGGTGAATGGTACGTGGTGGCTGGAAGCTGAAGAGGAAGAGTGTTCTAGGCTGGGACACAGGAAGGTGGAACGGCACTGCAGCCCTACGATGGCTAGGCCTAAACCATTAAACGTTTTTAAATTGTGGTGAAAGTAACAAGGGCGTAACCCATTTTTGTGGAATGTACACGTACTGTCATGCCTACTTTGCTCTGAAACCTTGCTGTGATTTGTGTTAGGTGTGGATTCAGCTGCCCTGAGTGGTGTGAATCGATAGACGAAATCAGTGTCTACCTGTGGGACAGCTCCAGGAACAAATCTTTAATGAACACATCTGCTGTCTTACCAATGTCTGTTCTTCAGCACTAGCAATCAGGTTTATTTGTAATTTGGAGCATATTTTGTTATTGATGCTGTGATTTCCTGTCCTGGATATTGGCTTTGGAAACTAAACAGTTAAAGCATCATGATTTGAGAGGAAACTAGCTCTCATGAATGAAGGCAAAGTTTGGCACTAGGCCAGAATAATGGAGGGGGGGATAGTTAGGGTGGGGAGACTAACTGACTTTTATACCACAAATGACATTAAAAAAAAATTAAGAGATAATTCCATGTCCTGAGGTTATAAACCGGCTTCAACTGGTTTTTCTCCCCCCCCTTCTGCCCCCGCAAGGCATCATGGGTAAAAGTAAGCATCCCCCTGTTTCTTTTGTTTAATGTAACAGTACGCCATGTGATTGGCAGGGCAGTGCCCGCTTGGAGACCGGGTTTGTGCAGGTCTCTCAGGGGGGCTGGCACGTATGGGGTTGTCCCTGTGCTATAGAAAAAGCCTCTCACGATAAAAAAGAGAAAGGGAACCTTTCCCCACCTCATCCCCCAAAACTCCCCACAAAAACAAAAACCTAAACCCATCTTTTATTCCTTCTTGTCCTCCTTTTTCTGTCTCCCCCCCGCTTGTCTCCAGCTTTCCTGGCAGCTAGAGGGAGCGGGAAAATGTGTACCTGTAAGTACTTCCGACCGTCTTCCTCCCTCCCTCTTTTCTTTATCTAAAAGCAGAAACTCAGAATTGCTCTGAGTTCATCACAGCCTTTTCCTGACTGTGTGTAGAAGGGGATTTGCTGAGGTTTCTAATGGGATTGAAATAATAAATACTGTTGCTTTGTACAGTTTGTTGCGGAGTAATTGTTTTTCATACAGAGCTCCTTTTGGTTTGGATCCTCAGTCGTCCCCTTCAGTCTTTGCTGTAATGGTCTCTGTCTTCTAGTTTTCTTTTAGCTGCAGCTATAAGAAAAATGTTATGTTAAGGTTTCTTGTTTCTTTCTTTTTTAAAAAATTTCTTTTGTCTGTAGCAGTGATGGTTCTAGCTCCCCCTTACCCTCACTTACCCCCCCCTTTTCCATGTCAGCTCCAACCCTGCTCTGTGAATGGAGTCAGCCAGCTGACTGAGCTCTGGCATCATGCCAGCGGCTGCAAAGCAGTGAGAATGTGCGCGCGCTCGCGTGTGTAAGTGTGTACAGAACACAAAGGGAGAGGCCTGCAGCCTAGGAAATCACGGGCTATTATATAAGGAAGTCTGCGTCATCTCTGCTTACTTGGGCTGATGGACAAGGAAAAGGGGAAGGTTTAGAGCCAGAAACATACCCGTTTGACACACACACACACACACACTTTTTTCCTTGCCTTCTTTAAAAAAAAATTAGGCTTTTTTGTTGTGGCAAAACGAGAGGGAGCTTCTCTGTCCAACTGATGGTGACTGTGTTCCTAGTGGAACCAGTAACTCTTCTGGGATGAAGTGGTCTGTTCTTCCTGCCCCCATTTAGAGGTGTGCCTTCTTGGGGAAGAAGGGTCCCTAAAAGAGAGATGCTGCCTGGATTTAACAGCTGTAATTTGTTAAGATACCCTTCCCCCCTACCCCACCCCCCAAAAAACCCCAACTGGTTGGTAATCATTCCACATTGCGAGGTCCCAGGTGTGGGTGGCCATGATGGTGCTCTTAGGAGAAGCAAAAAGCCAGATAATAGAGCAGATATCTGTTAACTGTTCCTTTCAGTACCCCCCCACACACACATTTCCTTTTTTATGTCTTGTTATTCTATTTAGTGTATTGTAAAAATGCAGTGTTCTTCCCTGCCATGTGCTACGGAGTTAGAGTTGTACAAAAGGAAAGTCAGATACCACATGGAAAGAAGAAAAAATTAGAGATCTAAGACTTTGCAAGTGTTGCAGTTTGAAGATTCACTTGGAATGATCGTATGTTTCATTGGTTATTAAGAGCTCAGCATTCATTTAAAAATTATATTTCAATTTAACACCAATTTGCCATGGTGTTTTTTTTTTCTCAGTTTCTCTTTATGTCCTTCCTAGGTGTGATACCTATATGAATCTTCATATGTGAAATAAAGTGAAATGTGTATTAATGTGAAATAAAGTATATTAATAAGAGGGACATACTGTTACAGTTGTTTTCTGGGAGTATATTTTTGTTTCTTGTCTGACCACTCAGAATAAGGGTGCTGATGTGCAATAACCAAGTAAGGAGTTTGGAATGGGAGGAGCTTTTGAACTACTTTGTCCTCTTAGGTTTGTCAGGTTGCAGTCTAGAGGAAGCTCCTTAATTCAGTCTTTTTGTTATAGCCTATGAATTCATACTCTTGACACATTTTTACATCCAACAATCTTTGCGTATATGTATATTTTCCCCTTTGATAGATGAATTTTGGTGCAAGTGTTAAGAGGTGCATACGAGCTTTTACTTTTTTTTTTTTTAATGTTTTTTTTTTTTTTATTTCTAGGAGAGAGAACAGCGTGAGCAGGGAGGGTCAGGGAAGGATCACAGACTCGAAACAAACTCAGAGCTTTGAGCTGGCAGTGCACAGGCCCAGCCTTGGGGCTGCCAGGGCCCACGAGGCACGCGAGATCGCGGCCACAAGCGGAAGTCGGACATAACCGACTAAGCCACCCAGGCGCCCCAGAGCTTTTACTTTTTTATATCTTTTTTTTAATGTTTATTTTTTGAGGGAGAGAACATGAGCAGGGGTGCGGCAGAGAGAAAGAGAGACAGAGACAGAGGACCCAGAGCAGTCTCTACTCAGCGCAGAGAGCCTGATGCGGGGCTCAGACTCTCCCAACGGTGAGTTCATTGACCTGAGCTGAAGGCAGACGCTTAACCTACTGAGCCACCCAGGCGCCCTGAGGTTATCATTTCTTTAAGTGTGGCCGGATGAGATTTACCAGAGTGGCTGGCCTGTGCTTATTTCCTAAGCTGCCCCCAGTTATTTTCCTACCCCAAGTAGCTGGAGCCACTCTTCTTTTTTTTAATAAATGAGTTAAAGGAGATTTTTTTCCCCCAGTCATTTGAATACTAGGAGACAAAGCAGTATCAGTCCAGCCTAGCTCAAAGACTAAAGATTCAGAGCTGTGAGATTCCCTGGTTCTTAGAAGTAATAACTAACCTTTTTTAATTGATGCTGTTCTTTAATACTATTTCATAATGTTTTCCGTTGGGAAGTAGCCATTTTACATGTATGTATGTGTAGCACTATGTTTACCTCTTACATTGGTCTATATTAAATAGAGAGAGAAGTGAAGATGTAAAGTTTATTTCACCCCTTACCATCATCTCTGATTTAAGATTCTGTCTATATTCTGATGGTTGCTTATTGGACCAGTAGGTTTTAAAAAAGATCTTTTGCAGCCTTTTAAAAGCCTAACTTTTCTCCTGGTGCCTGGAAGCAGATTAATAGGGATAATCTTATGATTAGGTAGTTATAATCAGTGAGGCATAAGTTAGCACATTCTATTAATGGGCAGACTTTTTATTTCTTCTCATAGGTCGTAGTTATCGTTTAGAACTGGCTGAAGAGTCGTTTTGAAGGATGCATGGACTCTGTCCTTTGGCCATATCTGTCTATCACTTGTTTTGAATGATGTCTGGCAGTATTTTCTTTATATGTCACAACTTTTGTGCTGGCTTATTATAATATGTATTAGCATAATTATTATTTTACTCTGACTTATTATGAGGATGGTGAGGGAGGATTGCTTACCCCCTATTCATTAGGTTTTTAGGCAGCACACCCTAAATTGTCATATTTGAGCATAAGGCCTTTATGATCCTTGGTGTACATTAACTGAACACAGTGTCACCTAACGCCGAATCACCTAGGTCCTTGTATTCAGTGAAGCTAATGTGGTAGTTAATGTGGTAACTCAGTTAATGTGGTACAGAAGAAATACTGTAAGAGCAAGTAAACAGCAATAGTCTTTGCAGAATAACTGTCTTGCCAGTTTGGATCAAAAAGCAAGAACGGCAGTATGGATAGATACCACATAATATGATGATCAAGAATATGGACCTTGATGGGGCACTCGGGTGGCTTAGTCAGTCGAGCGTCCGACTTCAGCTCAGGTCATGGTCTTGCTTTTCATGGTTTCAAGCCCCGCGTCAGGCTCTGTGCTGAGAAACAGCTCAGAGCCTGGAGCCTGCTTCAGATTCTGTGTCTCCCTCTCTCTCTCCCCCTCCCTCCCCTGCTCATGTTCTGTCTCTCTCAGTCTCTCAAAAATAAATAAATGTTAAAAAAAAAAAAAAAAGAATATGGACCTTGAAGTAAGAAAGACCTTTCTGTTTGAATTAGGCTTAACTGTTTGCAGACCGTGAGACCTTGGAAAGTGATATAGTTTATCTGTTTTCTTTTCTGTAAAAGGATAATTATTAAAATTATTAAAACTCTCCTATAAAGGGCTTAAATGAGATAAGGTACTATAAAGCACTTTAGCACTAGGCATTTAAGAGCTTAGCCAATAATAAGAGCTCCGTGAATGTTAGCAACTATTACTAATACTCCATCGCTTGGGTTTACTGCTCTTTTCAGTGCTCTTATTAGTTTCTTCTGGCCAGTCTGTGGCTTCCTCCATTTTTTATTTTTGTCATATATTTTGATTAAGAGTGGATTTATTGACCTACATATTGGAAGAGTTTAGATCAGAATCAGCAAACTACTGATTATTTTTGTAAATAAAGTTTTATTGGAACACAGCCACACCCATTTCCTTACACAGTGGAATTGAATAGGTGGCCCACAGAGTCTAAAATATTAACTATCTCGGGCGCCTGGGTAACGCAGTCCATTAAGCGTCTGTCTTTGGCTCAGGTCATGATCTTTCAGTTCATGAGTTCAAGCCCCACATCGGGCTCTCTGCTGACAGCTCAGAGCCTGGAGCATGCTTTGGATTCTGTTTCTCTCTGCCCCTTTCTCTCTGCCCCTCTCCTGCTCTCTCTCTTTCTCTCTCTCTCTCTCTCTCTCAAAAATAAATAAACATTAAAAAAAAAATTTTTAAACAGGTGCCTTAGTGGCTCAGTCGGTTAAGTGTCCAACTTTGGTTCAGGTCATGATCTGGTGGTTTGTGAAATCGAGCCCCACATTGAGCTCTGTGCTGACAGCCTGGTGCCTGCTTCAAATTCTGTGTCTCCCTCTCTCTCTCTCTCCACTCCTCCCCCACTCATAGTCGCGCGCGCACTTTCACGCTCTCTTTAAAAAATAAACAGGGGTGCCTGGGTGGCTCAGAGGCTGGAGCCTGCCTCAGATTCTGTATCTCCCTCTCTGTCTGGCCCTCCCCTGCTCATGCTTGCTCTCTCCCTCTCTCATGGAAATAAATAAAAAGAAAATTAAAAAAAAAAATCAAAGATAAACATATAAAGAAAAACGTTAAAATAAATAAATAAAATATTTGCTACTTGGCCCTTGACAGAAAAAGCTTGCAGACCCCTGGTCTAGGTCTAGATCACTTTTCCAAGAAAACTGAGCCAGGAAGGAAGTTCTAGAAATCAAAAGGGAGGTAATTAAAATTGACTAAATTTAAATAGACTAGAAGGAATGGGATTTTGTAGCCTGGGTAATAGTAGAAAGAAGATACAGTGACATAGCTGATATGAATTAAGGTGAAGGAAAGCACCATTTGGAGTTGGTTAGGTGATAATAGTACTTATGTAGCCTATTGGGACATTTCATATGGTGGGTATTAAAGGGAAGTACAGATAAGAAAGATTTGCCACCAGGTAGCTTGCATTAAACCTGGAAAATAGGGGTGCCTGGCTGGCTAAGTTGATGGATCATGCGACTGTTGATCTCGGGGTTGTGAGTTTGAGCTCCATGTTGGGCATAGAGATTGCATTTTTAAAAATCTGGAAAATAATATGAATTGGTGGGTTTCTTTATTAAACAGTATATTAGTTGTCAAAGTGTGGTCTATGGACTCCTTGGGATTTGAATCCTGAGAGTGTTTCAGAGTCTTGCGATCAAAACTAGTCTATAATGGGGCACCTGGGTGGCTTAGTCGGTTGAGCGTCCGACTTTCACTTGGGTCATGATCTCGCGGTTCGTGGGTTCGAGCCCCGCGTCGGGCTCTGTGCTGACTGCCAGCTGACTGCCGGCTCGGAGCTTGGAGCCTGTTTCAGTCTGTGACTCCCTCTCCCTCTGACCCTCCCCCTGCTCACGCTGTCTCTCTCTCTCTCTCTCTCTCTCTCCTAGAAATAAATAAAAATATTTAAAAAAAAAAAGTATAAGATAAGATAGACCAATGGGTTTTAATGTTACAGTATGAAAAATTCATTGATAAGGTTTCAGATTTCACATTGCACCTAACCCTAGGAAACCACTGTGATTTGTTTTGTTAATTGAGGTAAAAGTCACATAACATAGAATTAACCATTTTAACTTGTACAATTCAGTGGCATTTAATATAGTTGGCAGTGTTGTGCAATTACCACCTAAATCAAATCCCAAAACAGTTTCATCAACCCAAAGGGAAACCTGTACCCACTGAGCCATCACTACCCATCTCCTTCCTTCAGCATCTGGCAACCACTAATGTGTTTCCTGTCTTCATGAAGTATCTCCTCTGGATATTTTATACACATGGAGTCATAGGACATGTGACCTTTCGTGTCTGGCTCCTTTCATGTAGCGTGTTCTTGAGGTTCATTCATGCTATGGTGTATATCAGTACTTTATTCTTTTTTCATCCCTGAGTAATGTTCCACTTTAGAAACAGACCATGTTTTGCTTGTCTGTGCATCAGTTGACGGACATTTGGTTTTTCCTCCACCTTTTTATCTAATGTAAATATTACTGCTATAAACATTTTTGTACAAGTTTTTAAAATTTTTTTTAATGTTTTATTTATTTCTGAGAGAGAGAGAGAGACAGTGTGAGCAGGGGAGGGTCAGAGAGAGAGGAAGATACGGAATCTGAAGCAGCTCCAGGCTCTGAGCTGTCAGCACAGAGCCTGACACGGGGCTCGAACCCATGAACCGCGAGATCATGACCTGAGCCGAAAGTCGGACGCAGCTGGCCTTAGACCACGCCAAGCCTCAGGGTTTTTTTGTTTTTTTTTTAATTTTTAAATATTTTTTAATTTATTTCAGAGAGAGAGAGCGAGAGAGCCTGTGAGCAGGGGAGGGTCAGAGAGAGAGGGAGACACAGAATCTTGAAGCAGCTCCAGGCTCCGAGCTGTCAGCACAGCCCGACGCGGGGCTCGAACCCTCGAACCGTGAGATCATGACCTGAGCCAAACTCGGACCCTTAACCGACTGAGCCACCCAGGCGCCCCTGTACAAGTTTTTGATTGAGTACCTGTTTTTAGTTCTTTTGGATGTTTACTCAGTAGTTACTGAGTCCTGTGATAATTCTGTTTTGAAGAACCACCAAGCCACTTTCCGAAGCAGCTGCACCGTTTTATGTTCCCGCCAGCGGCGTACTGCTCTGGAACTCCCGTTTCTCCACATCCTCACCAACACTTAACTATTTCCTGTCTTTTTTATTACAGCCACCATAATGGCTGTGAGTTGATGCCTTATTGTGGTTTTAATTTGCATTTCTCTAATGACTCATGATGTTGAGTATCTTTGCATATGCTTATTAGCCATTAATGTATCTTCTTGTTCAAGTCCTTTGTCTATATGTGTTGAGCTTTGAGTAATATCAAAGACGAAGAAATCCACAGTTCTGATCACTTGAGAAGATTGTTAGAATACCATTCCTTGGTATCAGTATGAACTCATAAGTTTTAACTTGTACACTTATTTATGCACACATGCGCACACACAGATAGAGACAGAAATAGGTATGTGTGTGCGGATTTCCTTTTCCTGAGTGGACTTGGAAGCAGTGACCCCACCATAACAGTGAGCACACTTGACACCAGGTCTTGGTTTCTAGATGCTGTTCTCTGGTGGAAGAAACTTGAGTTCCTTGGAGAAATGACAGGGCAAAGAAAAAAATCCTTTGGACCTGAAACATCATGTGAGTACCAGAAAAGAATGAAATGCTAAAACAAACAAAACAAACAAACGGTAAACTAACTTGAAGGAGCTTTTAACAGCTGGATCTGGAACAATTTGAAGAACAAAATAAGGGGCGCCTGGGTGGCTTAGTCGGTTAAGCGTCCGACTTCGGCTCAGGTCATGATCTCACGGTGCGTGTGTTCGAGCCCCGCGTCGGGCTCTGTGCTGAGGGCTGGCTCAGAGCCTGGAGCCTGTTTCAGATTCTGTGTCTCCCTCTCTCTCTCTGACCCTCCCCTGCTCACGCTGTCTCTCTCAGAAATAAATAAAACATTAAAAAAAATTTTGAAGAGCAAAATAAGTAATGATAGTAATGATTATATAACCCGTGGGATAAAATAAGTATCCCTAAGTCCGTAGTGCTATAAGTAAATATTTGAATAAATAAATAAGAGACAGCCATGTATTACAGTAAAATTCAAATTAATAAATGTAGAAGGAATGATGGAAACATTAGTTAAGCACTAATAATTGTTACGGGCAAGCATTGTCTGTGAATGCTAAAATTGGTGGGTGGAAGTTTGATGCAAAATGAGATTTTGTATAGCCTCAGAGTATCTCTTCATAGTAACTTTAAGTGGAGAAACCTGTCAGACACCACCTCCCTCAAGTGATTACAGTTAACATCATCATAAGGCAGCATGTTAACATCATGTACTTCCTGATAGGATACATTGAGAAGGGTACACAGTATTGCCTTTGTGATATTTTTGTCAGAAATACATAACTTCAGTCTTATGAGAAAACATCACATTAACCCAGATTTGGGAGCATTTTACAAAAGAACTGGCCACAAAAGTGTGAAGGTGAAGAAAGAGTAAGAAACTGTCACAGTTTGGAGAACAGCAAGTTCAGTGTGAGGCTGCAGAATGAGTGTGGAAGCAGGTATGGGAGCCCAGCTGTCTGGGGTTAATTAAGCCAGACATTAATGGGATTTGCAAAAAATGTAAAACAATGACGCTCTTCTCACTATATTGTTCACTTTTTTGAGAAAATAGTTTTTTCTTATAAAGGATATGTCACTCATATTAACTTGGAATGGGGGCTTTTTTTTTTTTATTGAACTAACATTTTTAAAATTCTGTTTTAATT